>OZ007513.1:3449928-3827401 GCA_963931865.1 Axinella damicornis | reverse complement strand
CATCTCTCGAGACTTTCATAGTTCTGGGCGGAAGGTGAAGAAGAGCTCCAAGAAGAGAAGGAAGAGCAAGAGCAAAACGAAGACGGAGGGAGTGGAAGGAGTGAGGGTGGAGGAGGTCTCCGCTGACGTGAGTGGTAGAGCATTCACAGTTAGGAGGTCTCCGCTGACTTGAGTGGTAGAGCGTTCACAGTGTGATGTTTGTAAACTGCACTGAGAGAGCCAACCAGTCACTACAAACTTGCTTATCAAGGAGCTTCTGTAGTAATCTTTATACCACGTGTACAACAGTGAATTAAATGCAGCTAGGGGATACGTATACTATACTGTGCTGCTTACCAAGCTGCTGAAGGGGGTAGACTTTGCCATTGGCACCAGTTTGCAACGCCAGTGTGGTTGCATTACTTCTAAGAGGTCCCTCAGTCTAGCCACTAGCCCCTCTCCGCCAGGCCAGTTACACGAATTGACCGGCTGGGCGGAGAGGGGCTAGCGGCTAGACTGGAGGTCCGTGAAGATGACCAAATGTTCAGAGCACTTAGGTCAGGAGGAATCACCCCCCCCCCCCCCCCCCCCCCCCCCCCCCCCCACAAAAAAAAGAAAGAAATGTGCAATCTATTCCAGCAGCCTCACCCACCATTGTCTGCCCCCCCCCCCCCCCCCCCCCCCCGCCCCACAAAAAAAAAAAAAGAAATGTGCAATCTATTCCAGCAGCCTCACCCACCATTGTCTGTATGGAAACCTACCGACTAATGTACAGCGTAGCCCTATACTGAATTTGGATTCTCTTTTCTCATCAGGCCACCCAGCAGACCACATCCGTCCAGCCACACTCTGTACCTCAGCCACGCGCTGCTCCTTACAACATCTCAGATGAGCAGGATCCACAGTACAGTGCCATCACGTCCAGTCAGCAGTCCCCACATCTCACTTCTGGTGGTCCCGTCGCCATCTATCAGGTGAGCACACTTTTCAGTCAGCTTAGTTCCACGCTCCCCAAATAACAGGGAAGCCTGGTGTAGTGGCTATGAAATTTTTGTCCTGTCAGACTTTAATAAATGGTTGCAGTAGCATATTCCAGCCCTTGTGCAGAAGTAGTGAGCTCCTTTATTGTCATGTGTAGACGGAGGAAATGTTCCTGCAACGACACACTGGCAATTAAATACTTACGTTTGTTCGATAAATGCTAGTTGTGATTAAGTCAAAATGCTATATTTATATGTCTGATCAGAAGCACGTAAAGGGAAGGAGTGTCTCACTCCATACCATATAGCGGTTTTCTTTCACTGGAGAAAACTTTTGCGAATTTCTTGACAATTAGATTTTGTGGAGAAAACTTTCACAGATCAGTTCGCCTCGCCCATCACTAATGCTCATCGGAATGTGACTCGGTGCATGGTCTGAGAATTAGAATGGTAAGCACACCGTGAGCGTGAGAAGATGAGCAAGTTACAGAGCTACGCAGTGGAGTCCATAGCGAATGGTAGCTGTCGCACCATGTTTGGCATCTTGTTTTGTTGTCTGTGCCTTCTGTTTGGGAGTAAAGTAGTCGTAACATCGCCCGCTTGTGTAGGATTCTTCCCCTGGCCGTGCTGGATAGATCTGTAGTACCTGACATTTTTGACAGCTGTAAAGAGGTACAGCCGTCGATACTGGACCAAATGCGGAATCTGCATGCTGGAAGAAAGGCGAACAGCTAGTACTCGGCATGTCCAGTGTCCAGAACCGATCCAATAGTTACTTTAGCCCATGCAGATTGCAATAATTACTTCTAGCAAAGTGCTTAGTAATTAGTAAATCAATCAGTGATTACAGATTACTCTTGTCATCGTGCACCCCCAGTCAATTGGAGATGATGATCTGAAGGGAATCACTCAGAGCCTCAGAACAGAGACCGCCACCTCTACGGTCAGTGGTCCGCTCTCCACGGCGACAGGAGGAGCGTCCCAGGAGGACCACGAGCCAGACCCCAATGCAACATATGCCCAGGTCAACATAGAGAAGAAACGAGCTTCACGGAAACAGAAGGAGAGAGAACACCAACAACAAGAACAGCAAGACATGGAAGCCATTGATTCCTGGGTGTAGATAGTTACTAGTGTCAGGATGTAGACAAGAGGTGTGTGTGCATGTGCATCTACTTGATAACACAATCATTTATGTTCATTGGAACATACTATAATAGTATGCCACTTAGTCTCTTATGTGTTTCACCGAATTTTTATAATTATTATTGTAATTCCCAGTGTTCAACCGTGCATGTTCATAATTGATGTTCTACCTGAAAATTGTGAATTTTCCCAGTCAGCTATATTTGGCACAGGGAACCTGGGATATGTGGGTGTGAAGTGCCTGCATAGTTGCATATATAGTGTCGGCCAGCAGTTGGTCCGTCCTAAGGGAGACACAGTGTCAATCACTACCGTGAAATAAACTAGGGTTGTCCAATAGTGCCATGTTCAGTCACTACCACCTTTCAAGTTACTTCAGCAATCCCTTGACCACATGGGATCATCTTAGGACATAATATTATATAGGCATCTCCCTCTTACACAATGCTAACACCGGCAGTCCTGGTATTATCTCTAGTTATCTGGGCTGTTCTTCCAGTTTTCTGTTCTGCAAGCAATTCAGGCTTATAAGAAGTCTATGCCAGTTGTTACCTTGCTCAAAACCTCACTCTCCTGGCAATAGCTGTAGCAAGAGCTGGTCTTATTGTATTATGCAAACTGACATCTAATGAAGTCTCAAAGTTTTGGAAACGTAAGCAACGTTTGGAGAAAAGAACACCCTACAAATATCAACCTGGGCAAAGCGAATATTTCTAGTGCAAAACAGTGAAGTGTACAATGTACTGGATTAACCCTTTAAGCCCCATTGACGTCTATAGACGTCATTTAGACCCTATGCACTTGTAGGGCTTCTCGTCAGTCCAAAAAGAGACCAAAAGGCTTCAGAGGGCCTAGGGACAATTTTGAGGGACAAAACCCCAAAATTTGGTCAGATTTCGGCGCGCACCCCCCACTAAACGTAGAAGCAGGGGGTATCGAAGGGGGGGGGGGGGGTAATGAGATTCATCGACTCAAGTATTCATTGACCCCACCCAGGGCCTCAAGAAAACATGCAAATTGGTGGTGAAAGGTGTGCCATCAGTCAGATGTGGTCCAAGTTTAGGGAAATGCTGGGCGAAAATCCGGCTGACATCCACCTTTGACATCCGATTGCTGGGGTTGTGGGGTCATGAATATCATTAACAGTTTTGCCAGAGGGGTCTCTCCATGTGTGCGAGCCCCACCAAGTCTGGCCGCTGAGGAGCTTATGCTGTGGGAGAGGAGTACCTACAAGTGTGGTATGCGCTGAATGCATGAAAATATGTTGTCTTGGTGGAAGAATTTGGTAGTTAAGGTCTTCACCTTTTCCACAGGTTACATCATCATGACGTTTGAAAAATGGCCCCCCTTTTCCCCTCCCATTACTCCTTTCCCCCATTCACCCTTCCCCATCACGTCCCCTTTTCCCCCTCTACCACCTGACTCCAGCATGCGCACAAGCTTGATGAAACTCTGGGTACTGACCTGCTCACCTTCACTTGCCACACTGCAAATACTCACCAGCAAGGACAACAGGTATGAAGACAAAACTGCAGCACTTATATTATTAACAAATTTCCAGCCTCATTCCCATTGTGGCTTCCGGCAACAATAGATTATCATTGGAATTTGTTGTTGATGACTTGATTTACTTGGGGAAATTTATTCTACTGCGACATGGCTTCTGTAAAAAACCACAGCCAGTACCGCTTTTGATCTGCCCATGCACTAAAATGATAAAGTGCATGTGTTCAGTCACAATAACATGGTATACAACGCCATAGTAACTACTGTCGATGCCCAAGAAGGTAACTAGACAGACATTGATGACATAGCTACCCTCAGAAACGTTATGCAATACAAAACATTTTGATGCAGTCTTGTGATGCATATGAGCAACAATTTTTGGATCATAATATTGTGTATGGATTGGCAACTACAGCTACTGAAGACTCTGCCATAGAATATTGTCATTGACTAGCTGCACAAGCCAGACATTCACTGCGACCACCCCTTGCATCACTGTGATCTTGAAAACGAGTGTTCTGTATTTGGGTCTCAGTTTCTGGTCTTGGAGATGATGTGGGTTGTAGCTCTTGATTCTCAGCACAGGGTGTTTCAGAATAGGGGGCTGAATAAATTGTAGGCACTGCCTTCACCTCAGCAACGCTGTCTACCACATTATGAAATTCACCGTTGTTGGAGGCAGTGTGGAGCAGGAGTTGTGCCTGCACTTCGGCTCCACTTTCTGCAGCATTATGAACTCCACAAGGAGGAGGGAACCTTGAGTAGGGTGGTGGGGCTTCAGCATTGTATTCACTGAGTTCATAGTGTGCTGCTGGCACGTATGTTGGTACTAGTGGACAACCTATTCCAGAGGTAGAAGCATAAGGTACAGCATAAGATGCAGCATTTCCAGTTGAGGGGATCACCACACCTTCCCGATTGCTTTGATCATGAATCACTCTTGAAGTATGCGACCTCCGAAGTGTAGGACTAGGATTTGTGTTAGCATGAGTTACAACCCTAGAGTACGAGGACGTTGTGTCACTCTTCCAAAGGTACCGACAATAGACACTACAACAGGATATGCAGATCACAATCAAAACTGTGGTACTTATTCCACTCACAGCAGGGGCGACTGAACTCTGGGCAAATGCTGCATAAAAGAAAGGAATATATTATGTTTGTTTTTGGCACAGCCCTCTTCAGAAAAGCTCATTGTTATTGGGTGTATTCATCACAGATCAGAGTAAGCGTTCAGATTGTGCACCCAAACAGAGGAAGTTAGGAACTTCCATCCCTACACCACACTCATCAATTGGATCCCCTCTCTGCATGCGTACCAGATACTTCTCCCCCTTGTACATATATATGCTGTATATACAGCCCTGGGAAATCAAGTTGGAACTTGATTTATCCCATGGCAGCAAAATGATTGTATTATATAATACAGCAAAGTGCTAGAATAATAGAGGTCGTTACCCTCAGTGAACAGTTGTAGTAGTGTTAGTAGTAGTATTAGTAGCACTCCATCCATGATAGCAGCTCTGTCAGGTTTAACATCAATCTGAGGACAATTGTGGCACACAGCTGTATTAGTACTAACACAAACAGGAAAGAGCTATATGTTATAGCTCATGCATGCCCAGTAAGGAATCTGGAAAGCCCCAAACTGTTTTTGAGGGGATTAGTATTTATGTCACTTGCCGTCTAATCAACTACACTGTAGTTTTTCCCTAGCAAGTTGACAGGCTTGCAGGAATTTACATCATTCATATGTAGTAAGTACGTTACCACAGAACAGGCAAAGCCATATAATGTAGTTTATGTTCCACACAATCTGCAAGATCTTGAGATTGCCTAGGAAGTTGTGTGCCGATCTTCAGATTGCACAAAACATTTCCATAATCTCGTCATCGCACATTCAGCTTCGGAAACATGATCTCATGATTGTGCATACGCAGCACTTCTCATTGGCCATCAATGTTCAATTGCTTGCTTTGACTTGTTCGTAATGCAGCTCTAAATTCTGACCACACTCGTCATCACCGATGTGGCGAAACTCACCATGGTTGTGAAGTCGTGAACGCTGTAATCTTCCCTTTGGCTGCCATTGCTCACCTCGACTTGATTAATGCAATATCCACCAGCAATGGGCATTGCAACAGAACTGTCTATTGTAAATGTTGACCATGCCACATGCTCTGGTTGCCATGGCTGCTGTGCACCGGCCCGAGGAACGTTTATCATGTTTGCTGAGCAAGAGAAGTAATTAGCTGATTATTTCCAAAGGTGGCTGGCTAATATATAGGTCTGTAGCCAGTCTAGCCGCTAGCCGCTCTCTGCCCGGCCGGGTGGAGAGGGGCTAGCCGCTAAACTGGTCTGTAGCTAGCTAGGACTTGCCTCTTCCTCCAACCATAGAAACTCATGCTAGCTACATAGTTACAAGTTGGCTTGGGTGATAGAATAACAGCACGTACATTACTGACCTTGCAAAGCAAGATCCAGATGCAAAGTTTGTTTTCCCACTACAGTATGTTTTCCCACTGCAGTTTGTTTTCCCACTGCAGTTTGTTTTCCCACTGCAGTTTGTTTTCCCACTGCAGTTTGTTTTCCCACTGCAGTTTGTTTTCCCACTGCAGTTTGTTTTCCCACTGCAGTTTGTTTTCCCACTGCAGTTTGTTTTCCCACTGCAGTTTGTTTTCCCACTGCAGTTTGTTTTCCCACTGCAGTTTGTTTTCCCACTGCAGTGTTCCCTGATATGCAAGATTGATATGTCCCATTAACGTTTACTCCACCAATTTAATATCACACCGCTCTTGGTACATGAACATGCAAAAGGCATTGGTTCCCGGACCAAGTTGCACTCTGAATGCTTAACACAGCATATAGCTAGTACCTACTGTGACTTGCCCTGACTTAATGTTGTGTCTCCATCGTGGTTACTGTAAGCTACGCATTTCATATGCATGCTCCTAGCAAACAAGAACCCCCCAAATTTCTCCAAAAAGTAGAAGGGATTTTAGAGTATTCCGAGCCACCGGTAATTTTAGAATAACACTTTTCTTGTAATTCTTCACACTATGAGCTCTTGCTATAGTTATTGCATGTGGTTACAGAGCACCTCCAACAGTATTCTGAGGAGTTCAGCCAGCCAGGCTGGGCAGAGAGACGGGTGGTGCAATGTTGATGACTGTCAGATCTGTTGTGGCTACAGTTGTATAGGGAAGGGGATTGTGTGGATGAGTTTACCCTCAGTTGTCCAATATAATATCAGCTGGCCCTGGTCAATTGTGATGTTTGTCAGAACTATAGTGTAGCTAGGTCTTCATGAGCCTGTCACGATAGATTACTATTCCCTCTCTGATCCCCTACACCCACCCACACACACACACACCCACATACACACACAGGTGAATCCCCTGGCCATGCTGCACTGTAGAACCACGTTTCTGCGCCCCTAAAGGTAGAACGCTCTCTGGTGCATGCCACATCACTTGGCTGTAGCTATGCCTTTGCATATAGAAACTCTCTAGATTTGTGACAAGAGTGTTCTGATGAGGTGTACCATGCTAGTGATGTGTACAGTGTATGATGACAGAAGGTGCATGGGAGCAGAAATATGTGATAGTATGTTTTGGTAATACATACATACAGATCAAGTTCAACATTTCCTCTCTGGACTTCCAGTGAATGCTGATTCAGGCTGAGGTAGCTATGACACTGCGACAGCTCTTCCCCTGGAGAAGGCCGTTCAGAATCAGCTGCTGCTCACTTATGCCTTCATGGCTCTCTATCTCATGAGCATAAGGACATATGGCCTGTATCACATGACCAACATGAGGACATATGGCCTCTATCACATGACCAACATGAGGACATATGGCCTCTATCACATGACCAACATGAGGACATATGGCCTCTATCACATGACCAACATGAGGACATATGGCCTTACAGGTTTGTTAGATCTATCACATGCAGGAGAGATATGCAAGTCCTATTCCATCATTTTTCTCTACTTCATGCCTCTCATTGTGCATGTTTGCATTCAGTTGTAGTTCTAGTTTCCCTTCTATTTGTCTTCACGCATGCAGTTGGAGTGAACCCTTATGCTGCTCCAACTGTGGTAACCGATTGTTGGGAGGCTACACCATTGCTGAGCAGGACTACGTGAAACTAAAAAGGTAGTTACCGTTGAGTGTTTGTCAAAATCATTCCATGCTGAAGACAATAGATGAATAATTGGTTATGACCATTGTTCTAAGACTTTGATGTATAATGAATACTACCATGCAAGTTGTACTTTTGACTATGGCCTTGTTTGGTTTTCAATTGAGTTTGGCACAGTCCTGTGGGTTAAACTGAGAGCCCTGCACACTCCAAGTGGTTGAAAATTAATGAGCATAGTAGCTATGAGCTGAGTCACTGGTCTACTTTCCGTAAACCACAGATGTTGCATGACTACAATGGCTTCTGAATACATTCCACATGCAGTCAGTGGTTTGATCTTCGCACGTACTATGCTGCAAGCACTATGCAATACAAGCAGCTTCGCTTACTTTGCTCGCTTCAACTGATGCAAGTGACTTCGGCATTTCTCTGGCTAGCTGTCATCCCCCTCATCGTGGCAAGGTGCATGACGGTTCCCTCCCCTAAAGTCTCACAAGCTCTCACTCCTCACTGTGTTGTGTGAGTCCACTACTCTGATACAACGGCAGCCTTGTGAAGAACATTACCGCATACTGCGACTTCGAAGTAATTAATATTGTGTGTGTCATGATTCTAGTCCTGCCCCATGAACCCCCACTCCTGTTACTCACAGACACGTATGTGGTATACAATGCCATGGTAATCCATGTGCAGGCACACGGTATCAATATCAGGGATACATGCATTCAGTTTTACATACGGTCCAAGCAATGGCATGCTTTCATCTGCATGAAAGACTCACGAGTAAAACCACTTTGGCATACACAGGTTCAAGGCTCATCTGACGTGGAAATAGGGAGCATCAGAACAGCTAGTCCCCGTGTGGAACCAGAGGTGCAAAATCAAGTAAAGTTGGCCATGTGAAACCCACAAAGGCTGTGCTAACACGCCATACATTAGGGCGATGCGCACATTGCTAATCCAGTTCCATGTGCTTCATTATCCATGGTCCATGCAAGTATAAGTAACTAGACAGACATTCGATGATCTCATGCATATGGACTGAAGAGTCCAGCTACACAGAGTTACTGGTTAGTTACACCTAAGCCAAATGTTCACCCTTGGACATTATGAACTTGAAAGTGAGTGTTCTTCATGATCATTTGTTCTGAGTTTCTGGTCTTGGAGTTGATGTCGGTTGTAGCTCTTGATTCTCAGTGTAGGGTGTTTCAGATAAAGGGGCTGCATAGATTGTAGGCTGTACCTTCACCTCAGCAATGCTGTCTACCGCATTATGAACTTCACTGTCGGAGGCAGCCTGGAGCAGGAGTTGTGCCTGTACTTTGGCCCCAGTTTCTGCAGCATTATGAACTCCACAACGGGGAGGAAGGCTTGAGTAGGATGGAGGGGCTACAGCATTGTATTCACTGAGTTCGTACGGTGCACAAGATACTCTTGAGAGGGCCACCACACCGTTCTGTGCGTGCTGATTGTGAATCACTGATGAAGTATGTGACCTCCGAGGTGTAGGTCTAGGAGTCTTGTTGGCATGAGTTTCAAACCTTGAATATGAATACCTTGAGTCCCTAGTCTTCCGAAGGTACCACCAACAGCAGGCAAAACAAATGCAACAGATCGCAATCGAACCAAAAGGGACTCCAGCACTGATACCACCCACAGTAGCAGTGTGTGAGGTCTGGGCAAATGCTGCATAAAAGAAGGAATGTTTTGATTACAGTGTAGTGTTTTTAGGCACAGTCCTGTTAAGGTAACAGGATACCATGTGCCAATTGATATTCATACTTAAGCTACCTTTGTCCCTCCGCGCAGAACTAGCTACAGGCATGCAATAAAAACGATGTAGCTATAACAGCAATATGAGTACCTTCTAGCTGGTATGATCTTAGCACCTGAGTATAACATGCCAACATGGGCAGTGGCATCAAAGGTCAAGGTCGAGTTGGCGAACTTGACATCAGATATTGCAATCAGAAAAGGCTAACAGGCCAGCTTGGAAGCATCCATGGAAAGTTTTCAACTGACTGGAGGGCGGCTCCAAGCAGGTTCGCTTCGCTGCCGTTGGAGAAGCGAGTGATGGACGTTCATACCACAAAGCCATTTGCTTTTTGCCCCATCAGGCAAGTTAGAATGCACAGTATCTCACGAACAGGATGTTTATCTCGTTAAATTATTTTGAGCTGCCCTGCCCCTTTCTTTGTAGAATTGAAGTCCAGTCTAATATACGGTTAGACGTTACGCACACATTCCACTGTTGACTGTAAACCACAAGCGCACACCACACATGCACAATAGCAAACTGTAACCCGAGAAAAGCTCACATTTACCATTGTTATAACAGTGTGTTTATAACAGATCAGAACAGTGATCAGACAATGTGGCCGTAAAAGAATGAAGTAAATGATTGTAGTATGGGATGGGACTGCATCATTTAAAAGCTCTCAAACAGAGGATGTTAGGAACTGCCATCCCTTCATCACACTCATTGCCCTCTCTATCCTGGGCCAGAAAATATATGCACTGACATTCTAAATGTGCTGGGCTTGTTTAGTGTCCTACTTGCTGTGAATGAAGAATATCAACCTGCATACCAGATACTTCTCCGGGTTCTCCCCCTTGTATGAGTAAGTAAACATCCAAAGCCAGAGGCAACTCCATTTATCCCAGGGCTATATACATTATACAGCAAAGTGCAAGAACAATAGAGGTTTACCCTCAGTGAAGAGTTGTAGTAGTGTTAGTAGTAGTATTAGTAGCACTCCATCCATGATAACAGCTCTGTCAGGTTCAACAACAACCTGAGGACAATGATGGCACACAGCTGCATTAGTAATAGCTAAACCAAACTGGAAAGAGAAACCTTAGCTATATACGTAGTCAATGGACATCCAGCTCATGCCAACTGAGGAAGTTGTAAAAGTCCAAAACAATTTTTTGAGAGGACAAACAATTTTGTCAAAGTCTAATCATCAGGCTTGCAGGAATTTTACATCATTCATGACAAAAGTCATTACAGCAAGAAGTTGTATAGCTTATTATGTTGCAATCTAGGAATTTGACTCATGCAGGATTGTGCACATTCTTAGAATCAGGATTGGGTGTGCACAATTATGAGTATTTCATTCTCATTGGCCGCCATTGCTCAATCAATCAATCACTTCGACTCGACATCATTGGGAGTGCAGCAGCATGTCAGGAAAGGCCAACAAAGATCAATTGTGCATGTACGCTGATCCATGTGCCAAAATGACATGGTAGTGAAGTTGCGAGTGCTATAATCTTCCCTTTCACTGCCATTGCAGGCTCACTTCCTATATTCCACCAGCAAATTTAAGGACATTGCAGCAAGGCTAATAAAAATTGACCATGCCACCTGCACTGGTTGCCATAGCTCCCATCTCTACTTGAGAATCAATAAATATGTGTACAGTGCACCTTGGGATGGGTGGGTCACCTTCCAGATAGTGCTGGGACAATAATTATTATTGTCAATCTAGCTACAATACAAATATCAAAAGGGCTACTTAAAATTATATCATTTGCCAGATAGCATGCAATGGCAGATGTGAGTAACAAGGTATATGGTACTTTCTTTCTCTGTTTCAGGTTCTCGTTTGTTTACAACCGTCATTGCTACATGCCTGATTAACCAGCCAATGAGAGGCATATTTCACTTTTTGCGCTGCTAAGCCGTGCATAAATACACATTTCAATGGTCAGTAGCCGTGCGGTCTAGATCTGCATTCTTACTATACAGCTTAGTAGTACAGTGAATTCAAATGCTGTATGATTGATATCTAGGCCTTGAGAAATTCTGGCAGCATAATTTTGAGCAAAATAGGTAGCTGAAAGAAAAGAAAATTCTGCTGGAAAGATTGGGAAATATTTTAGCCACAAAAAGCAAATAGGAATACAAATTTCAGTTTTGCTCTTCTCTTTGGTGCAACTACCATAATTTGATTATTTACTACTGTCTACATGTACATTTTGCCTTTAAATCCCGTGGAAAATGATTTCAAACCGCAATATTATCAATGAAAAGAAGCAAAATAGGTAAGATGAAAAGTAAAATAGGTAAGATGAAAAGCAAAATAGGTACAGATTATGAGCAGAAAAGAAAGGTCAAGAAAAAATCACAATTTATTAAGGCCTATTGATATCACAATTATTGAGTGCATATCTTGCACATGTGCAGTACCAGTTTCACTTATCTGTACTTTTAGATGAAAGCGTATACAGTTCAGCATGTGAGCCGTATGCAGTGCACTAGTTTGATATCAATCCCACCCACTCACTACCCAATATATACTGGTGATAAGAAGTTCATATATGTATCGATGCAAAGTAGTATTGTCCCAGTGCATGCTATAGAGCTACCTCCAGAGCTAGGAGCCTGGCCAAGGAATTGTTGTTGGGCAGAGAGGGATCCGGAAGTTATAGCTAGGTTAGATTAGATAAAGGTTTTTAATTTTAGACAGGAAATGTCCCATCAGCCACCTGGCTGGTCCTCCAGGGTGATTGCCAAAGGTAGCTATAAGTAGTTTGCTAGGCAGTGGCGTAGCCAGAAATGCAGAAGTGCCATGGTGGGGAACTACGGGGGCGGATACGCATGCTGCCTAAGGCAGCGCCTAAAAAAAATTCGCCTTCATTTTTCAGTTATCAGGATATGGGCTCTCGTGGCACCTTCATGCTTTGCACCACAAGTTCCAGATATATGAGGATCGATGCTGCAGAGCGACTGTCTGGTGAACGTTGTTCACCGCCTATCGACAGCACGTCTGTTAACAGGTCAGTGTCAGAGCTTTCAGTGATATTCCCTATAGTGCTCAAATCAGCCGCGGTGACAAAAAAGTGAACCTGCGGCAGAGGCCAGGATCATGAGGCTTCCCAAAAATGCAAAAAATCTCGGAGAAAGTTCCTTCAGAGCCTTGTAAGCTGTTTTCAAATTATCATCATTTTTCTTTGAGATTGATACTAAGCAAAACCGCAGAGACAAATTTCGAAATAAAGTCGTCTTATTTATCTACTACTGTAAATCGCGCGATTTCAACTTCCCCCCCCCCCCCCCCCCCCACTGGACAGACGACAGACGACAGACCAGATTGCTTAACCTTCGATCGCGCATGTGTGCGCGGGGTGATATTGGTCCGGCAGGAAGTAGGGCAATGGGTACGGGCCGGGTTAGGGTATATTAGGGCCAGGGCCGGTTCTTTCTGGTACATATACCTAAAGTATGTACTTCCTGCCGGACCAATATCCACGTCCTAATAGTATATCTGCAGGGATACTATATATCCACTCAGCAAACACAGTATACCAAAATAAGCAAGTTAAGGTCACCTTCAAGACTTCCTCATGATATTTATGAATTCGGCATGTCGGAGATGTGCTATATGACCTATACAGCATCTGGATTCCGCACTCACCGCGAGCTCTGTAGCAACGCTCGTCTCTGCAACAAGGTCAATCTTTGAAACAACGCTCGCCTGTGGAATAAGGTTGGTCTCCGAAACAACGCTCGTATCTGCAAAAGATTAGTCTGTGCAACAAAAACCGCCACACCCTGTGTCAAAAATGCCGTCTAAGACTTCGAAGCAGCGAACTGGGCAAGCAGCCGGGGTTCAGCGTCGTGTACCTGCACTTCCAGGGAGCACTAGTAACTGTCACATGTGCTCTATCTGCCTGCACCCGATAATTGAGGCGACGAGCGACGAGGAGGGACAAGAAGCTATTCTCTGTGAGGGTAGCTGTAACAACTGGTACCATCGCTGGTGCGCGGGCGTATCAACGCAGCGCTACGAAGCACTCTCCAGCTCGGAAGAGCCATTCCACTGCCCTTCATGCGCCGCAGCTGAACAGCAACAGATCATCTCGGAGCTTCAAACCAGTGTCAGTTCTCTACTGGAGGAAGTTCGTAACCTGAGAACCACAGTCAATGTTCTCCAAGAGAAAAATACTGAAGCGAATAACTGCGACCTGCTGGAAGAAGTTTGCAACTTAAAATCTATCGTTGCTACCTTGAAAGAGTCCAGTGTGGAGAGTCATGCTGCGAGTGAGCTGCCCAGTGATGCCCAAACTTGGTCCGAGGTGGTGAGAAGAAAGTCCCGTCCAAGTGGTAAGAAGGGTGAAATGGGTAGGCAAGCTAAGGGAGGTAGTGAGCAGGTAGGGAGAACCTGCTACACACAAGGTGCTTCAAAGCAGAATACTCAAGGAAGAGGCAGGGGCCCTCTAAACAAAACCCGTAGTTCCCATCACTATGTGCCTCTTCCTGGGAAACGTAAGGTTTGGGGTACCAGAAAGGTGTCTTCCTCCAACACTGTCAAAAGCACTATCACTGAATTAATCGGTGCCCAGGTTGCCATTGAGGTCAAAAGAAAATTCAAATCTGCCAATGGCAACAAGACTGTAAGGTGGTGGCACGTGCTTAGTGGGGATGAGGAAACAATGGTCCTAATTGAGAAAGAATGGGGCAAGGTTAAGGCACAGACTTCTTGGAACATTCAACCGTGCCTCTCATACTCAAGTTCCCAGGCACCCGAGAATTCCAGTCTTGAATCTAACATCACTCCCTCTCAGCCTCCCTTAGTCACCCACAACACCACTAGCACCAGTGCCTCCCCTCCCTCACTCCACCAGCAGGATCAACCAGCCTCAGGATTCAACCAGCTCGACAACGGCACAATGCGCTCAGCTCAGAACAGTAATTCTAGTAACAATACAACAGAAGTTGACAATGGCAGAACAGATGGTGAGCATGTTTTTTTAGGACAATAGGTCCTTCCCATCCCTTGGGGGGTGAAAGCTCTCGCCTTGCTACAGACAATGTATTTGATGTAGTGAATAATCAAAATTCCAGAGATGGTGTTCCAGCTTTGTCTGTCCTCTACTACAATGCAAGAAGTATCCTTCCAAAAATAGATCTGTTGCGAGCAGAGGTCATCGCTGCAAACTTCCCCTCTGTTGTTTGCATTGTAGAATCTTGGCTCTCAGAGGAAATAGAGGACAGTGAGGTATCTATTGATGACTATCAATTAATTCGATTGGATAGAAACAGACATGGAGGAGGTGTACTCCTCTATATCCATAATTCATTAACCTGGGAGCCCGTGATCAAGGGTCCTAACGAACTGGAGCTCTTGGCTATTTCTATTAGTTCAACACACTCTTCTGTTAAGCATTGTATCTCAGTTTTGTATCGTCCTCCCTCCTCAGCAGTTACCTTTTTTGATAATCTTTGTACAGCTATACAGTCTATTTCGCCAAATCATTTTACTAGTTTTATATTAATAGGAGATTTTAATATTAATTTTTGTAGTAGAGATCACCCCTATTTTTTTAAGCTAGATACTATTTTGCAGACGTTTTCTTTATCTCAAGTTGTGAACACTCACACTCACACGGCTCCCAGTGGCGAAACATCACTGATTGATCTAGCCCTTGTATCAAACCCCGATCTGGTCTTGGATTGCACAACAGTTTCCCCCCTTGAAATAGCAGATGTGCGGTCATATCATAATGGTGTGAAGCTGACCTTGAGATGGAAACATAAGCATGCCAAGCAAGTTCAACAGCAGCCGCGAACAATTTGGAGGTATGCAAATGCAGATTTTCTAAAGGCCAATCAAATGATCCAGGAAGTAGCCTGGGATAGACTGCTACCGGAAGACAATGTTGATGTGGCTGCTGTAAACTGGCACAACAAAGTGATGGATATCATGCATGCTTGCATTCCACAGCAAACACTTAAAAAAAGGAGAAATTTACCATGGCTCTCTAAAAATGCTATTCGACTAATCAGGCAACGTAATGCCACATTCCAGGCTGCAAAAAGATCAGGCAGGCCTCATCTGGTTGATAAGTTTAAGAAACTGCGCAACCGGGTAGTCAGACTCTTGCGAAATGACAAAAAATCTCATTTGGAGCAACTCAATGTTAGAGACAAGAGGAAGTTTTGGAAGGCTGTTAAGTTTCTGAACAGACAGCAATCCTCAATCCCTCCCCTCCATTACCAGGGTATTACAGCCAACTCAAGTCAAGAAAAGGCAACTGTACTCAACCAATTCTTTTCAACGTGCTTTAACACAGCTGTACCACCACTAAATAGAGAAGTATTGTCACAAGAAAGTTTATGTCCGGACAACCTTCTCTGCACACCAAGTGAAGTGCTCTCATACATCACATCTCTGGACCCTGGTAAAGCATGCAAGTGGGCCAGATGGCTTGTCAGGAAGGATGTTAAAAGGCATTGCTAACACTATTGCTCCTTCCCTTTCCAAGCTATTCAACATCTCTCTCAAGCTTGGTCGCTTTCCAAACATCTGGAAAACCTCGGCCATTGTTCCAATTCCAAAAAACTCGAATCGCAAGGAGGCATCAAACTACAGACCAATTTCTTTACTACCCATAGTGAGTAAATTGCTTGAACGCCATGTCCATCGATACATCACCATGTTTCTTAATGAGGCCAACCCTTTGTCTAACAGACAGTGGGGGTTCCAAGTTGGCAGATCAACGGTTACAGCTTTACTGACTGTTACGCATGATTGGTTTAAGGCACTAGAATCCAGGCAAGATGTCTGTTCAGTGTTTGTTTGACTTGAAAAAAGCCTTCGACTCCGTTCCCCATCAGCCTCTCATGGACAAACTCCACAGTTATGGGTTAGATGGCAACACTCTAGCGTGGCTAAACAGTTACCTAACAAACAGGAGGCAACATGTTGTAGTTGATGGTGCTACATCCACCGAAACAGCTGTAGTTTCTGGAGTGCCACAGGGTTCCGTCCTCGGTCCCCTCCTTTTCCTCATCTATATTGATGACATAACTTCCACTAGCTTCTCTGAAGGAAGTACCCTCAATCTCTTTGCAGACGACATGCTTCTCTACAAGATTATAAAATCGCAGCAAGACCTTGACCAACTGCAGTCTGATGTTAATAGAATACAGGACTGGGTGAGTTTCAACCATCTCACCCTTAATCCTACGAAGTGCAAATCCATGTTCATCTCGAGGAAACGGAATTCCATCCAGCCTTTGTCTCTCCATCTAAATGGTGTCCCACTTGAACAGGTGGAGAGTTTTAAATATCTTGGTGTCTTCCTTTCATCAGATATGTCATGGTCAACCCATATCGACTCTGTCTGCTCGAAAGCTAGGAAACTTGTGGGGCTGCTCTACAGAAGGTTTTCTGCAGAGGTTGATAGCCACTCCCTACTTGAAATGTATAAGCTACTAGTCAGACCACATTTAGAGTATGCTGCTCCAGTTTGGAGTCCTCACCTTATTAAGGACACTAACAATCTTGAAAATGTCCAGAAGTTTGCCTTGAGAATGTGCCACAAGAACTGGGATGCCGGTTACCAGGAATTACTGGATCTATCTACATTGCCCACACTTGAGAATAGGAGATTATACTTGAAGTTATGTACACTTTATAAGATTATTTATGGATACTTTTATTTCCCACCCAATGTTTTTATACCTAAGCCAAGTAGACTCCCTTATGATACACCCCTCCTGTACCAACCTCCTGTTCGCACCAATTCATTTCAGTCATCTTTTGTACCTAGTACCATCTCTGTTTGGAACAATCTTCCCCAAGTCTCCCTCTCTGCACCAAATGTTACTACATTTAAACTACACATTGCACCCTTTTTCTTGTAACTAAGTACATGTATTTGCATATCTTTACTTAGCCTGTTTGTATATAGGGTACATCTAGATTAGCTTCACAGCTACTATGTATCCCTTTGCATTGCATAAACTGTTATAGAAAAAAAAACAAGAAAAAAAAAACAGGACGTTGGCCTCGGAAACAACGCTCGTCTCTGCAAAAAGGTTTGTCTCTGCAACAACGCTCGAGCTCGTCTCTGCAACAACGCTCGAGCTCGTCTCTGAAACAACACTTGACTGTGCAAAAACGTTCGTCTCTGCAACAACGCTCGTCTCTGCAACAAGTTTACTAAAGTCACTGGAACAGCGCTCGTCTCGGCAATTGAATATCTTGTCACAATAGATTGCTATCCCTCTCTACCCCCTACACCTACACACACGCATATATACACACGTGCACACTCAGGTGGTCATAATGACATGTGAGATTCAGAATCTCTGAGCTACAAAGTCATGTTGTCTGCATATCTGAGGCCATTAAACTGCATGCATGAGGAGTAGAGGGGAACAGATTTATTGAGCACCACACATGCATGGACCTTCACTGTTTATTCTGGATGTTGTTCACAGTATTATAACGCATGAAAATCTCTTCTTTCGTGTACAATACCGTAGAAGAAACAATATAAAATACTTATGTCTACATGTACATATAACAAAATGCCTGCAGATCGATGCATTAATTATAGTCACTATCATTGCAATACCTAGTACAGCAAATTAGAAAGTGTAGACTTTGCTAGAATCGTGGTCACTCACATATACAAGTGCAATACCAACAGGACAACTGAACTGACCAAAAGAGGTCACATACTCTCCACTTGTCTTAAACACAGACACACACTTGTTCCCACAGTCACACACATACACAAACTGATCATCAACACAGACCCCACGAGGAAAGCTTAGACGTTCAGAAGCAGCACCTTTTTTGCTGATAGCATACAAAAACTGTCCCTTGCAGTTCAAGACTTGCACACAATTGTTGTCAAAATCAGACACATACAAATTTCCTGCTCTGTCCTGGGCAAGGTCATTCAGGTATCTAAACTCACCATCTCCACTACCATGGCGACCAAAGCTCTCTACATACTCCAAATCTCTGTTAAGTATTTGAACTCTGTGATTGTTACGATCACAAATGTAGAGTTTGTCGTTGACGATCTTGACTGAACAGGGTCTGTTAAACTCGCCAGGATGTACACCTCTTCGTCCAACTGCTTTCATGAGCTTGCCTTCCTTCAAAATGGAGTCACTACTGCCATCTGCAACGTAGATACTGTCATCTTCGTCCACAGCTACTCCAGTAGCACCTTTTAGCCTCTCACATTCAATTGTTTGTATCCTGTTCCAGCCTTTATCAAACACTATCACCTTCTTGCCAAACCACTCACCTACAACCAACTGCTGCTTGCTGTTGAAGGCTATTTGCAATGGGCGATTCAGTCCTTCTACAACCCTGACTGGCTTGCCTAGCTGCCAGTGGGTGGGGTGGAGTTTTGCAACTACATGGAATGGACTGCTAGCAATTTGCGTGCTATTTACCTTAATGACCACTGCATGCCTTCCACGAATCTCTGGAGTATAAGTGACCTCATAAACTCCTACCAACTTTGAAACGACTTTGGTATGAACAATGGAACTGTTCGCATTTGACACCACTTCTGCCTCAACTTTTTGCTTCTCTTTGCAGAGTTGGCCATTTTGGTATACAGTACGGACAGTGAACTGGGCTGCCTTGCCAACTTCAGTGACTTTCACCCCTGGCCCCTCTGCTGTGCACTTTGTGGGATCTGCTTGTAGCATTACAGCAGCGTTCTTTTGGCAGAGGTCAGAGATACCTTCAGCACAGGCCACCCTAACACCAATGTTCGCTACCTCTGCTGGTACGAGATCAATACGTTCATGCTTGACACGCTGTTCTCGGATCTTCTCCTGAATGTCCTTCTGCAGTAGCATGACCTCTTCGTCGGTTGCATTAGTAACGCTGCGTTCTACGAACTCCATGAGACTCTGAATGTCACTGGTGGCTAGTGCAAACCCCTTCCTCTGTGCTCCCAGGCTGTTTAGCTTTTGCTGCTTCAATTCGGATGCCCTGTCGAGAAGTTGCTTCTCACGCTTGCGTAGGATTTCATGAAGTTGATTGAACAATCGCTGAATTGTACCTGTAGCGGATTTATGCTGCTCCGAAACCTCCTTTTCAACCTTTTCGATCTCCCTGGTGGCAGCAGAGATGTTGGTTTGGATTCGTGCGAATGGAGTCAAACTGTCTTTGAGTGTTTTCTTGTACCGAGGGGCAGATTTCTTCACAAACTCGGATTTGTGACCTGCGTGGTCATAAATAATACAGTCACGACAAATGAGGTGAGCACAATCAAAGCAGTAGATTTTCAACTGCTCATCGTGGTCCTTGCACATTGAGGGTGGGGCTTCTTTCAGCGGGATCTCCTTAGCCCCGCCCTCTTTCAGCTCCTGAAGGGTCACGACCTTATGCCCAGCGAACATCTGCAGCGTTTGATGCAGTCCAACACAACTGTTGCAGATGAAATCGGTGCATTGGCGGCAAAACGCTTCCGCTTTCGCTCTGGAGCACATTTCACACACAGCTTCCACTTTTCCCTGCGTTTTCTCCATTTTCGCGTGGAGCTCCTTCATTCGGTTGACAAAAAACGCCGTGCGCAGTTAATGATCGGGGTCGTTTTGGGGCAAAACGGTTCCACTTCGGCACTCGGGGCACGCAAAGGGGCGGTTGGGCCCGGCTTGTAGCTAGATAAAAGCGACTGGTCCGTGGACCAAAACAGAAAAAACACTTAATTTGCCTCGCCCTTCTCCCTGAGGTATACGCCCACTTGTGTGTGCTGCATGTTGTGCGCATGTGCAAAGCTAGCTGAGCCCGGGCGCGGGCGCCCAACCCCCCAAACCTTCTTAGCTTCTAATTGTCTGGAATCGAGAGCAGGCTGTCCCATCATCCTCAGTGGGGATATGGCCAACAAGGAGAGGAACAGGATGCATCAGTGCAAGAGGCTGAGATCACCACTTCAAGGTATCCACTAGCTTTGTTTGTGGTTCAAGGGGCTGTCATTCTATACACATACACATTGCCATACTTAGAGCTGTACAAGGGGGTGACACTCCCATTGACCATAGATTATAGAGTTATATAATCTATGCATTGACACAGTAGTCAGAGCTGCGACTGGGGTCAAGAAATCTTGACCGTCATTTTGCTGCTTGACCACTTGACTGCATCGCAAAAAGACTTGACCGTTTGACTGCGCTGTATTTCAGCCGTTGACCGCTTGACCGCCGATAGTGTACGGAAGAGTGCGTAGCAACTCCACCGCTTCCTTAGTATACGGGGTCAAGATTCGCCGACAAGCCCGGTCGCAGCTCTGACTACGGCATCAATGGGAGTGTCACCCCCTTGCCATACTTAGAGCTGTAACCTGGTTAATCCATCCTATGCCTAAACTGATTGGCCACCTAACCATAACCTAAATACCCAAACTTTTGTACACGAGTCACATGACCTACAATGTAACCAGACCCTAACTAACAATAGATGGCATCTTTCCGTGGGAACTAGAGGGCGTAATGCCCTCCAGTTCCCATGGAAAAAGATGCCAATTTACATCACCAATGACACGTGTTGGTTGGTCAATATCCACATGATCTTTTTGCCCTCCAGTTTCTACTGTGAAAAATGCAATGGAATCGATCTGTATACCTTATGCAATTGACGTCATAGCCGGTTATCTACCCATAATCGTTCCGTATTCTCAATAAGACCCTGTTTCACGAGTGGCAAGAAGGTGGTACGTTCTTTTGTGATTACAGAAATGCGCGCAGCTGCATACAGTAGCTATGCTCTGAGTATGTTAACGTTTGTAGTTAGCATACCTGCTAAGTTCAGGCTGATCCCTGCGCAGATTGCTAGAAGCTTTTTTTTGCTGCCAGAATATGTATATCTTCTAAAAATTCGGCAGGTTTTATAATAAGCCTTGCTGAAATAATTATTAGAAGTATAATTATTATTTGTACCAAAATACAGAAGGGCCGAATAATTACCCCGTGCGCATGCGCAGCAGGGGGTAGAGTGATCGGTTTGTCTGTCAGTCTGTCTGTCCACAGTCCAAGCGCAGTTTGAGCAGTGATGGCCTTATTGAAGGCTTATTTCAGGATAGAAGTGTCAGAATTCAGATACTAGCGTCTACATAACTCACAGACCAGAGATCTACTCGAGAGGCTGAGAAAAGCAGCGTGAAAGTCGTGCTTCTAATTTATACAACTTGACCGCACCCAATTTCTAACATTACTGCCACAACTTACGGTATCTCATTCTGCATGCTGACATCGCTGCAGCGCTGTAAATCATGGCAAGCTGGTGTGTATTATCCATGAGTTAGCTCATCGTGCATGCTGTATGAATAGGCCTATAGCTGTCAAGTCAAAGTTGCGCACGGGGTACGTGCTCTGCTGAGCACCTCTAGTTAGAAATGCTATCCGTGGTCGGTCGTTTTTTTTCTCCACAAGTCTCAAGATCGAGCAGCTATATTGGTAGGGCAAGCTATGTAGTCCTTCCTCCTGGTACAGACTGTGACACTCCATACTTTCGACTAGCACCTACGTCAGAATGTGAGCGTACGAAGGCTCGAAGCAAACGATCTCGAACTGTGCTGCAGGCTGTACAATCGATACTCACCCCGTGTTGTACTCTGTTCATTTGTGTTGACTCTCAGGGTCAGGGCAAGACTCGGAGGTTTGCAAGTGTAATTCAGCGCAGGGCTTTCACTAATTGAATGAACTGCTCAACATGGCACATCGAACGCGATTGGTTGACTTCCAGGGGCTCGCATGCATCGATGACAGCTTGGTGCTTTCACCGCTTGGGGCTTTAACAGCGCCAAACTCACCGCGCTCTCTCGTTGACAGGCTTGTATAAGCCATCTCTTTTGGACAGGACAGCAAGCTGCTGAAAATGTGAGAAGATATACGGTATGTTGAGCAGCGTTCCTGTCAAGCGGTGGTATGGAAGACAGTTCTCCAGCCTGGGTGAGAAGATTGTGCCCTATCTCCCATCTTGGTGTTGGTATGACAGATTACATTTGCTGGGAATCTAGTGATTGACCTTATAACCATCTGTCTTGCTAATATGACATTGACTTATCACATTCCGTCTTTTTGATTTATTTAATTTATACATGGCCGTTTTGCTTTGATTATTAGTCGGTGTGACCAAGAAGGTGATATTATGAACAATACATGGTACAAATGTCGTCATTAACTATACAAGCAATCAAAAGTTATGGTGACATATGCATACAATGAAGCAGACTTTATTGCGGTAAAGTGGTCCTGTCCTTAATAACGCAGAGTTGTTATTCTACAATCACTATCTTACACTGGTACATTTCAATACATGACATAATTATGTTCAATTTCAGTTTCCATATATTTAACTTCTTTAAGTCTTGCTGGCAGCAGTGACACTTTCCTCGAGCACAGTCTCTTCGAAGCTCTCCCGCATCTCCTCCATAGCTCCATCTACGGTGAGCATGTCGATGCACGTGTATGCCATGGCTTTGGCAGAAAACAGGGTCCGGGCATGTGACTCGTCTTCGTTGGCCACTGCAGTGAAGGCGTGGGTGTGGTTTTTTTCTAGCCCAGACCCAATTTTGTACACTGGATGGATTGATGGCACTTTGTGAGAAACATTCCCCATATCGGTGGAACCACCATCACCCCCGGCGAAAAGATCTATTTCCTGACCCAGAGACGTGAAATTGGCTTCATACAGACGTGCAAGCGTGGGATTGCTCACGAGATTCAAGATTTTCTTGTGACTTTTTGGTTCGTGGATTTCCACGTCGCAGCCAGCGGCGGCTGCACCTGCTTTGAAACAAGCGGTCAATTTCTCATGGAGTTCGGTTAGCTCTGGGGCGGTTGGTGTCCTTATCCAGTAGTAGAGTTCCGACTTATCGGGAATGATGTTGGGCTTAACTCCACCGTTGCTGAAAATCCCATGCACTCTCCATGCTGGCTTCATCTGCTGTCGGAGAACAGATATGGCGTTGTAAGCTATCACAGCTGCGTCCACGGCGTTCTTCCCCTCCCAGGGGGCGCCAGCTGCGTGAGCAGTGAGGCCTGTGAACGTAGCAAGAATCTGTTGTCTTGCTAACATAAGTGGGCAAATTATGGTCCCAGACGTTGGGTGGACCATCATGGCTAAGTCGACATCTGCAAGGGCTCCGTTTTCAATCAGGTACACCTTCCCTCCTCCTCCCTCCTCTGCTGGGGTGCCAAGAATGGTGATTCTGGCTTGTGGAGCACCTCGTGTTTCCAGAGCAGCTTTCAGCCCCAGGCCAGCAGCGACTCCAGCCTCTGCTATTAGATTGTGCCCACACGCATGATCTATATCGGGTAGGGCGTCGTACTCGCATAATACGCACAAATTTGGTCGACCAGAGCCGAAAGTGGCCCTGAATGCGGTCCTGAATTGCGGATGATAGTCTCGCGGGCCTGATTCCGGATGATAGGAGCGATCCACCTTGAACCCTTTATTCTCCAGGAAGTCTGTGAGACGCTTGTGAGCATACACTTCCTCAAAACCCAGTTCTGGGCTACCCCATATGTCACTACCCAACTCCTGCAGCTCGACCTTGCAGTCATCGATAGCTGTCGCTGCAGTTGCTTTCAAATTGGTGGATCGTTTTCCAGCCATATTCTATATTAGTCGTGATGCAAATGGATTAACTGACTCAACTTGTCGCACGATGTGAACAGACTGAGAAAACAAACTTATATATACGCGCCAAGTCCAATCAGGGCACAGATCGTCTGGTATGTGCACACACCCAGGGCGTGCACACGGTGGCCCGTCTGTTGCTAATGGAACTTCTCAAAGCAACACATCAGCCTCTGCTGGATGACTTAGCTATGCGCTCCTGCTTACACTACATTATAAGCTGTTAATAATTGATGTTTTTTCCCTGCATACACTACTTTGCTCACAGTATGCACATTTAATTTTTTTGAGTGCGCATACCACAGGTGATCCGCGCCCTGGTAGTGAGATTACAATGGCCTGTCTGTTGGTAATGGAACTTCTCAAAGCAGCACATCAGCCTCTGCAGATCGCTCACAGTATGCACGTTTAATTTCTTTGAGCGCGCATACCACAGGTGATCCCCACCCTGGTAGTGAGATTACAATGGCCTGTCTGAACACATTGTTAATGGAACTTCTCAAAGCAACACGTTGGTATCAGGGCACAATGTGGACGCAAACTCATCCTGACAAACCGAGTCATGTCTGGACGCTCAGGGCGGGCTGGTGTAGCTCCCAGATGTGGCGAAGTATCTTCTTCGGCCATGATCCCACTTCTGACACCAATGTAATCCCCCCACACTAAACCTAGCAAACAACCAGGTATACACAGGAGTGCATGAACCCCAAACTGGGGAGTAGGAACAGGCAGCTCTGCAGTCTATCGAGCTAGACCAATTCTCTCGCTTTCCGGAAGTTGAGAGAATTGGTCTCGATACACTAGCAGCTCTGTAGAACCGTATCTGGTGCAGTAGAGCTGCTAGCATGCCTTATAAGGAAAGTGTGAACAACTAATCTGGCTTCACTACTACAGCACTGAATCTGAAAGAGCTGTAGTTGGGTAAACAATCCACTGCTCTGTAACAAACCCGTCGTTTTGTCACTTTATACTCACCATCTTGCATTTGACACGTCTTGAGAACCGAACCCGTACCGCCAGCACCGGACGCGCCATGAACAATCACGGAAGGGCCCCCAAAATCACGTGAATATCGGGATCCCGGGATGCCCATATTTACGGGGTGTTTGTAACTGTTTTAAAATATGACACCGGTATATACAATGCTTGCTGAGATTCTGAGATTATAGGCCTCGAAAAAAAACCCAATCAACTATTAACAGCTTGTAATGTAGTGTACGCAGGAGCGCATAGCTAAGCCATCCAGCAGAGGCTGACGTGTTGCTTTGAGAAGTTCCATTACCAACAGACAGGCCATTGTAATCTCACTACCAGGGTGGGGATCACCTGTGGTATGCGCACTCGAAAGAATATAAACGTGCATACTGTAAGCGATCTGCAGAGGCTGATTAGGGCTAGTACTGAGACTACGTCCAATGGCCTAATTAAAGGACCTCCTCAGTACCTCAGTGTGGTCCGTGATCCACAGTCCAGCCTACTTGTCCTTCTGATGGAGCTGATGGATGAGTCTCTTACAGCATTTCTCTAGCGATCAAACGAACTACTCCCCTACCAACTCCAGGTGAATCTGTGCCATGATGTGGCCCTGGCCCTTGCCTACCTCGACTTAAACGGTCCATATAGCATTTGAACCCCATTGAACCCTTCAATCGTCAGCACTAGAGCTGTTACTAGTCTGCTACTTCTGCATTTCTTGTATATGGTTGTGCACTATACCTATGGAATGTTAAGTGTACCACATGCGCATGGACCTAATTGTCCCACCCCTGATCCGTGAGTGCCATGCTCAACTTTGACTAATCACTGCAGCCAAAATAATTATGCCCTTAATTCTTATTTGGGAAGCCATGCTGATGCGTGCGTGTTGCACTGAGAGTGCAACCACAGTGGGCGTAGCCCTCGGAGATAGTGCAACGGTGTGAATTCAACTCAAGAGTTCGTCAGTCAGGGGAATCCATTTCGATGTTTGTATCGCAGCTGCGCTCGTTGGCCGAACACTGCAACTTCGGTACGTCACTTCAGGTCATGCTCTGGGACCGGTTGGTGCGTGGAATCAACAACCCACACATGCAGCAGCAGCTACTGGCGAAGAAGGACCTGACGTTTGAATCAGCGTTAGCATTGACATTGAGCTTGGAGGCAGCGGCCAAAAATGTGCGAGCACTGCAGGGAGCAGTAGCCGCTATGACAGAGACACAGACCTCGGAGTCTACCATCCACTAGGTGGACACCAAAGTGAAGCAATCGCAAAGGAGCAGCAGAGGAGTTCCGAGGCAAAACAGTTTGTGCTTCAGGTGTGGACGGAGCGGTCATGTGGCCTCCATGAACTGGTTTCGTAGCCATTCGTGCAAAAGGAGGAGAGAAATTACGCGGTGCAAACCAAGACTGTTCTACAGCCGAACCATGTTTTCTTTCAACCTGACAGTGAACCCAGCCACCTCCCCCTGTCTTGCCCTTTCACGCACGCAGATCTCGGAAGGACATTGCCGGAATTGACAGCGCAAGATGAGAATCGTCATTTCATTGTACTACATCCATTTACCGCGTATTGTGGGGATCTTGCAAAAACGTTTGCACATGTGCATTGATTGTACCTGGGAATGTGACTGAGTTCAAAATTTAAACAACCAAACACAGCAATCTCATTGGATGACATGGCCTGCGATCCGTACCATTCTTTTGGTTACAGTACAAAATGCCGTGCTTTAAAATACCTGTTCTGTACAGCAAGCTATTACCACAGCAGATATTTAGGGGAGGGCCCCAACAATTAGTTGGTCCCATGGCATAACTGAGTTGTGAAATCTGTAGTTGGTTTAGGCACATTGATTATGATTTATGACCTTTTCCCCACATATGCACACCCTCACACACATACAAATGTACCACACACACTCACGTGTGCACACACCTACAGGTGGACATGGCCCTGGCAGATTAGGATACAGCCATCCAGCTGATTGAGGGTTGTGGTAGGAGGTGCACACACAGTGGGGGCTGGTGTGGAGGCTGACGGGAGAGGACTCCAAGAGTGCAGCAGCTGAGCAGCTGCTTTGCAGAGAGACAGGTGAGGCAGTGTTGACAGCTGTCAAGGGCCTGTAGCCAGGGGCCCAACCTCAGCTAGCTGGGGGGGACTTGTGCAGAAACTACCGCTACAGTATGTGCTTAAACAGTTTCAAAATTCATTGTAGCCTCGTTCCCAGACCTTACCGCATTTTCTGTTCTTTGGTTTGCATTGACAATAACACACGGATGTGGAAGAGCGGCGAAAAATGGGGAAGGCCTGGTATTATCCATCATGTGAATTATGTCAGGTAGTCACGTAGGGGGGGTGAGGCCCAACCACAAATAAATTTAAACACTGGCCAACGAAGTTGTATAGGGCGTCTGGAGTCTCGACTAGCTGTGGAGCGTTTGAACCTTGATGATGAACTGTTCCAGGAATTACTGAAATGACTATGGGTCCCCCCCCCCCCCCCCCCCCCCCCCCCCCCCCCATGTCCACCTCACATCCACCTGACATCACTCACGTGATGAATGATACCAGGCCTTCCCTGTTTTTCGCCACTCTCCTGCATCCGTGTATCATTGTCAACGCAAACCGAAGAACAGAAAACAGGGCAAGTAGTTTATACACCACCCTATTTCTGAATTAGAATGCTGGCCAGCTCAGTGTGTATGGTTGCAGCCTGGGTCGGTTTGACCACAGCAAGAATTTGCACATCGTGCGTATCTATGGAAACGATTGCACACGGCACCAAGTGCCATGAAATAGCAGTTAGTTTATTATAAATATTATGTCACAGAATATTGGTTTACTGTTTGTTGGCATCAACTTCAACACTTGCAAAGCGCTATAGCAATGTAGCATTAGATGCCAGAGTCCAAGATGCCCTGCCTGATGAGTTCGTTGGAAGCATTTGATTGACCTCATGAGAATATAGTGGGGCGTGGCCACCTGTCCCGGCCTTTGTGGTGGATATGGCTGTGAATCAGAGAGTGAACGAAAAGTAGCAACACAGAGTATGTTTGATACTCTTGACCTTAAATGGTGGCCATCCAAAGAGTAGGAATGGCTATGTCCATCTTCCATGTTGATTGTGGTGATATTGCTCGTAGGAGTTGCTGTGATTGAGATGACATTCCCACTGGCCTTCTCTGGAGTGACTGTTTGCCTCATAAAGCACCTTCCGTGCTGAGTTCAAGAAAACTACTGGGTAAGTTTCAGTTAATTGGTGATGTGTACCTTATGATGGTACCGCTCTATTTGCTCTAGCTAACCAGCACATAATCTGCACACAGCCTTTGTGTATGCTTATATTCATAACGCCGGTCCCACCCACTGATGTCACATCATAGTTATAATGTAACGGAATGTATGTGGGTGGAGTTTTGAGGTTTCACTTTCATACTAGCTTGGTTCCCAGGCCTACCTGGTTTTCTGTTCTTCGGTTTGCGTTGACAATAATACACTGGAGCAGGAGAGCAGAGAAACACAGGAAGGCCTGGTATTATTCAAGCAACCACAAATACGTTTACACACTCGCCGAACCAAGTTGTGTAGAGCATCTCGAGTCTCGACTTGCCATTGAACGTTGGAGCCTACCCCACTGGATGATGAACTGATCCAGAACCTGCTCGTGCCTCCCCCCTCACCTTATGCTATGATTTGTCCACCCTTGAACGATTTTCTAAATGAAATACAGCTGGCTGATATTTTATTGAAGAGTCATTAGGCTTCGTTTACATCACTGACTTTATGTTTGTGTCTTCGAACCAGACGAGTCTGTCAGAATAGATTACTACTCTCTCTCTATCCCCCTACACCCACACCATATACAAACGCACACCCACACCATATACAAACGCACCCACCCACACAAACACCCACAGGTGGCTCATGTGAATGTCTGAGCTGCACGTCTGATTGCCAGGAACTTGGCAAATGTATTGAACTCCACAACCTACATACCTTTTCCGATAGTATTCAGGATGTTGTGTCATGTAATATTATGCATGTAAAACTGTACCTTTTTTCATTGTAGCTCATGAAGCCATACTATCAAAGGAGCCGACACTAGAATAACAGCTGTACCGCAACAGAGCCCGCTAGCTCAGCAGGGCATACTCATATTCCCCAGGATGTGGTTTGAAGTTGATTAGGGCAAAACTCATACCAGACAGGAAACAATATGCAGGTTACTACAGCAACAAAACTGGATAACATCATGAAAGAGCATAGCTGGATAACGTTCTCAAAAGAGAGTAACTACATGTAGAAGAATGGATAACATTCTACAAAGCAACAAGAGCATATACACTAAAACTACATCAAGTCCTCCAGTTCAATGCCATCCAAAAGACCATCAACTGATGCATGAGCTGCAGAAGGTGGGTTAACAAAGTTCTGTGGCGATATGTTCACAGTGCAGTTGCTCAGTCCAGAGAACAGAGACCCAAGCATAGTACCACAACATTGCTGTTGAGTAGGAACAAGTACACGTGCCTGCTGAACAGGATATACAGGCTTTTGTACTAGAGCAACGCTAGACGAACCACCAGTGTTCTCTTTGTCCATCTCATCAGCAAACGACTTTTCGCCTTGCACAAGGATACCCGATAGAGCCTTTTTCAGCGCCAGTGACGGCCGCTCATAAAGTTGCAGTGCGTTGGACCGATGGCCAGTTACATCTACGGACCTCAACGACCATGGATAATCAAGTACGCGAGGTGGATAGGAAACGCACGTCAAATACGGAAGCCAATAACAATCAATCCGCGTTACGGATGTAACGGAGTAATTTACGATGTTCGTATACTTCGGGGGATCGAAATGGCAACTAACGAGAGTCCTGTCTCCGCAGAGCTCGACAAGTGAGTTGGAGACAAGTTTTAGTAGCTTGAGCGATAACAGCCTTTGTGAGGAAGAGGAGTTGGCGTTTGAGAGCCAGGTACGTGATAAACAAGTAAACTTTTGCCGACCATACAGATTCTCACACGAGGGTCTGGCTGCGCCAGACTACTTGTATGTACTAGGCTTCCCATGTTGTTCATGCATGACATTCAGCCATTCAACCCATGGTTTAGCGTCATTCATATATACATCACTGTAGGTTGAAGGTGTGGTTGGAAGTAGACACATCTCATCCAGCTCGGCAGCTGCAGGGTACATCACCATCCTCGTAGCTCTTCTTGGAGCCCTCAAGGAGGAGACACTCCTTAAAGTGACTGAACATGGACCTCCAGTGATCGAACTGATCAATCATGTACTGAAGAGTGTTCGTATTTGTCAGGCCCGAGATTTTTTTGTAGGTGTAATTTCTCGACTGGAAGCTTGTTTACAAGCTGGTGATCGGTGCCGACTGCCATCATCTAAAGCTGGGCGAATGTGGTCCGCTTTTCACCGGTTTCGAGTTGAACCACATCTCAGGGTGAATTGGACCACTTTTCTGTCCAATATTCAACTCCCTGATGCACTGCATATGCATTCTGTGTTTGCCTTGCAGCTTATAGTTGACAGGTTGCTGAAGAAGTTGATCAGTTTGAGGGCCGAAGAGCAATCACAGAGAGTGGGTAGAAACAATCTGTCAACTCTTACTCTCAGAGAAAAGAACGTCGTTTACTACATGAGTGGCTACATATCTGTGAAGCTTATCAAGAAATTCAAGAAAAGATCATCGAATCAAATCATCCAGCAGAAACACCAGATGTTTGTACATGTACTTAGGAGAATGAGAGCCGAACACCAGCCAGATGACATCGATACGCCTGAGGACTACACCCGAGTATGGACTGAGCAGATTGACAGGGGAGGGCTGTACCAGATCAAGCCAGAGGTAATTATTATTGTACCATGATTGTAATCTCATGCCAGAGAGCGTTAATATGATTCTGTCTCCCATAGGTTTATTCGTTGATGGAGAGAGTGGAGCAAATCACCAGAAGTGTCCTGAATGTCCGAAGAATTAAACCATCTGTAAACCTTCATTCGGCGGTTGTAGAAGAAGTCTTGGATGACCCCTGTGTACTAGAAATGTGGGAAGCAAATGCGACGTACTGTCATCCCAGCGAAATATGAAACCTACAGTTTAGAACTTTTGAAAGCAGTAGTTGAACTGTGGGCTACAGTTCGCTGCTTCTCGTTCGCAGCAGGTTGTAACATCCTCCTTCAGAAAGCAGCTGCTAAAAAGCAAGGTACGAGAAGAGCACTCAAGACAAGAGGAACAGAGAAAGAAAAATAAGTTATGTTTTAGCTTGATCACATTGCTATGTACATGTATTATGTATTAACTTTGTTTACTGTAAAATCTGTTGGGTAACATCATGACAACCTTCACTTTACAACATAACATGTACAGCTACATGTATACATCATAATGTTAGTGCTTCCTTGGTCTCTTAGGGAGGGGTTCATCTATAGGTAGCTTCGTTGGCATGTCATGCCTGTCAGGCAGAACGTTCATGGTCTTCAGGTCGTGTCGAGTCTGCTGTTTTTGCATCAGTATAGCTGCATTAGTTTCAAACTGTTGAACCGTTGGGTTTTCATTTCCTCCACCCCGATGACGCTGTTTGCTGAAATATCTCTCCACCGGATCCTGACTAAAAACTTCACTCAGTAGATAGTGGCCAGAATTACGGATCAGCACCGGGGCTAGCTCACAGAAGGAGGTCACTGGATACAATGAAAGCACATAATGACTGGAATACAACAAGCTTTGAAAGTTATTGTACCTGTGATTTCTAGTCCCTCCATTGTTTCACGGCTAATCAGCATTCGCTGCTTCTCATTTGCGTCAAGTGGTAGTGACTGGATCTCCTTCTTCCACTCACGGAAGTAACCTAGAAAGGTTGTCTCCAGCCACTAAAAGGAGGACAAATGTATCGCTGAATCAGTCACACCAATTGAATGTAGTTTTCATTACCCCTGAGGGTTTTACCACAATGGTGGCTAACAAGGGCCTGGAAGGCAGAGCCCCTTGGGACCGACGGCTCAGGGCTAGAACCTGGGACCTCTTAGCCTCGTTCCCAGGCCTTCTAACCCCAGCGTTTGTCGCTTGCAGTACTAACGCGGGGGAAGGCCTGGTCAAACCTGTCCATCAGTGAAACAAGACTGTGCACCAACTTCATACTAAACAGTACTCCTGGTAGGATTGCTCCGCGTGAAAGCCACGAAAATATTCTGTAGTAAAATAATTATGACTGCAGGCTAAGCCCTGACACCCATGCAAGGGCGTGCAGCACCTGATCATGAGTTATGAACTGGGTGATTTATAGCTTTTGCTAGGTGGCTGCTAATACATAGCCACTCTTCACCCGATATAGTCACACTTCACAGCTGATATAGCTGCCTCTTCCAAGGGCATGTTACCCATGCATTTATAAGTCTTCTATAACCACCTAACAATGGACTATAAGTAGTATTTTGATACCAGTTGCAGTGCATTAGCTATGGATTTATTTTGTAAATTTTCATGAGTCTTTGCTCTGCAGACCGTTAACTAGATTTCCCGAGTGCACTAAGGAGTTCACAGTCACATCTTCGCACAGTCCGCCCATACATTCGACCATCTACATCAACGACCTCACCTTCAGAATCCACAAATGCTACTTTCTTACCAGCAGATGACCCACCTCTCTTTTCCACGATTTCCACAAACTCTAGTTGCGGATTTCCTGGGCAAATATGAGCCCTCTCGACACACTGGATAATGGCATGCAAGCATTTCACGTCGGTGATCTGATGTGGAAATTCTCGGATAAGTTTGCTTGTATCTTTTGCTACTAACTTCCCAGCGACATGCACATGCCATGACATATTTGTGTTGACAGTGATGGACCTCCCAACCTTCGCTTGTGATAGCGGCATCACCTTCACCATACACAGCTGGATTGAACTCTCTGAATAAACTGGGATCCATTCAGCAGATAGAGGGGTAGAGCGAAGATGTTGGCACATAAGTTCGAAGGATAGGTTTGGATGGTGTCGCAGCAGCAGGGTTGAGTCTGGCTGAACTATGTTGGAGTCAAGCTGGGTAGGTGTAGGTTGTCGCTGGGGTGGGGTAGGTGCAGCTTTTTGCCGGGGTGGGGTAGGTGTAGGTTGTCGCTGGGGTGGGGTAGGTGCAGCTTTTTGCCGGGGTGGGGTAGGTGTAGGCTGTCGCTGGGGTGGGGGTGTGGTGGGTTTGGCTGCTACAATTTGCGTACGTTTTGGTACATTAAACTGGAGAAGTGATAACGCGTTTGCCTGACGTTTCATAATATCATTCTTTCTCCTGTCGTGGAACCTCCTGTAGCTCTTTCTGCGTCGTTTATTCTCTTTATCCATGGCATCCTAAGTACAAATACAAAATTGATTACCTCATCACATACCATAACCAGGGGGGATTACAAGCCCAGCAGTCTTTTGGTCCTATACCTTACACCCATGGAGATTACCCAGCACAAGTTTAGTTGCACAATGGCTGCCGGCTACCTCCTGGTCACACCTTTGAGATCCTCAAGCTGAGAACCAGATAGCTATATAGTCTCTTCTCTAGTGGTGGACCCAGTGGCCACACCAGGGGGGATTACAAGCCCAACAGTCTTTTGGTCCTATACCTTACACCCATGGAGATTACCCAGCACAAGTTTAGTTGCACAATGGCTGCCGGCTACCTCCTGGTCACACCTTTGAGATCCTCAAGCTGAGAACCAGATAGCTATAGTCTCTTCTCTAGTGGTGGACCCAGTGGCCACACCAGGGGGGATTACAAGCCCAACAGTCTTTTGGTCCTATACCTTACACCCATGGAGATTACCCAGCACAAGTTTAGTTGCACAATGGCTGCCGGCTACCTCCTGGTCACACCTTTGAGATCCTCAAGCTGAGAACCAGATAGCTATAGTCTCTTCTCTAGTGGTGGACCCAGTGGCCACACCAGGGGGGATTACAAGCCCAACAGTTTTTTGGTCCTATACCTTACACCCATGGAGATTACCCAGCACAAGTTTAGTTGCACAATGGCTGCCGGCTTCCTCCTGGTCACACCTTTGAGATCCTCAAGCTGAGAACCAGATAGCTATAGTCTCTTCTCTAGTGGTGGACCCAGTGGCCACACCAGGGGGGATTACAAGCCCAACAGTCTTTTGGTCCTATACCTTACACCCATGGAGATTACCCAGCACAAGTTTAGTTGCACAATGGCTGCCGGCTACCTCCTGGTCACACCTTTGAGATCCTCAAGCTGAGAACCAGATAGCTATAGTCTCTTCTCTAGTGGTGGACCCAGTGGCCACACCAGGGGGGATTACAAGCCCAGCAGTCTTTTGGTCCTATACCTTACACCCATGGAGATTACCCAGCACAAGTTTAGTTGCACAATGGCTGCCGGCTACCTCCTGGTCACACCTTTGAGATCCTCAAGCTGAGAACCAGATAGCTATAGTCTCTTCTCTAGTGGTGGACCCAGTGGCCACACCAGGGGGGATTACAAGCCCAGCAGTCTTTTGGTCCTATACCTTACACCCATGGAGATTACCCAGCACAAGTTTAGTTGCACAATGGCTGCCGGCTACCTCCTGGTCACACCTTTGAGATCCTCAAGCTGAGAACCAGATAGCTATAGTCTCTTCTCTAGTGGTGGACCCAGTGGCCACACCAGGGGGGATTACAAGCCCAGCAGTCTTTTGGTCCTATACCTTACACCCATGGAGATTACCCAGCACAAGTTTAGTTGCACAATGGCTGCCGGCTACCTCCTGGTCACACCTTTGAGATCCTCAAGCTGAGAACCAGATAGCTATAGTCTCTTCTCTAGTGGTGGACCCAGTGGCCACACCAGGGGGGATTACAAGCCCAGCAGTCTTTTGGTCCTATACCTTACACCCATGGAGATTACCCAGCACAAGTTTAGTTGCACAATGGCTGCCGGCTACTTCATGGCACAAAACAAAACCGTGTTTTCTGTACATGTAAGCACAGTTAGACTGTAGATATGACTTACCAGCCCCATAGGACCACCATTGGAAGGCCAGCAGAATCGGTACGCAATGGGTAGAACGAACAACTACTCAGCTGCAAAATCATACACGTACGCGACCCGTAACGAGAACAGTAATTGCAACTTCCGTAAACTACTCCGTGCACCACACCCGTTTCCTATCCACCTCGCGTACTCTTCAAAAACTCTACTCTAGCCTTCTTCGTGTTCTTTGTGTTTAACCTATACATAAACCATGCATGATTGTACACTATTCTGTGGCCGGAGATAATTTTACATACAACAAAACTATACCTGCAGGTGCATATATAGTCACTATCGTACAAAACCATTGCAATATCTAACACAGCAAATTAGAAAGTGAAGACTTTCCAAGAATTAGAGTCACTCACATATGGCATGCCGTTTGTGTCAAAACTCGGCTTTTAAGGCATCGCACCTTGTGGCATGACAAAGAACACCATCAGGTATATATACATGGTTGAATATTATTACAGTTCTTTAATGTTTCTTTGAGGGCCTCGAAGTCTGACGCCAACTGGTTCTGCTGCTACCTCCAGACTTTGCATTTCGGGTCTGTACCGCCTGATGTGTGAACGAGGAGTGTGGTGTGTAGGGCTGGGCGGTGGAAGATGGAGAGGGGGGTTGTGTTTCGTTGGAAACAGAGTTTTCCCGCTGCTGACTGTGGAGGTACAGTCCCAGTCTGACCAGGGGTTGCTCATGCCCATCGTTCACTTCTCTGACTCCTTCACTCTTATTAGGTAGGGGGAGCATTTAGGGGAAGGGTGGAGCATTAGTTTGTTTTTTTTTGTTTTTAAGAAGGGTGGGGAGCATATAAGGGTTGGGTCGGGGAGCATATAGCTAGGGGATGGGTGGGGGAGCATATAGGGGATGGGTCGGGGAGCATATAGGGGACGGGTGGGGAGCATATAGCTAGGGGATGGGTGGGGGAGCATATAGGGGATGGGTCGGGGAGCATATAGGGGACGGGTCGGGGAGCATATAGCTAGGGGATGGGTGGGGGAGCATATAGGGGATGGGTCGGGGAGCATATAGGGGACGGGTCGGGGAGCATATAGCTAGGGGATGGGTGGGGGAGCATATAGGGGACGGGTCGGGGAGCATATAGGGGACGGGGAGCATATAGGGGACGGGTCGGGGAGCATATAGGGGACGGGTGGGGAGCATATAGGGGATGGGTGGGGGAGCATATAGGGGACGGGTCGGGGAGCATATAGCTAGGGGATGGGTGGGGGAGCATATAGGGGACGGGTGGGGAGCATATAGGGGACGGGTGGGGAGCATATAGGGGATGGGTGGGGGAGCATATAGGGGACGGGTGGGGGAGCATATAGGGGACGGGTGGGGAGCATATAGGGGATGGGACGGGGAGCATATAGGGGATGGGTGGGGGAGCATATAGGGGACGGGACGGGGAGCATATAGGGGACGGGATGGGGAGCATATGGGGGACGGGTGGGGAGCATATAGGGGACGGGTGGGTAGCATATAGGGGACGGGTGGGGAGCATATAGGGGACGGGACGGGGAGCATATAGGGGACGGGTGGGGAGCATATAGGGGACGGGTGGGGAGCATATAGGGGATGGGTGGGGGAGCATATAGGGGACCAGTGGGGGAGCATTATACTTGTAGGGAACAGGCGGAGCATTAGAGATTTACATTAGTAAGGGTGATGCATTCTAGTTTTGCATGATCATCACTACATTCCTCTTTTTACGATGATTTGATTTTGTTGAGGGAGGGGGATCATACAGAAGCATCACCACTTTTTCATCATGCACATTCTCATTATGACTTCATTTGTTGAGAGTGGAGTATTAGGAGCAGTGAAGCGTTCATTTTATGTAATTTCCATCACATTAATTCCTTTCGTTCACCTTTCTCATTTTCTACTTGTGTTCATTTTTTGCTTTAACCCCGTATTATGTTGCTGTGAGCGTGCCCATAAATCTCTGATTATTATGATTGTTATTGTTACCCTCTTTGCTCTCAATACTTTGCAGGAGCTGATCATCACAACTCGTGACCTGAGGGATGGTGTTGCCAAGGTCTTGCATGGCAAGGATGTGCAGCTGCTCTAGTCTCAGGTGAAGATCTTCCTTGGGAGGGTCACCTGGTGTAAACCATGCAGCAGAAGGAACTCCAGCATAGGTATAGCAAACTACCAGTACAATGTGCAATGTAGATGCAAGTTTGGAATGTACCTCATTAGCTATAGCTAAATAATTGTTCCAGATATAAAGTTTTGCGAAAGCACCTACCGTAGAGTACGTATCAAGCGCCCACCCCCCTCTTCACACGAAAGTTACTGCACAGGGTTCAAAATCAGTGTAGTAAGGGCCCACCCATCACAAAAGTCTTGAGCAGCAATTCTAGGCCGATTTACAGAGAAGTATGAACTTCCTCTGTCAAGCGTCTCTTCACAGCTTACCACAGCGCTTGTTGTTTATACAGTGCCGAATGGGTGGGCGGATACTACATGCTTAAGTAGTCGGAGTACTTACCTAGTGCCCACCCCCCCGGTTCAGCGGCGTTCTATTGTCCCCAAACCCTGGGCGCTTAATGCGTACTCTACGGAACATTGGTCACGTTGGAGACACACCCCCTTTTCAGACTGGTATCTTTTAGCGAGATCAAGAATAGCTGTTTCCAAGATACATGCAGAGTTTCACAGAAGCCAGAGGCTACCATACCTGCAAGGATCTATCATGTATGGACTCTTGAGGAACTATCCTGCCAGGAGATGAATAGGCATTTTATAACTTCCAACAGATACCCACTTCCCCAAGTTGTAACTATCATTTCTTTGGCTCTGACATGACAGACAGCTACCTCGCTGCCATATATATGTAACTTCAACTTGCAATCTCTGAACTGGTGATGATCATGGATTGCATATCCGCAATTATACACTCCGGCGACATTTGTGAACTAGCTACTGCACCCTGTGAGATTTTCTGCCATGCTGTCTCATTCCCAGCCTCCCCCAGCTTCTCCAGCCTCATTCCCAGCCTCCTCCAACCTCATTCCCAGCCTCCTCCAACCTCATTCCCAGCCCCCTCCACCCTCATTCCCTAGTCTCATTCCCAGCCCCCCTCGGCCTCCCCAACCTCATTCCCAGCCTCCCCCCACCCTCATTCCCTAGTCTCATTCCCAGCCCCCCTCGGCCTCCCCAACCTCATTCCCAGCCTCCTCCAACCTCATTCCCAGCCCCCTCCACCCTCATTCCCTAGTCTCATTCCCAGCCCCCCTCGGCCTCCCCAACCTCATTCCCAGCCTCCCTCAATCCCAGCCTCCTCCACCCTCATTCCAAGCCTCCCCGGCCTCCCCAACCTCCCCAACCTCATTCCCAGCCTCCTCCAGCCTCATTCCCAGCTTCCCCCAGCCTCATTCCCTCTGCGTTTCATCATTGCAGTATGGGCTGTGCAGACTGTTGCTAATTGGCCTGAGAACTTGTAGTCTCGGCCCCAGACCCAAACCAACCCCAGCATGGATACTAGATGCGATCCGTGCTGGGGTTGGTTTGGGTCTGGGACCGAGACTAGAGAACTAGCTGACTCCTAAAATCCACTTGACCACAACTATTGTTACTGTAGTGAGACTGCACAATACACTGTCCATGTACAAATGTATGTGTATGCCTAGTGGCTAACTCGTCTCGATCATTCATCTCCAGAGGCATTTATTGTGTGCCAGAACTTCAAACCTCCGTCTGGTTACACCTCTACAATGGCCAATCCCCTCCTGGATCACAATTATGGTGAGCCGTATAAACACCATATTGATAAAAATTAATTGCACACACGTTCGTTCACCCATTGTGAAGAACACTTCAGCCAATACCAGACCACTGCCCTCCAGTATACGAAAAGTACAAATTGGATAGCCTCGTTCCCAGGCTCCTCCCCAGCTTTTTGTCGCATAGTGTAAAAAAAAAACGGGGGAGGAGCCTGGGAACGAGGCTACAAACTGGAGTCTGTGGGAATAACAATAACTGCATGGCGCTTAGGAAATTTAGGTGTGGTTTGTTTGTAATTTGTATAGAGTCTAGGTGATCACATGGGTTCCAGTGTTCTCCCTGAATGAGATTCGTGCTGGTCAGTAACCTTGTGAAACCATGTATTTCAAGTGGTTGCTAAAAGGTAATCAACATGACATTGTGACCAGACCACAAATGGCACATTAGAAGCCCAAAGGGCACAGTGCCCTTATAGGTAGGCCTAGCAAGAACACTGATTAGTTCGAGTGCGATTTGGGCAAATCGCACAGGAAGAAAGAAAGCGACTTGAGAGGTAAGCCATGCCCCAGTCACAAAGCGAGCAATAGGCATTACTCTATAGTGCCAACTTTTTGTCTCGGCACCAAAGTGCTGAGACACAGTGCTAGATGCGTAGGTACGTACGTCGCTTTTCGCAATGCGCCAGCGCAAGTGCAGCAACCTGCTCTACACTCTTAATAGGGTGTCAAATGTATTTTTAGCCTGCAAGTAGATCCTCAAAAGTGATTATGGGTTTTGCTTGGCTGCTCATGAATCCACTTACCAAGACTGCTGCTATACCTACAATGAACGCTCACTCATCCATACACAGCATGCTGCACTCAGCCATCCCATGCAAGTGCATACTAACTACACACACTCAGCTCTAGCTAGCTAGATAGATAATTGCAGAAAGAATTGGCCAAGGTGTTGTCTAGGTGCATTTATGAATTAAAATTAAAACGGCCCACCTGGCTCTGACTAAACATCAAGCCCAGACACGACCATACTGCTTTCACCCTTTGGGTGAACATTCCCTCCTCACCCTGACCCACCCCTTGCTCACACAGAACCTCCAAGGATATTGACGCTGACTTAATTAAGCTGAAAGAATTAAGCTGAAAGTCTCATAGCTAACAGGTTAATTTGCAGTCATAAAGGGTTAAACAGCTGCCGTGTCCTCTGCATGATTCTAGCTGATACCAAGTCGTGCCGAGACACATCAAGACTCACTTGTTAAAAAATTTCCCTAGAGTACTAACCTGTTGTCTAATGAAGCAGAAGCTTTAGGATGGAAGCGAGGTGTTGCAACTGACACCCAGGGTCCCAAAACAACAGCACGGAGACTATGTGTGCATAGCAGCTGCATGTGAACAGTTGGCTGCAGCGCTACGATGGTACAATGACTAGCCCACCATTTCAGTTACACCACTTGTGCCACGCTTTCATTCGGTTCACAGCATTTCTTCTGCTCAGGTACAATCACACAGCAGCCGTTTTCATAATGAAAACGAGGCATAGCCATGACGCGGATGCTCATTACTAGAGCGGAGCTTGACCTGATTGGACGGCGCAAGTGACCAACCGTATTGTTTTCTGCCTGGAACAACTTCTTATCGCACTTCTTCACTCAGTAAAGCGATGGTGGGCAATGCTCACTTCTGCTAATTACTTGTCAAGAAGCAGGCAGACAATACATAGTTGTTGGCAAACAGCTGCCCTTGTTTGTACCTTTGTCAATGTTTTTGGGAGCTAGTCTATGCGCAGCCATCTCACCCATACAGAACATCTGAGTGGTTGCTAAGTTACCTTGTTTCTAAGTAACTTGCACACCTCAACCAATCAGTTTCTTTGTTGGTTAGAATACCTCATTGGTGAGTATAGTACCCTCAAAGATGCATCAGCATCATGCACCAGGAGTGCATGAGCCGCCCGGCGAAGGAGCGTTGCATAATAGTGTGGAAGACAAATTGGCGTTTGTGTGGTACCGCAAAGGTCTTCCATATAAGGTATGACTAAGACGTGAGGGATCACAACGTGTCTATACTAGTTCCACTCCTTTGGCGACTCCTGCGCTCCTGGCATCACAGTTCTGTATGCATCCTGAACCTGAATTTAAGTTCATTGTTTCACTACAGATATAGAATGGTTGCATCGATCCCAGGTTCCAGTGCTGTGCGTGGTGCTGCCATTAGCACAATTCCTTGGATCCAGCCGGCTCAACCTCTGCTCTACCTGGCTCTACCTGTTCTACCTCTGCTATGCTTGGCTCTACCTGGCGCTCTACCGCTGCTCTACCTCTGCTCTACCTGGCTCTACCTGGCTCTACCTCTGCTCTACCGGGCTCTACCTCTGCTCTACCTGGCTCTACCTGGCTCTACCTCTGCTCTACCGGGTTCTACCTCTGCTCTACCTGGCTCTACATGGCTCTACCTGGCTCTACCGGGCTCTACCTCTGCTCTACCTGGCTCTACCTGGCTCTACCTCTGCTCTACCTGGCTCTACCTCTGCTCTACCTCTGCTCCACCTGGCTCTACCTGGCTCTACCTCTGCTCTACCTGGCTCTACCTCTGCTCTACCTGGCTCTACCTGGCTCTAACTGGCTCTACCTCTGCTCTACCTGCCTCTACCTGCCTCTACCTCTGCTCTACCTGGCTCTACCTCTGCTCTACCTGCCTCTACCTGGCTCTACCTCTGCTCTACCTGGCTCTACCTGGCTCTACCTCTGCTCTACCTCTGCTCTACCTGGCTCTACCTCTGCTCTACCTGGCTCTACCTCTGCTCTACCTCTGCTCTACCTGGCTCTACCTGGCTCTACCTCTGCTCTACCTGGCTCTACCTCTGCTCTACCTGGCTCTACCTGGCTCTACCTCTGCTCTACCTCTGCTCTACCTGGCTCTACCTCTGCTCTACCTGGCTCTACCTCTGCTCTACCTGCCTCTACCTCTGCTCTACCTGCCTCTACCTGGCTCTACCTCTGCTCTACCTGGCTCAACTTCTACTCTACCTGGCTCTACCTCTGCTCTACCTGGCTCTACCTCTGCTCTACCTGCCTCTACCTCTGCTCTACCTGGCTCTACCTGGCTCTACCTGGCTCTACCTCTGCTCTAACTGGCTCTACTTCTACTCTACCTGGCTCTACCTGGCTCTACCTCTGCTCTACCGGGCTCTACCTGGCTCTACTTCTACTCTACCTGGCTCTACCTGGCTCTACCTCTGCTCTACCTGGCTCTACCTCTGCTCTACCTCTGCTCTACCTGGCTCTACCTGGCTCTACCTCTGCTCTACCTGGCTCTACCTCTGCTCTACCTGGCTCTACTTCTACTCTACCTGGCTCTACCTCTGCTCTACCTGGCTCTACCTCTGCTCTACCTGCCTCTACCTGGCTCTACCTCTGCTCTACCTGGCTCTACCTCTGCTCTACCTGCCACTACCTGGCTCTACCTCTGCTCTACCTGGCTCTACCTGGCTCTACCTGGCTCTACCTGGCTCTACCTGTTCTACCTCTGCTATGCCTGGCTCTACCTGGCGCTCTACCGCTGCTCTACCTCTGCTCTACCTGGCTCTACCTCTGCTCTACCGGGCTCTACCTCTGCTCTACCTGGCTCTACCTCTGCTCTACCTGGCTCTACCTCTGCTCTACCTGCCTCTACCTGGCTCTACCTCTGCTCTACCTGGCTCTACCTGGCTCTACCTCTGCTCTACCTGGCTCTACCTCTGCTCTACCTGGCTCTACCTGGCTCTACCTCTGCTCTACCTCTGCTCTACCTGGCTCTACCTCTGCTCTACCTGGCTCTACCTCTGCTCTACCTGCCTCTACCTCTGCTCTACCTGCCTCTACCTGGCTCTACCTCTGCTCTACCTGGCTCAACTTCTACTCTACCTGGCTCTACCTCTGCTCTACCTGGCTCTACCTCTGCTCTACCTGCCTCTACCTCTGTTCTACCTGGCTCTACCTGGCTCTACCTGGCTCTACCTCTGCTCTAACTGGCTCTACTTCTACTCTACCTGGCTCTACCTGGCTCTACCTCTGCTCTACCGGGCTCTACCTGGCTCTACTTCTACTCTACCTGGCTCTACCTGGCTCTACCTCTGCTCTACCTGGCTCTACCTCTGCTCTACCTCTGCTCTACCTGGCTCTACCTGGCTCTACCTCTGCTCTACCTGGCTCTACCTCTGCTCTACCTGGCTCTACTTCTACTCTACCTGGCTCTACCTCTGCTCTACCTGGCTCTACCTCTGCTCTACCTGCCTCTACCTGGCTCTACCTCTGCTCTACCTGGCTCTACCTCTGCTCTACCTGCCACTACCTGGCTCTACCTCTGCTCTACATGGCTCTACCTGGCTCTACCTGGCTCTACCTGGCTCTACCTGTTCTACCTCTGCTATGCCTGGCTCTACCTGGCGCTCTACCGCTGCTCTACCTCTGCTCTACCTGGCTCTACCTCTGCTCTACCGGGCTCTACCTCTCCTCTACCTGGCTCTACCTCTGCTCTACCTGGCTCTACCTCTGCTCTACCTGGCTCTACCTGACTCTACCTGGCTCTACCTCTGCTCTACCTGGCTCTACCTGGCTCTACCTGGCTCTACCGGGCTCTACCTCTGCTCTACCTGGCTCTACCTCTGCTCTACCTGGCTCTACCTGGCTCTACCTCTGCTCAACCTGGCTCTACCTGGCTCTACCTCTGCTCTACCTGACTCTACCTGGCTCTACCTCTGCTCTACCTGGCTCTACTTCTACTCTACCTGGCTCTACCTCTGCTCTTCCTGGCTCTACCGGGCTCTACCTCTGCTCTACCTGGCTCTACCTGGCTCTACCTCTCCTCTGCTCTACCTGGCTCTACCTGGCTCTACCTCTGCTCTACCTGGCTCTACCTCTACTCTACCTGGCTCTACCTGGCTCTACCTCTGTTCTACCTGGCTCTACCTGGCTCTACCTCTGCTCTACCCCTGACTCTACCTCTGACTCTACCTCTGCTCTACCTCTGCTCTACCTGGCTCTACCCCTGACTCTACCTCTGACTCTACCTCTGCTCTACCTGGCTCTACCTGGCTCTACCTCTACTCTACCTGGCTCTACCTCTGCTCTACCTGGCTCTACCTCTGCGCTACCTGGCTCTACCTCTGCTCTACCTGGCTCTACCTGGCTCTACCTGGCTCTACCTGGCTCTACCTGGCTTTACCTCTGCTCTACCTGGCTCTACCTGGCTCTACCTCTGCTCTACCTGGCTCTACCTGGCTCTACCACTGCTCTACCGGGCTCTACCTCTGCTCTACCTGGCTCTACCTGGCTCTACCTCTGCTCTACCGGGCTCTACCTGGCTCTACCTGGCTCTACCTCTGCTCTACCTGGCTCTACCTGGCTCTACCTCTGCTCTACCTGGCTCTACCTGGCTCTACCTGGCTCTACCGGGCTCTACCACTGCTCTACCTGGCTCTACCTGGCTCTACCTGGCTCTACCGGGCTCTACCTCTGCTCTACCTGGCTCTACCGTGCTCTACCGGGCTCTACCTCTGCTCTACCTGGCTCTACCTCTGCTCTACCTGGCTCTACCTCTGCTCTACCTGGCCCTACCTCTGCTCTACCTGGCTCTACCTGGCTCTACCTGGCTCTACCGGGCTCTACCTCTGCTCTACCTGGCTCTACCTCAGCTCTACCTGGCTCTACCTCAGCTCTACCTGGCTCTACCTGGCTCTACCTCTGCTCTACCTGGCTCTACCTGGCTCTACTTCTACTCTACCTGGCTCTACCTCTGCTCTACCTGCCTCTACTTGGCTCTACCTGCCTCTACCTGGCTCTACCTCTGCTCTACCTGGCTCTACCTTTACTCTACCTGCCTCTACCTGGCTCTACCTGGCTCTACCTGGCTCTACCTGTTCTACCTCTGCTATGCCTGGCTCTACCTGGTGCTCTACCGCTGCTCTACCTCTGCTCTACCTGGCTCTACCTCTGCTCTACCGGGCTCTACCTCTGCTCTACCTGGCTCTACCTCTGCTCTACCTGGCTCTACCTCTGCTCTACCTGGCTCTACCTCTGCTCTACCTGGCTCTACCTGGCTCTACCACTGCTCTACCTGGCTCTACCTGGCTCTACCTGGCTCTACCGGGCTCTACCTCTGCTCTACCTGGCTCTACCGTGCTCTACCGGGCTCTACCTCTGCTCTACCTGGCTCTACCTCTGCTCTACCTGGCTCTACCTGGCTCTACCGGGCTCTACCTCTGGTCTACCTGGCTCTACCTGGCTTTACCTCTGCTCTACCTGGCTCTACCTGGCTCTACCTCTGCTCTACTTCTACTCTACCTGGCTCTACCTCTGCTCTACCTGGCTCTACCGGGCTCTACCTCTGCTCTACCTGGCTCTACCTGGCTCTACCTCTGCTCTACCTGGCTATACCTGGCTCTACCTGGCTCTACCGGGCTCTACCTCTGCTCAACCTGGCTCTACCTGGCTCTACCTCTGTTCTACCTGGCTCTACCTGGCTCTACCTCTGCTCTACCTGGCTCTACTTCTACTCTACCTGGCTCTACCTCTGCTCTACCTGGCTCTACCGGGCTCTACCTCTGCTCTACCTGGCTCTACCTGGCTCTACCTCTGCTCTACCTGGCTCTACTTCTACTCTACCTGGCTCTACCTTTGCTCTACCTGGCTCTACCGGGCTCTACCTCTGCTGTACCTGGCTCTACCTGGCTCTACCTCTGCTCTACCTGGCTCTACCTCTGCTCTACCTGGCTCTACCTGGCTTTACCTCTGCTCTACCTGGCTCTACCTGGCTCTACCTCTGCTCTACTTCTACTCTACCTGGCTCTACCTCTGCTCTACCTGGCTCTACCGGGCTCTACCTCTGCTCTACCTGGCTCTACCTGGCTCTACCTCTGCTCTACCTGGCTCTACTTCTACTCTACCTGGCTCTACCTTTGCTCTACCTGGCTCTACCGGGCTCTACCTCTGCTGTACCTGGCTCTACCTGGCTCTACCTCTGCTCTACCTGGCTCTACCTGGCTCTACCTCTGCTCTACCTGGCTCTACTTCTACTCTACCTGGCTCTACCTCTGCTCTACCTGGCTCTACCGGGCTCTACCTCTGCTCTACCTGGCTCTACCTGGCTCTACCTCTGCTCTACCTGGCTCTACTTCTACTCTACCTGGCTCTACCTTTGCTCTACCTGGCTCTACCGGGCTCTACCTCTGCTGTACCTGGCTCTACCTGGCTCTACCTCTGCTCTACCTGGCTCTACCTGGCTCTACCTCTGCTCTACCTGTCTCTACCTGGCTCTACCTCTGCTCTACCTGGCTCTACCTGGCTCTACCTCTGCTCTACCTGGCTCTACCCCCGACTCTACCTCTTACTCTACCTCTGCTCTACCTCTGCTCTACCTGGCTCTACCCCTGACTCTACCTCTGACTCTACCTCTGCTCTACCTGGCTCTACCTGGCTCTACCTCTTCTCTACCTGGCTCTGCCTCTGCTCTACCGGGCTCTGCCTCTGCTCTACCTGGCTCTACCTGGCTCTACCTCTGCTCTACCTGGCTCTACCGGGCTCTACCTCTGCTCTACCTGGCTCTACCTGGCTCTTCCTCTGCTCTACCTGGCTCTACTTCTACTCTACCTGGCTCTACCTCTGCTCTACCTGGCTCTACCGGGCTCTACCTCTGCTCTACCTGGCTCTACCTCTGCTCTACCTGGCTCTACCTGGCTCTACCTCTGCTCTACCTAGCTCTACCTGGCTCTACCTGGCTATACCTGGCTCTACCTCTGCTCTACCTGGCTCTACCCCTGACTCTACCTCTGACTCTACCTCTGCTCTACCTGGCTCTACCTGGCTCTACCTCTTCTCTACCTGGCTCTACCTCTGCTCTACCTGGCTCTACCTCTGCTCTACCTGGCTCTACCTGGCTCTACCTCTGCTCTACCGGGCTCTACCTGGCTCTACCTGGCTCTACCTCTGCTCTACCTGGCTCTACCTGGCTCTACCTCTGCTCTACCTGGCTCTACCTGGCTCTACCTGGCTCTACCGGGCTCTACCACTGCTCTACCTGGCTCTACCTGGCTCTACCTGGCTCTACCGGGCTCTACCTCTGCTCTACCTGGCTCTACCTCTGCTCTACCTGGCTCTACCTCTGCTCTACCTGGCCCTACCTCTGCTCTACCTGGCTCTACCTGGCTCTACCTGGCTCTACCGGGCTCTACCTCTGCTCTACCTGGCTCTACCTCAGCTCTACCTGGCTCTACCTCAGCTCTACCTGGCTCTACCTGGCTCTACCTCTGCTCTACCTGGCTCTACCTGGCTCTACTTCTACTCTACCTGGCTCTACCTCTGCTCTACCTGCCTCTACTTGGCTCTACCTGCCTCTACCTGGCTCTACCTATGCTCTACCTGGCTCTACCTTTACTCTACCTGCCTCTACCTGGCTCTACCTGGCTCTACCTGGCTCTACCTGTTCTACCTCTGCTATGCCTGGCTCTACCTGGTGCTCTACCGCTGCTCTACCTCTGCTCTACCTGGCTCTACCTCTGCTCTACCGGGCTCTACCTCTGCTCTACCTGGCTCTACCTCTGCTCTACCTGGCTCTACCTCTGCTCTACCTGGCTCTACCTCTGCTCTACCTGGCTCTACCACTGCTCTACCTGGCTCTACCTGGCTCTACCTGGCTCTACCGGGCTCTACCTCTGCTCTACCTGGCTCTACCGTGCTCTACCGGGCTCTACCTCTGCTCTACCTGGCTCTACCTCTGCTCTACCTCTGCTCTACCTGGCTCTACCTGGCTCTACCGGGCTCTACCTCTGGTCTACCTGGCTCTACCTGGCTTTACCTCTGCTCTACCTGGCTCTACCTGGCTCTACCTCTGCTCTACTTCTACTCTACCTGGCTCTACCTCTGCTCTACCTGGCTCTACCGGGCTCTACCTCTGCTCTACCTGGCTCTACCTGGCTCTACCTCTGCTCTACCTGGCTATACCTGGCTCTACCTGGCTCTACCGGGCTCTACCTCTGCTCAACCTGGCTCTACCTGGCTCTACCTCTGTTCTACCTGGCTCTACCTGGCTCTACCTCTGCTCTACCTGGCTCTACTTCTACTCTACCTGGCTCTACCTCTGCTCTACCTGGCTCTACCGGGCTCTACCTCTGCTCTACCTGGCTCTACCTGGCTCTACCTCTGCTCTACCTGGCTCTACTTCTACTCTACCTGGCTATACCTTTGCTCTACCTGGCTCTACCGGGCTCTACTTCTGCTGTACCTGGCTCTACCTGGCTCTACCTCTGCTCTACCTGGCTCTACCTGGCTCTACCTCTGCTCTACCTGGCTCTACCTGGCTCTACCTCTGCTCTACCTGGCTCTACCTGGCTCTACCTGGCTCTACCTCTACTCTACCTGGCTCTACCCCCGACTCTACCTCAGACTCTACCTCTGCTCTACCTCTGCTCTACCTGGCTCTACCCCTGACTCTACCTCTGACTCTACCTCTGCTCTACCTGGCTCTACCTGGCTCTACCTCTTCTCTACCTGGCTCTGCCTCTGCTCTACCGGGCTCTGCCTCTGCTCTACCTGGCTCTACCTGGCTCTACCTCTGCTCTACCTGGCTCTACCGGGCTCTACCTCTGCTCTACCTGGCTCTACCTGGCTCTTCCTCTGCTCTACCTGGCTCTACTTCTACTCTACCTGGCTCTACCTCTGCTCTACCTGGCTCTACCGGGCTCTACCTCTGCTCTACCTGGCTCTACCTCTGCTCTACCTGGCTCTACCTGGCTCTACCTCTGCTCTACCTAGCTCTACCTGGCTCTACCTGGCTCTACCTGGCTCTACCTCTGCTCTACCTGGCTCTACCCCTGACTCTACCTCTGACTCTACCTCTGCTCTACCTCTGCTCTACCTGGCTCTACCCCTGACTCTACCTCTGACTCTACCTCTGCTCTACCTGGCTCTACCTGGCTCTACCTCTTCTCTACCTGGCTCTACCTCTGCTCTACCTGGCTCTACCTCTGCTCTACCTGGCTCTACCTGGCTCTACCTGGCTCTACCGGGCTCTGCCTGGCTCTACCTCTGCTCTACCTGGCTCTACCTGGCTCTACCTCTTCTCTACCTGGCTCTACCTGGCTCTACCTGGCTCTACCTCTGCTCTACCTGGCTCTACCTGGCTCTACCTCTACTCAACCTGGCTCTACCTGGCTCTACCTCTCCTCTACCTGGCTCTACCTGGCTCTACCTCTGCTCTACCTGGCTATACCTGGCTCTACCTGGCTCTACCGGGCTCTACCTCTGCTCAACCTGGCTCTACCTGGCTCTACCTCTGTTCTACCTGGCTCTACCTGGCTCTACCTCTGCTCTACCTGGCTCTACCTCTGCTCTACCTGGCTCTACCGGGCTCTACCTCTGCTCTACCTGGCTCTACCTCTGCTCTACCTGGCTCTACCTGGCTCTACCTCTGCTCTACCTAGCTCTACCTGGCTCTACCTGGCTCTACCTGGCTCTACCTCTGCTCTACCTGGCTCTACCCCTGACTCTACCTCTGACTCTACCTCTGCTCTACCTCTGCTCTACCTGGCTCTACCCCTGACTCTACCTCTGACTCTACCTCTGCTCTACCTGGCTCTACCTGGCTCTACCTCTTCTCTACCTGGCTCTACCTCTGCTCTACCTGGCTCTACCTCTGCTCTACCTGGCTCTACCTGGCTCTACCTGGCTCTACCGGGCTCTGCCTGGCTCTACCTCTGCTCTACCTGGCTCTACCTGGCTCTACCTCTTCTCTACCTGGCTCTACCTGGCTCTACCTGGCTCTACCTCTGCTCTACCTGGCTCTACCTGGCTCTACCTCTACTCAACCTGGCTCTACCTGGCTCTACCTCTCCTCTACCTGGCTCTACCTGGCTCTACCTCTGCTCTACCTGGCTATACCTGGCTCTACCTGGCTCTACCGGGCTCTACCTCTGCTCAACCTGGCTCTACCTGGCTCTACCTCTGTTCTACCTGGCTCTACCTGGCTCTACCTCTGCTCTACCTGGCTCTACTTCTACTCTACCTGGCTCTACCTCTGCTCTACCTGGCTCTACCGGGCTCTACCTCTGCTCTACCTGGCTCTACCTGGCTCTACCTCTGCTCTACCTGGCTCTACTTCTACTCTACCTGGCTCTACCTTTGCTCTACCTGGCTCTACCGGGCTCTACCTCTGCTGTACCTGGCTCTACCTGGCTCTACCTCTGCTCTACCTGACTCTACCTCTGCTCTACCTCTGCTCTACCTGGCTCTACCCCTGACTCTACCTCTCACTCTACCTCTGCTCTACCTGGCTCTACCTGGCTCTACCTCTTCTCTACCTGGCTCTGCCTCTGCTCTACCGGGCTCTGCCTCTGCTCTACCTGGCTCTACCTGGCTCTACCTCTGCTCTACCTGGCTCTACCGGGCTCTACCTCTGCTCTACCTGGCTCTACCTGGCTCTTCCTCTGCTCTACCTGGCTCTACTTCTACTCTACCTGGCTCTACCTCTGCTCTACCTGGCTCTACCGGGCTCTACCTCTGCTCTACCTGGCTCTACCTGGCTCTACCTCTGCTCTACCTGGCTCTACCTGGCTCTACCTCTGCTCTACCTAGCTCTACCTGGCTCTACCTGGCTCTACCTCTGCTCTACCTGGCTCTACCCCTGACTCTACCTCTGACTCTACCTCTGCTCTACCTCTGCTCTACCTGGCTCTACCCCTGACTCTACCTCTGACTCTACCTCTGCTCTACCTGGCTCTACCTGGCTCTACCTCTTCTCTACCTGGCTCTACCTCTGCTCTACCTGGCTCTAACTCTGCTCTACCTGGCTCTACCTGGCTCTACCGGGCTCTACCTGGCTCTACCTCTGCTCTACCTAGCTCTACCCCTGACTCTACCTCTGACTCTACCTCTGCTCTACCTGGCTCTACCTGGCTCTACCTCTTCTCTACCTGGCTCTACCTGGCTCTACCTGGCTCTACCTCTGCTCTACCTGGCTCTACCTGGCTCTACCTCTGCTCAACCTGGCTCTACCTGGCTCTACCTCTGCTCTACCTGGCTCTACCTGGCTCTACCTCTGCTCTACCTGGCTCTACTTCTACTCTACCTGGCTCTACCTCTGCTCTACCTGGCTCTACCGGGCTCTACCTCTGCTCTACCTGGCTCTACCGGGCTCTACCTCTGCTCTACCTGGCTCTACCTGGCTCTACCTCTGCTCTACCTCTGCTCTACCTGGCTCTACCTCTGCTCTACCTGGCTCTGCCTCTGCTCTACCGGGCTCTGCCTCTGCTCTACCTGGCTCTACCTGGCTCTACCTCTGCTCTACCTGGCTCTACCGGGCTCTACCTCTGCTCTACCTGGCTCTACCTGGCTCTTCCTCTGCTCTACCTGGCTCTACTTCTACTCTACCTGGCTCTACCTCTGCTCTACCTGGCTCTACCGGGCTCTACCTCTGCTCTACCTGGCTCTACCTGGCTCTACCTCTGCTCTACCTGGCTCTACCTGGCTCTACCTCTGCTCTACCTAGCTCTACCTGGCTCTACCTGGCTCTACCTCTGCTCTACCTGGCTCTACCCCTGACTCTACCTCTGACTCTACCTCTGCTCTACCTCTGCTCTACCTGGCTCTACCCCTGACTCTACCTCTGACTCTACCTCTGCTCTACCTGGCTCTACCTGGCTCTACCTCTTCTCTACCTGGCTCTACCTCTGCTCTACCTGGCTCTAACTCTGCTCTACCTGGCTCTACCTGGCTCTACCGGGCTCTACCTGGCTCTACCTCTGCTCTACCTAGCTCTACCCCTGACTCTACCTCTGACTCTACCTCTGCTCTACCTGGCTCTACCTGGCTCTACCTCTTCTCTACCTGGCTCTACCTGGCTCTACCTGGCTCTACCTCTGCTCTACCTGGCTCTACCTGGCTCTACCTCTGCTCAACCTGGCTCTACCTGGCTCTACCTCTGCTCTACCTGGCTCTACCTGGCTCTACCTCTGCTCTACCTGGCTCTACTTCTACTCTACCTGGCTCTACCTCTGCTCTACCTGGCTCTACCGGGCTCTACCTCTGCTCTACCTGGCTCTACCGGGCTCTACCTCTGCTCTACCTGGCTCTACCTGGCTCTACCTCTGCTCTACCTGGCTCTACCTGGCTCTACCTCTGCTCTACCTGGCTCTACTTCTACTCTACCTGGCTCTAACTCTGCTCTACCTGGCTCTACCACTGCTCTACCTGGCTCTACCTGGCTCTACCTCTGCTCTACCTGGCTCGACCTGGCTCTACCTCTGCTCTACCTGGCTCTACCTGGCTCTACCTCTGCTCTACCTGGCTCTACCTGGCTCTACCTGGCTCTACCTGGCTCTACCTCTGCTCTACCTGGCTCTACCCCTGCTCTACCTCTGACTCTACCTCTGCTCTACCTCTGCTCTACCTGGCTCTACCCCTGACTCTACCTCTGACTCTACCTCTGCTCTACCTGGCTCTACCTGGCTCTACCTGGCTCTACCTCTACTCTACCTGGCTCTACCTCTGCTCTACCTGGCTCTACCTCTGCTCTACCTGGCTCTACCTGGCTCTACCTCTGCTCTACCTGGCTCTACATGGCTCTACCTGGCTCTACCTGGCTCTGCCTCTGCTCTACCTGCCTCTACCTGGCTCTACCACTGCTCTACCGGGCTCTACCTCTGCTCTACCTTGCTCTCCTTGGCTCTACCTCTGCTCTACCGGGCTCTACCTGGCTCTACCTGGCTCTACCTCTGCTCTACGTGGCTCTACCTGGCTCTACCTCTGCTCTACCTGGCTCTACCTGGCTCTACCTGGCTCTACCGGGCTCTACCTCTGCTCTACCTGGCTCTACCTCTGCTCTACCTGGCTCTACCTGGCTCTACCTCTTCTCTACCTGGCTCTACCTGGCTCTACCTCTGCTCTACCTGGCTCTACCGGGCTCTACCTCTGCTCTACCTGGCTCTACCTGGCTCTACCTCTGCTCTACCTGGCTATACCTGGCTCTACCTGGCTCTACCTCTGCTCTACCTGGCTCTACTTCTACTCTACCTGGCTCTAACTCTGCTCTACTTGGCTCTACCGGGCTCTACCACTGCTCTACCTGGCTCTACCTGGCTCTACCTCTGCTCTACCTGGCTCGACCTGGCTCTACCTCTGCTCTACCTGGCTCTACCTGGCTCTACCTCTGCTCTACCTGGCTCTACCTGGCTCTACCTGGCTCTACCTGGCTCTACCTCTGCTCTACCTGGCTCTACCCCTGACTCTACCTCTGACTCTACCTCTGCTCTACCTCTGCTCTACCTGGCTCTACCCCTGACTCTACCTCTGACTCTACCTCTGCTCTACCTGGCTCTACCTGGCTCTACCTCTACTCTACCTGGCTCTACCTCTGCTCTACCTGGCTCTACCTCTGCTCTACCTGGCTCTACCTGGCTCTACCTCTGCTCTACCTGGCTCTACCTGGCTCTACCTGGCTCTACCTGGCTCTGCCTCTGCTCTACCTGCCTCTACCTGGCTCTACCACTGCTCTACCGGGCTCTACCTCTGCTCTACCTGGCTCTACCTGGCTCTACCTCTGCTCTACCTGGCTCTACCTGGCTCTGCCTCTGCTCTACCTGCCTCTACCTGGCTCTACCACTGCTCTACCGGGCTCTACCTCTGCTCTACCTTGCTCTCCTTGGCTCTACCTCTGCTCTACCGGGCTCTACCTGGCTCTACCTGGCTCTACCTCTGCTCTACCTGGCTCTACCTGGCTCTACCTCTGCTCTACCTGGCTCTACCTGGCTCTACCTGGCTCTACCTGGCTCTACCGGGCTCTACCTCTGCTCTACCTGGCTCTACCTGGCTCTACCGGGCTCTACCTCTGCTCTATCTTGCTCTACCTGGCTCTACCTCTGCTCTACCTGGCTCTACTTGTAATAATTGTGCTGAAACTCACCTTGGTCACCGGGTGGAGATACAAGCGCTTCTGTCGAGCCGTCGGCCGCCATTAAGTCAAGCTGTGAGCACTGTAATAACTTCTTATCTTCCCTTTGGCTGCCATTGCTGCAATACTTGGCAACCAGTTGCAACGTGCAATGCGGCTACCAGGAGTGCGGTTGCCCCTCGAAACCATGCAAAATTATACATTCTGTGGAGAAAAAATAAATAAAATGTGTATGTACAACAAAACTATACCTGAGATGCAAATAGTCACTATCATACAAAAACCTAATACAGCAAATTAGAAAGTGCAGAGTTTGCCAGTAGTATAGTCACTCACATGTACAAAACCATCATCAAGTGCAATACCAACAGGACAACTGAACTGACCAAAAGAGGTCACAAACTCTCCACTTGTCTTAAACACGGACACACACTTGTTCCCACTGTCACACACATACACAAACTGATCATCAACACAGACACCCCGAGGACCTCTTACACGTTCAACTTCAGAAGCAGCACCTTTTTTGGTAATAGAATACAAAAACTGTCCCTTGCAGTTCAAGACTTGCACACGATTGTTGCCATACTCAGACACATACAAATTTCCTGCTCTGTCCTGGGCAAGGTCGTACGGGTATATAAACTCACCATCTCCACTACCCTCGCAGCCAAAGCTCTCTACATATTCCATATTCCTGTTCAGTATTTGAACTCTGTGATTGTTATGATCACAAAGGTAGAGTTTGTCGTTGATGATCTTGACTGAAGTGGGTATGTTAAACTCGCCAGGTTGTGCACCTCTTTGTCCAACTACTTTCACGAGCTTGCCTTCCTTGCTGAACTTCAGAATGGAATTACTGCCATCTGCAACGTAACTGTCATCTTTGTCCACAGCTACTCCCCTAACACCTTTCAGCCTCTCACACTCAATTGTTTGTATCCTGTTCCCGTCTTTATCAAACACTATCACCTTCCCGCCACCCCACTCACCTACAACCAACTGCTGCTTGCTGTTGAACGTTATTTGCCACGGCCGATCCAGTCCTTCCACGACCCTGACTGGCTTGCCTAGCTGGGTGGGGTGGAGTTTTGCAACTACTCGGAATGGACTGCCGGCAATTTGGGTGCCATTTACCTTAACCACCACTGCATGCCTTCCACGAACCTCTGGAGTGTAAATGACCTCATAAACTCCTCCCAACTTTGAAACGACTGTGGTGTGAATAACGGAACCGTTCGCATTAGACATCACTTCTGCCTCAACTATTTGCTTTTCCTTGCAGAGTTGGCCATTTCGGTGCACAGCATGGACAGTGAACTGGGCTGCCTTGCCAACTTCAGCACCTTTCACCCCAGGCCCCTCTGCTGTGCACTTTGTGGGATCTGCTGGCAAGACTATCACAGCAGCATTCTTTTGACAGAGGTCAGAGATACCTTCAGAACAGTTCACCCTAACACCAATGTTAGCTACCTCTGCTGGTACGAGATCAATACGTTCATGCTTCTCACGCTGTTCTCGGATCTTCTCCTGAATGTCCTTCTGCAGTAGCATGACCTCTTCGTCGGTTGCAATAGTAACACTGCGCTCTACGAACTCCACGAGACCCTGAATGTCACTGGTGGCTAGTGCAAACCCCTTCCTCTGTGTCCCCAGGCAGTCTAGCTTTTGCTGCTTCATTTCGGATGCCCTGTCGAGAAGTTGCTTCTCACGCTTGCGTAGGATATCATGAAGTTGATTGAACGATCGCTGAATTGTACCTGTAACAGATTTATGCTGCTCCGAAACCTCCTTTTCAACCTTTTCGATCCCCGTGGTGGCTGCTGAGCGAAACAGAAAAAACTCTTAATTTGCCTGGCCCTTCTCCCTGAGGTAATTTATACGCCCACTTGTGTGTGCTGCATATTGTGCGCATGTGCAAAGCTAGCCGAGTCTAAACCTTCTAAATTTTTGAAGAGCATGTTTTAGGTCTGCATGGAATCATCCTCAGTGGGATATGGCCAACAAGGAGAGGAACAGGATTCATCAGTGCAAGAGGCTGAGATCGCCACTTCAAGGTATCCACTGGGTTTGTGGTTCAAGAGGTGGTCAGTCCAACACCGTGCCATAACATGCATAATTTATATACACACCACGGCCACCTATGGCCACCTAAGCACAACTACCTAAGTACTATTCGTCACATGCTAATGCTAAGTCACATGTACTAACCACACCCTAACTTAGTCTTGCGGGTCAGATGTACAGAAGACTACGTCTTGAGACTTGCCAACATTCTGTGCTGTCTGCCGGAATAATTATGTTGGCAGAACCAATCAGATTCTAGCAGCTGCTTTATTATATTAGTGACATGACCTAGATTTACATGTTGCGACTTATAAAACTATAAAGGATACGCTGAGTTGTGTCTGAAGCAGGAGTTAGTGGTCGTGATTTATACAAGGAAAATCTACCAGAAGGCAGCACATGTCAGTTCGCTCCCTGTTAGACAGGGTAGAAACTTCTGACGAACATATTGAGGCAAATTTATGCGCAATGCTTCAGTCACCGCAGTGTTTCTTTTATAAAATCATTCGAGGGGGGGCGGAATCGTAGCGTGCCAAGGTAAGGGGGGGGAGGCATGAAACCCCCCCCCCCCCCCCCCCCCCCCCCCCCCCCCCCGCCCAAGTTCAGTGGTACAAAACAGTACTGGTTTGTCAGGCAAAGCGAACTGAAGTGCATGATTCGTGAGTGGGGCTCACGTACATGTACTCTGTTTCTCTGTGCTGAATGTGAATCCCCCGATATTGCAGGTAGTGGCAAGTCTCTATGTTACTGTCTTGTGTCTTTATCCGAAAATCCGTTACGACACAGAATGTTGGCAATGGTCACCAAATGTTACTTTCCATACATCTAGCCCATGAATCTATATGTATTGCGTTAATTAACCCCGTACCTAGTCTCGGCCCCAGACCCAAACCAACCCCAGCGCGGATCGCTTCCAGTACACTGGAAGCGATCTGCACTGGGGTTGGTTTGGGTCTGGGGCCGAGACTACCCTGTACCTTGATTACTTAACAACAGCTGACAGAGCCACAATGTGTATCATTTCATATATTTTTGGAGGGCGAGGGTCCAGTCCTCACCATGCATGGCATTGAGGACACAATGCTCTGCCTCTAGTTATTGCCTCTGTCTGGGTCCCTCCATGCTAGTATGTAAGGGAAATGCAGGGTACGCAGTCCCTTTCCCCAATTTACCTTGGTCCCAGCCAAGCGGCCCTGACCGCTTGCCCGGAGACCCTAGCTCTCGCTTCCGGTTGCTACTGGCAGGGTCCGCTGTCATTACCTGCCGCTTGGGCTGGGCTGGTTGTCACTGCCAGTTGCTACTGGCAGGGTCCGCTGGCCTTGTCTGCCGCTTGTCGATATCACTGCCCATTATGACTGGCTGGTTCTGTCGGGGTTAATTGTAGGCGGTGCAAATAATTGCTTTTCTTGGGGGGGTGGTCCCCAAAGACGGATTGGGTATTTTGGTGATTGTAATGGAGTGAGCATAACTGAATACTACCTGACTCTACCTCTGCTCTACCTCTACCAAGAGCAGAGGTAGAGCCATATTATCTGGACATAATTACATTGGTAGAGCCATATTATCTGGACATAATTACATTGGGTTGCATAACCATTGCCCTTTTCATGTTATTGTGTACACTCTTATGGGTGCCGGTGCGGCCCCTTTGTATGTTGTGTGCCCATGCGGCCCTGTTGTCTCATGTCCTATATACTTGCACTAGAGTTGGTTCTTGTTGTTGTCGCTGAGGATACAGTTTGAGTTACCGTGCTCACATTACATGATGAATAATTCCACCCCCCAAAAATAGAATTGTTGGAACTTGACAATTCTCACTGATTGTTTGCTTGTGCACAGTGTGATAGTCAGAAGCATGTACAGTTACAGAATGATAGGCAGATACATGTACATCAGGAAGATTGTAATGTTGGTATCTACTGCTTTTGGAATGTGCACGGGAAATGCAACGTAGTCTGGTTGTCCGCCACCCAGCTACTGCTGAGTCAGGGTAGTTGACAGTTGCAGTGTAGGTTGAGAGGGAGGGAGGGAGGAGGAAGGGAGGGAGGGAAGGAGAGAGGGAGGGAGGGAGGAGGGAGGAGGCAGGGAGGGAAGAGGGAGGGGAAGGGAGGGAGGGAGGGAGGGAGGGAGGGAGGAAAGAGGGAGGGAGGGAGGAAAGAAGAGGGAGGGAGGAGGGAGGGAGAGGGAGGGAGGGAGGGAGGGAAGGAGGGAGGGAGGGAGGGAAGAGGGAGGGGAAGGGAGGGAGGGAGGGAGGGAGGGAGGGAGGGAGGAAAGAAGAGGGAGGGAGGAGACAGTTCACTTGGAAGTTCGTAGCCCTATAGTGATTATTATTTTTCAGGACTGGTAGTGATTGGGAGTGTTTAATGATTGCAAGTTTGTTTCCACACTGAGGCCAAGTGCAAGGCTTTAGTTGTGCACTTGCAATTATTCGTACACAATTCGCCTTCAAAATCTGGGAACACATTTTCTATGCAATCAAAACCAGTTTGACGGTGTACGGTTTCGATTCTAACGATGGAGGTCCCCTTCACCCCACCAGGAATTGTTCCACCCAAAGGAGCTGATGGTGTTGGTCGTGGGGAGTCAGGTGATCGACTGGAATGAGATGGAACAGGTGGGCATATGATTGGTCATTTTCACTGTTCAGTGCTACAGTTTTGCCATGAAAACTTTGGGACGCCTTCCTCACTGCTTACTGCATGGTGATCAATCTCTGGTAATTACTAGAGGATTACTATAGATTGCTAGAGGATTACTAGAGGATTACTATAGATTACTAGAGGATTACTAGAGGACTAACTAGTTTGTGGTCCTGTAGTTATGTGACACCTACATGTACCAAGAGCATTATAGTATGGTAATGCCTATACTCTCCGGCCCACCCTACAATTGTACAATCAGATTGTAGTCATGTGACTTATTGTCTAGCCTCATTCCCAGGCCATGTGGGAGAAACGGCCTGGCAACTTCCGTGAGTCAAACTGTATGCGGATGTAACGTCATGGCAATTGCATACCGCATTCGATATTCGAGCAGTGAAGTCCACGTGATACTTCTGATATTTCCACCAGCTGAGAACGGTCCTGCAACGAAAGGAAAGCAGAAGACGAACGAACGAAAGTCATCGTGCAGAGCACCTACGCTAGCGCGATTGAGCGATCAACTATTGTGATGAATGGGCGTGACTGCGATGTTTAGACGCAGGACACAATTCGGTTTTTACTGTTGTCATGTCACTGCGTTCCGAAATCTGATAGGTTCTGCCCACTCTCTGGCAGTGGAAGTAACAGTTTGAACTTGCGTAAGTTGCCAGGCCGTTTCTCCTACACGGCCTGGGAACGAGGCTAAATGTTAGTCATATGTTAGTGATGTGACGTTTCCCTCGCCTACGTACACCCACAGCACATGCAATACAGAAGTGGCTACTCTCCAGCTAACCCGACCATCAGACATTTCTGGAAAGTCTTCCACAATCTGCCGACAGACGCAAAGAGGTGAGGCGTCCAGAATCAAGCACTATTCTCTGTGCATAATACTTACCCTAGCCTCGTTCCCAGGCGTTCTCATCCCAACGTTTGTCACTTGCAGTACTAACACAGGTACTGCAAGCGACAAACGCTGGGGTGAGAAGGCTTAGTAACAAGACTACTAGTGGAATGCAGGACATTGGAGGGCGAGTCTGAGTGAAGTGCATTCACTTGCAGGACATGCATGGAGCAGTTGCATTCACATGACTGTCATCAGAATGTGACCGGGCAATGAGCACAGAAATTAAACACATACTCGTGCACATCACAGCAACTGTGAGTCAGGTTAGCTTGGCTAAAGCAGTCTAGCAGGTGCGTCACCGACCACGGCTGCAAGGTCAACGAGCTGTCTCCATCTTTTGTTGTAGCCACCAAGGAAGCAGAATGTTCATGGTTCGCTTATTGCTCTAGCCAATGAATAGGTAGGTCCACGAGTGGTCTCCGTCTTTGTTGCCGCCATCGTCCATCGAATAGGTAGACTGTTCACTATAATTTCCTCTGGGTACGTAGGGTTCGTTCATTGAATTTGAATGTTATTGTGCACGTGCAAGTGAAATCCGCTGATTTAAAATTTCCGGTAAGTGGTTGGTCCAAGCATAGACATCACATACACACGCACTGTGCAATAAAGTCACGCTAGTGTGGGGCTCACTCAGGCTCGCCCCAATAATTATACAGTGGAACCTGTCTATAGTTTAAGGCAGCCAACCACCTGTCTATTATGGTCGCTACTGCTGGTCCCAGTTGCACTAACACTGTACAAACTGACCTGCCCAAAGCAGCCCACTGTCTGCAGTGGCCAACAAATTCTTGTCCCATTAGTGACCAGATTCCACTGTACTGGCCCCACATATTGAGGAGGTAGATCAACAGTATATTCCTAATTATTGTCCCGGCACTGTGTCACATGTATTGCATTTCGTTCTTGTGTTCCCCAGTGTTCTACACGGGGTGCAGCAGGATCCCTGTCACTGGTATTAGAGCATGCAGGTAAGTTCCTACAACTGTATTCATAATTTGACATGAAGCCTAGAGGACCTGTATGTGTGCAAAATGTGAGCTGCCCCCTTCCCACCTCCCACCCCTCTGTCCCTCCTTCCCCCACCACCCACCCCTCTTTCCCTCCCCTCAACCACCCTCTGTCCCTCCCCCCACCCCCTCTGTTCCTCCCCTACCTCTTACCCCTCTGTCCCTCCTTCCCCCACCACCCACCCCTCTGTCCCTCCCCTCAACCACCCTCTGTCCCTCTCCCAACCCCACCCCAGGCCCCACCTCTGCCCATAGCATCTCAGAAATATGATTGTGATGTGCAAGATGCACTTGATAACGTGTGACTACAGCATTTTCTGTGCCGTACAGATGATCATCCAAGGAATGGATGGAGGGAATGGCTGTGAGCGGCTGTCCTCACCTGCTTCAATGTCCTCGACCTCCCCCCCCCCCCCCCCCCCCCCCCCCCCCCCCCCCCCCCCCCCCCACACACACACACCACACACACACACACACACACACACACACACACACACACACACACACACACACACACACACACACACACCAAACGTAGGAGAAAATGAAACAGAAACTGCTCCAGGCTATTAACTTGATTGCCGGCTTTGGAATTGTATATGAAACTGCAATTGATGAGAGTGTTGTACCCCACGCATCAGTGCAACAGTTAGTTTGATGAGGTGTTCAGTATGTTGTAGCCTCGTTCCCAGGCCCCTCCCAGCTTTCTGTCACTTGGTGGCTAAGCACGAAGTTAATGTACCAAGCCTTCCCCCTCCCCACTTTTCCATATTGCAAGTGGCAAAAAGCTATAGGCAAGGGCTATAGAGAACGTGTTTGTACCAGTTTCTATAAGACAACACAGTTCACTTGCTTACATTTAACTGTAAGTGAGAGTCCGCGGATCAGATTGGTGCAAAGGAACTTAAGGAGGTTGGTTAGGTTGCCGGTTGGTTCGAACTGGGGTCCCTACTGAGTCCGGCTTCACGGGTAGCAGTTAGTACCAGCTGCAGCCTGGCATATTTGCAAGATTTTTCCTGCTTGGCTACAACCAGCATTATGCTGGTGACGAATTCGAAGTTGCTGGCACACTGCTTATCCAATTCACAAAAATTGAAATTCGTGAAATAGAAGACTCAAATTAAGCTAGCTGGCTCCAGCTAGTGTGAAAGGACTTCAAGAGTTAGTGCAAGTATTAAGCAGGCAGAGTAGTTTGTACTAGTGTAGTAGTAGAAACTTGGTTCCGCCTTACCTTACCTGTTCGACGGACGATGGCGACAACAAAGACTGAGACCACTAGCTCGTGGACCTACCTATTCATTGGCTAGAGCACCATGAACATTCTACCTCCTCGGTAGTGATACTGACAAAGACGGAGACAGCTTGTGGATCTGCCGCCATGGCCAGTGATGTAGTACCTGCTAGACTGCTTCAGCTGATATACTAACTTGACTCACAGTAACTGTTGCTGTGATGTGTACGAGCGTATGTTTAGAGTCATTTCTGTGGCCTACTGTGCTCATTCAGTGTTTTCACCAAAAGGGAGTAAAGGGGTGCTTCCCCGCCCCCCCCCCCCCCCCCCCCCCCCCCCTCGTCAGTTTTGGAGGAAACAGTGTCATTCCCTGGTCACATTCTGATGAGTCATTTCAATGCTATATACTGCTCCTTGCATGTCCTGCACATGCATGTGCTTCACTCAGGCTCACCCTCCAATGTCCTGCATGCATATTCCACTATAGTTATATGTAGAGGAAACAAACAGCACATCAGAAAATGTATAAGACTTTGCAATAGTCACTCACTGTTAGTATTCGAGAAACTTCATTCATGTATGTAATATAAAATACAGCAAATTAAAAAATGTATACTTTGCCATAACCATAGTCACTCACATGTACAAAACCATCATCAAGTGCAATACCAACAGGCCAACTGAACTGACCAAAAGAGGTCACAAACTCTCCACTTGTCTTAAACACAGACACACAGTTGTTCCCCTTGTCACACACATACACAAACTGATCATCAACGCAAACACCATGAGGAGCGCTTAGACGTTCAGAAGCAGCACCTTTTTTGCTAATAGCATACAAAAACTGTCCCTTGCAGTTCAAGACTTGCACACGATTGTTGCCCCACTCACACACATACAAATTTCCTGCTCTGTCCTGGGCAAGGTCATACGGCTTTCTAAACTCACCATCTCCACTACCAGGGCGGCCAATGCTTTCCACATACTCCATATCCCTGTTTAGTATTTGAACTCTGTGATTGTCCTTATCACAAATGTAGAGTTTGTCGTTGATCATCTTGACTGAAGTGGGTATGTTAAACTCGCCAGGTTGTGCACCTCTTTGTCCAACTACTTTCACGAGCTTGCCTTCCTTGCTGAACTTCAAAATGGAGTCACTAACAGCATCTGTGATGTAGATACTGTCATCTTCGTCCACAGCTACTCCCCTAACACCTTTCAGCCTCTCATACTCAATTGTTTGTATCCTGTTCCCATCTTTATCAAACACTATCATCTTCCTGCCACCCGACTCACCTACAACCAACTGCTGCTTGCTGTTGAACGTTATTCCCCACGGGTGATTCAGTCCTTCCACGACCCTGACTGGCTTGCCTAGATGGGTGGGGTGGAGCTTTGCAAGTACTCGGAATGGACTACCAGCAATTTGGGTGCCGTTTACCTTAACGATCACCGTATGCCTTCCCCGAACCTCTGGAGTGTAAGTGACCTCACAAACTCCTCCCAACTTTGAAGCGACTTTGACTTGAACAACGGAACCGTTTGCAGTGGATACCACTTCTGCCTCAACTATTTGCTTTTCCTTGCAGAGTTGGCCATTTTGGTACACAGTACGGACAGTGAACTGGGCTGCCTTGCCAACTTCAGCACCTTTCACCCCAGGCCCCTCTGCTGTGCACTTAGTGGGATCTGCTTGTAGCATTACAGCAGCGTTCTTTTGACAGAGGTCGGAGATACCTTCAGCACAGGCCACCCTAACACCAATGTTCGCTACCTCTGCTGGTACGAGATCAATACGTTCATGCTTCTCACGCTGTTCTCGGATCTTCTCCTGAATGTCTTTCTGCAGTAGCATGACCTCTTCGTCGGTTGCATTAGCAACACTGCGCTCTACGAACTCCATGAGACCCTGAATGTCACTGGTGGCTAGTGCAAACCCCTTCCTCTGTACTCCCAGGCTGTCCAGCTTTTGCTGCTTCAATTCAGATGCACCTTGTAGCAGTTGCTTCTCACGCTTGCGTAGGATTTCATGAAGTTGATCGAATGATCGCTGAATTGTACCTGTAACAGATTTATGCTGCTCCGAAACCTCCTTTTCAACCTTTTCAATCTCCCTGGTGGCAGCAGAGAGGTTGGTTTGGATTCGTGCGAGTGGAGTCAAACTATCTTTGAGTGTTTTCTTGTACTGAGGGGCGGATTTCTTCACAAACTCAAACTCGTGCGCCGCATGGTCACGAACGATACAATCGCGACAAATGAGGCGACTACAATCAAAGCAGTAGAGCTTCAACTGCTCATCGTGGTCCTTGCACATTGAGGGTGGGGCTTCTTTCAGCGGGATCTCCTTAGCCCCGCCCTCTTTCAGCTCCTGAAGGGTCACGACCTTATGCCCAGCGAACATCTTCAGCGTTTGATGCAGTCCAACACAACTCTTGCAGATGAAATCGGTGCATTGGCGGCAAAACGCTTCGGCTTTCGCTCTGGAGCACATTTCACACACAGCTTCCACTTTCCCCTGCGTTTTCTCCATTTTCGCGTGGAGCTCCTTCATTCGGTTGACAAAAAACGCCGTGCGCAGTTGATCGGGGTCGTTTTGCGGCAAAACAGTTCCACTTCGGCACTCGGGGCACGCAAAGGGGCGGTTGGGCCCGGCTCGGAGGGCCAGTTGTCGGACGCACTCTTTGCAGTAGTAGTGGAGGCAGGGGAGGATCTTGGGCTCGCGGAAGTGGTCATGACAAACGGGGCAAGTGATCTCCTCCTCCAGTTCTTCCAACCCCTTCTCTACGACGTCTGGAGCTTCCGCCATCGAACTTGTAGGTAGATAAACCCGACTGGACCAAACAGAAAAAGCTCTCTGCCTCGCCTAGTAGATCTACTATCACTGAAATAATTATACGCCCACTTATGTGTGCTGTTGTGCGCATGTGCAAAGCTGAGCCCAATTGAAGCTCACCATAATTTGAGCGAATTTCTGTGTGCAAGAGTGTACGTATACACTCTTGCTGTGTGACAGTCCTTCGCTGCTTCATCAAGATAATCGAACAGAAGCAAGAGGCTGTCTCATCATCCTCAGTGGGGATATGGCCAACAAGGAGAGGAACTGGATGCATCAGTGCAAGCGACTGTGAGATCACCACTTCAAGGTATCTGCGCATGCTTGGTTTGTGCATGTTTTAGTCTCGTTCCCAGACCCCCCTCGGAAAAATCGAGAAAGGGGTCTGGCGACGAGACTATGCATGTTTGTGGTTCAAGGAGTGTTCATTCCGATATGTATGGCATCAGCTGCAACCCGGGTGATCCATCTTGCATTTAGAGTATAGTTGTACCAATTTCACCAATCAGATTACTCACTTCGAGGTATCTAGAAAACCTCGTCTTCAATAGAAGGGGTTTTCTATTGAGTCCCCCAGGGTACACACTTATTGTTTACTGCCAACTGGAAGTCAGAGAACGGTTTAGTCTCGCAAGTTGGCTGATTTGCACAGTATTTTGAAGCCACGAAGCGTTAGCGAGGTAGCCGCGCGGATCCAAGTCTGCCGGTAGCGACGACCCCGAATTCGAGGATGACTTGAAGGTGCCTACCAGGCATTTGTTGGCGTTTCACGGTGCTAGGTAAGTCAGAGAGCTGGGCCAAGTGAGTGTGAGTAATCTATACTACAAAAGCATCGAGTACGAGTTATTCTACTGTCCGTGAGACTCGCCCCTTGCTCTGCTATAAGCTTGACATAAACGCAACGCTAAGTACAAACGCAGTAGCAATACAGACAGTACCTTTGCTGAAGGGCTTTGGGTCCCACGAAACTCCTCCAGCTGTTGTCTGCAAGTGCTACATGTAATATTAGTTGAAGTTTGCGAGATCCGAGTTGTTTAGCTAGCGCTAAGTGGCTCTACAATAATTATTGCTATTTCACTTCCGGTCGGTCCGGTCCGGGTTTTCACCACTGCCATTACTAAGAACTTCCGCATTGCAAAGAAGTTCAATGGCAGCTGAACGGAAACTATGAACTCACTTGTACTCCAGGTTGCGTAGCTGCTCGATCTAATCGGCATGGTAACTGCACTACAGTGACAGTTGACCGTAGTACTTTGTAAGTCCGAGCTGCGTTCATTTCTAAGATCACTGTAGAAATCACTACTTTCTTGCCATGCAGTCTTATGAAAGAAATATAATGGAGGGCGTTTCTGTTGATTTACGGCGGGTGACGTCAAATGCAGCCGCTCTATTCTGCACATGCTAATGCTAAGCCACATGTGCCCTAACTATACATTGTGCTAATTAACCCCGGACCTTGGTTACTTTCACAACTGCTGATCAAGCCACAATGTGTATCTTCCATTATATTCTTGGAGGCCAGTGCAAGGGTCCGATCCTCGCCATGCAGGACAATAATTGGAGGATCCAATGCTTTGCCTCAAGTTAGTGCCTCCAGGAGCGCATAATGAGGTAGAGAGCAGAAGAAGGGAGGAGCACGCAAAAGAGCATTTAAGTGTTGGCTGCATGCTGGGTCCCCTCCCTCCCTCCCTCCCCTCCCTCCTTCCCTCCACCCTCCCTCTCTCCCTCCTTTTCCTTTCCACCTTTCACCCTTCATCCCTCCCTTCCTCCTTCTCCTCTCCACCCCTCCCTCCTTCTCTCCACCCTTCATCCCTCCCTCCCTCCTTCTCCTCTCCACCCTTCATCCCTCCCTCCCTCCTTCTCCTCTCCACCCTTCGTCCCTCCCTCCCTCCTTCTCTCCACCCTTCATCCCTCCCTCCCTCTCCTCTCCTCCCTTTGTCCCTCCCTCCCTCCCTCCCTCCCTCCCTCCCTCCCTCCCTCCCTCCCTCCCTCCCTCCTCCATTTGCAGATCTCCCGATCTGACTTTGGAGAAGTACAGTCTATTGACCTAGTACCAGGTGGAGCCAGCATGCCCGTAACCACGGAGAACAGACATCAGTATGTGGATGCATATGAGAAGTATATGATGACAGAGGCAGTGAGTTTGATGCCTTGCGTGGGTTCATGAGGGTCTGCGATGGTCGTGTTTTGGGATGTATTGTGGTCAGATTTTACTTTGAGAGGGAGGGAGGGAGGATTCAGGGAGGGAGGAGGCAGGGAGGGAAGAGGGGGGAGGGAGGGAGGGAGGAGGGAGGGAGGAAATGAGAGGGAGGGAGGAGACAGTTCAATTGGAAGTTTGTAGCCCTATAGTGATAATTATACTATGACTCTTGAAAGTTTGTTTCCACACTGAGGCCAAGCGCAAAGCTATAGTTATGCACTTGCAATTATTCGTACACAATTTGCCTTCAAAATCTGGAAACACAACAATATATTTATATGCAATCAAAACCAGTTTGACGGTGTACGGTTTCAATTCTGACATTGGAGGTCCCTTTCACCCCACCAGGAATTGTTCCACCCAAAGGAGCTGATGGTGTTGGTCATGGGGAGTCAGGTGATCGACTGGAATGAGATGGAACAGGTGGGCATGTGATTGGTCATTTTCACTGTTCAATGCTACAGCCTTATTTTGCCATGAAAACTCTTGGACACCTGCCTCACTGCTTACTGGTGATCAATCTCTGGTAATTACTAGAGAATTACTATAGATTACTAGAGGATTACTATAGATTACTAGAGGATTACTATAGATTACTAGAGGATTACTATAGATTACTAGAGGATTACTGTAGATTACTAGAGGACTAACTAGTTTGTGGTCATGTAGTCATGTGACACCTACATGTACCAACAGCATTATAGTATGGTAATGCCTGTACTCTCCAGCCCACCCTACAATTGTACAATCAGATTGTAGTCATGTGACTTATTGTCTAGCCTCATTCCCAGGCCGTGTAGGAGAAACGGCCTGGCAACTTCCGTGAGTTCAAACTGTATGTGGATGTAACGTCACGGCAATTGCATACCGCATTCGAGCAGTGAAGTCCACATGATACTTCTGATTTTTCCACCAGCTGAGAACGGTCCTGCAACGAAAGGAAAGCAGAAGACGAACGAACGAAAGTCATCATGCAGAGCACCTACGCTAGCGCGATTGAGTGATCAACTATTGTGATGAATGGGCGTGACTGCGACATTTGGACGCAGGACGCAATTCGATTTACTGTTGTCATGTCACAGCGTTCTGAAATCTGATTGGTTCTGCCCACTCTCTGGCAGCGGAAGTAACAGTTTGAACTTGCATAAGTTGCCAGGCCATTTCTCCTACACGGCCTGGGAACGAGGCTAATGTTAGTCACATGTTAGTCATGTGACGTTTCCCTCGCCTACACCCACAGCACATGCAATACAGAAGTGGCTACTCTCCAGCCCACCCGACCATCAGACATTTCTGGAAAGTCCTCCACAATCTGCCGACAGACGCAAAGAGGTGAGGCGTCCAGAATCAAGCACTATTCTCTGTTCATAATACTTACCCTAGCCTCGTTCCCAGGCCTTCTCATCCCAGCATTTGTTGCTTGCAGTACTAACGCAGGTACTGCAAGCGACAAACCCTGGGGTGAGAAGGCTTAGCAACAAGACTACTAGTGGAATGCAGGACATTGGAGGGCGAGTCTGAGCGAAGTGCAGGACATGCATGGAGCAGTTGCATTCACATGACAGACATCAGAATGTGACCGGGCAATGAGCATAGTAGGCCACAGAAATTAAACACATACTCGTGCACATCACAGCAACTGTGAGTCAGGTTAACTTGGCTGAAGCAGTCTAGCAGGTACGTCACCGACCACGGCTGCAAGGTCCACGAGCTGTCTCCATCTTTGTTGTCGCCACCAAGGAAGCAGAATGTTCATAGTTCGCTTATTCCTCTAGCCAATGAATAGGTAGGTCCACGAGTGGTCTCCGTCTTTGTTGCCGCCATCGTCCATCGAATAGGTAGACAGTTCACTATAATTTCCTATGGGTATGTAAGGTTCGTTCGTTGAATTTGAATATTATTGTGCACGTGCAAGTGAAATCCGCTGATTTAAAATTTCCGGTAGGTGGTCAGTCCAAGCATAGACGTCACATACACACGCACTGTGCAATAAACCCACGCTAGTGTGGGGCTCACTCAGGCTCGCCCCAATAATTATACAGTGGAACGTGTCTATAGTTTAAGGCAGCCAACCACCTGTCTATTATGGTCGCTACTGCTGGTCCCAGTTGCACTAACACTTTACAAACTGACCTGCCCAAAGCAGCCCACTGTCTGCAGTGGCCAACAAATTCTTGTCCATTAGTGACCAGATTCCACTGTACTGGCCCCACATATTGAGGAGGTAGATCAACAGTATATTCCTAATTATTGTCCCGGCACTGTGTCACATGTATTACATTTCGTTCTTGTGTCCCCCAGTGTTCTACACGGGGTGCAACAGGATCCCTGACCAATGTTAATATAACCAGCACTGTGTCACATGTATTCTTGTGTTCCCCAACTTGTGTTCTACACGGGGTGCAACAGGATCCCTGTCACTGGTATTAGAGCATGCAGGTAAGTTCCTACAACTGTACTCATAATTTCACATGAAGCCTAGAGGACCTGTATGTGTGCAAAATGTGAGCTGCCCCCTTCCCACCTCCCACCCCTCTGTCCCACCCCCCATCACCCCTCGTCCCTCCCCGCCATCACCCCACCTCCAACCCCTCTGTCCCTCCCCCCACCTCCTCTGTCCCTCACCCCCATCACCCCCTCTGTCCCTCACCCCACCCCACCCCTGTAGTGCTGTGTTTATTCTGCTTTGTGCTATGTGCATTGTATTCTGTTATGTATGCATTGGTGCATGCGCAGTTGATCTGGAATGTAATTACTATGTGGCACATAGTAATTACATTCCAGATAACAGTGCACGTGACTGTATTGTGTTTTGTACAGAATGAGATCTATTTGTAAATGGTTGACAACCTCTCGGTCAGTGAAGGCATCCGTCCTAATCCGTTGTTATAGTCGACGAAACATAACAATACAACCCCCTCTGTCCCTCTCCCACCTCCCACCTCCCACCCCTCTGTCCCCCCCCCCCCCCCCCCCCCCCCCCCCCCCCCCCATCACCCCTCTGTCCCACCCCCCATCACCCCTCTGTCCCTCCCCCCACCCCCTCTGTCCCTCTCCCACCTCCATCCCCTCTGTCCTTCCCTACCTCTTACCCCTCTGTCCCTCCTTCCCCCACCACCCACCCCTCTGTCCCTCCTTCCCCCACCACCCACCCCTCTGTCCCTCCTTCCCCCACCACCCACCCCTCTGTCCCTCCCCCCACCTCCCAACCCTTCTGTTCCTCCCCCAACCTCTTACCCCTCTGTCCCTCCTCCCCCCACCGCCTACCCCTCTTTCTCAACCACCCTCTGTCCCTCTCCCTCCCCCACCCCCTCTGTCCCTCTCCCAACCCCACCCCTGGCCCCACCTCTGCCCATAGTTACTCGTTATTTGGCGCATGCACTTGCATCTCAGAAATATGATTGTGATGTGCAAGATGCACTTGATAATGTGTGACTACAACATTTTCTGTGCCCTACAGATGATCATCCAAGGAATGGATGGAGGGAATGGCTGTGAGTGACTGCCCACACCACCACCACCACCACCACCACCACCACCACCACCACCAAACAGAGGAGAAAATGAAACAGAAACTGCTCCAAGCTATTAACTTGACTGCCGGCTTTGGAATTGTATAATATTATGAAACTGCAATTGATGAGAGTGTTGTCCCCACGCACCAGCTAGTGTAACAGTTGGTTTGATGAGGTGTTCAGTATGTTGTAGCCTCATTCCCAGGCCCCTCCCAGATTTCCGTTACTTGCAGTATAAGCACGAAAATTAATGTACCAGGCCCTCCCCTCCCCACTTTTCCATATATTGCAAGTGACAAAAAGCTATAGGCGGGGCCTGGAAAGAGGCTACTGATACTAGGTTGTTATAATATATATCCCTGATCACTGACATCAGATATCGCTCACTAATTTGCTAGCTACCTACCACCTGCAAGCAACCAGAAGCTTGCCGATGGTGGATGCAATCCTCGAAGCTATAGTAAAATGGACAGCTAGTTGCATACCTATAGTCCACTTCCGAGACATTTGCAACTACAATTCAGAAAGCAGGCAAAGCATTGGCAGCAGTTCACCAGGTGTGACAACAGTTTGAACTGCAGACATCGAACCAGGTACAGTCACCTTAGATTTTGAGACAGCTCTCCAGGCACTGAAGGAAGAGAACATGCATGTTTGTACCAGTTTCTATAAGACAACACACACGCAGTTAACTGTAAGTGAGAGTCAGCAGGATCAGATTGGTGCAAAGCAACTTAAGAAGTTGGTTAGGTTGCCGGTTCGTTTGAACTGCAGGGTCTCTACTGAGTCCGGCTTCACAAGTAGCAGTTAGTACCAGCTGCAGCCTGGCATAATATTATTTGCAAGATTTTTCCTGCTTGGCTACAACACAAAAAAGGCATTATGCTGGAGACGAATTTGAAGTTGCTGGCCGGCACACTGCTTGTCCAATTCACGAAATTCGTGAAATAGAAGACTCAACTTGAGCAAAGCTAGCTGGCTCCAGTGTGAAATTAAAGGACTTCAGATCTTCAAGAGTTAGTGCAAGAATTAAGGGCAGGCAGAGTAGTTTGTATGTACCAAGTCTGAGCTTGAACCTCGATCATCTTAATTCTCCTCAGTACGTGGTATATAGAAACTTTGTTCCGCCTTACCTTACCTGTTCGACGGATGATGGCTACAACAAAGACGGAGCCACTCGTGGACCTACCTATTCATTGGCTAGAGCACCATGAACATTCTACCTCCGCGATCGGTGGTGATACTGACAAAGACAGAGACAGCTCGTGGATCTGCCACCATGGCCAGTGACGTACCTGCATGCTATAGCTAGCTAACTACTAACCTGACTCACAGTTGCTGTGTATGAGTAGCTATGTTCAGAGTAATTTCTGTGGCCTACTATGCTCATTCAGTGTTTCCCCCAAAGGGGGGTAGAGGGGTGCTCCCCCCCCCCCCCCCCCCCCCCCCCCCCCCCTTCCTTGTCAGTTTTGGAGGAAACAGTGTCATTCCCCGGTCACATTCTGATGACAGTCATTTGAATGCTATATACTGCTCCTTGCATGTCCAGCACTCCAATGTCCTGCATGCATATATTCCACTAGTAATAGCTATATGTAGAGGAAACAATACAAAAATACAGCACATTAGAAAATGTAGACTTTGCAATAGTCGCTCACTGTTAGTATTGATATTGTTTCATGTATGTAATTACACTCCTGGTATAGGAAATAAAGTGCCGCGTAATGTAATATAATATAATATAATATAAATAACTCGTTCGAGTGATAGGAATGGCCTACGAAGATTCTGACTACACCTTCATGATCGCTATCATGCACTGTCCCAACCGTACAATTTTGGAGCTGAAACTCACCTTGGTGGTGGAGATATGAGCGCTTTTGTCTCGCCGCGGACGCCATTGCTCGAGCGCTCTCTCCGACTTCCGGTGGCAGTACCGTTCTTAGGAAAGGCACGCGAAGTTTCTGCCGTTCACTGACGCTTACATGCCAAAACTCACCGTGCTGGCGAAGTTGTGAGCGCTGTATAACAAGTTTCTTGTCTTCTCGATCTCCTTGGGCCGCCATTGCTGACTCAGCTCAATCGATTGACGCGAGCGCCCATGGTCCTCACGTGGTATGTGCGTTAATTGGAATGTGTTGCAATACCTAGCTTGCGCTATCGTCGAGCTGCAACCGGTTGCAACGCGGCTACCAGGAGTGCGGTTGCCCCTCGTATAAAATACAGCAAATTAGAAAATGTACACTTTGCCATAATCCTTGTCACTCACATGTACAAAACCATCATCAAGTCCAATACCAACAGGACAACTGAACTGACCAAAAGAGGTCACAAACTCTCCACTTGTCTTAAGGTAGTAAACATGGGTACCGCGATCTCCGAAACCAAGTTGATGGATAAATGGGCAGCATCAAAGCGTACACAAGTTTCAGCAATACTTTGCATCAAACTGCTCCCTCTGCTTGAAAATGCCCTAAAACTCAATTTTAAGGCCCTCTACGAAACTGAAAATTTGGACCCTCTCCAAGGCCCCACCCACACTCTGACCCCATCATCAATACACACACAAAACAGGCCCCAAAACTACGGATGGATTTACCACCAGCTCTCCTCACTTGCAGGCTACAGCCCAAAACTCACTGCCACCCTCAAAAACAGAGGTTTGGCTACCCTAGGCTTTCAAAAAAAATTCCACGCACACCAACTAAAACCGACTCAAGCCAAGGCCAGTTTCCAAAAGGTCAACCTACCCCCTGCAAAAATAGGGATGCTTTTCCACGTTCACCTCTCGGTTACCGAGTTTTGGCCACACATCTACTCCCTCTCACCAGCCCAGTCCAGCTACCAAACCAGCCAAATTCGCCCTAACACGAAAATGGGCGGGGCCTGTAATGCCGAAAGGTCAACTCTCTAGAGTACCTTGGCCAGGGAGCTGTCGGAGGCTGTTCACTTTCCAGGCTGTTCTTCGGCCACTTCAGCAGACCCACAAACATTCCTGCTCACTCCACCTAGCTATTCACACACAGATAGCCCATCGCCACATTCAATCAGCTAGAATAGCTTCTTACTTAAAAAAAAAAAAAAGAAAAAAAAAAAAGAGTGTTCAAACAAATCTTCAAAGTACCGCACGGCCACATCAGAGTACCGATTTGAAACTCGAAAGGGCCGCTAGCCGCATCAAAGAAAGAAGCCCCCCTTGTTTATTCCGGTTGCCGCCATGGGAAAACGTAAACAGATGAAAAACTCTAAATAACCGTATGCAAGTGACGTCATCTCATTAATTATTCATGAGCAAAATTGCGCGATTTCGCCGATGCCGTGCTTCCTACCTTAACCCAAACCCCTAACTAAAACTCATGAATATTCCAGCTTACTAGCCTTCACTTCAACCCAAACCACACTACATGGGAACTGAAAGCACATCACTAATGATATTCATGAGAGTCAACACAAGCCAAACTTCCCTCCAAACAGCAAACTAAAGGCAATCTTGCTCACGATTGCTACACACGGCTACCTGAAAATGGCTCATTACTTATTCATGAAGCTGACAGACAAGCTGAATCTCAGCCAAAGCTGAAGGCTTTAATGAGATTCATTGACGTCAATTTGGACAACAATACCAGTCATGAGTCCCAATTTAGGGCTAATGATATTCATGATCCCTGGTTGTCAGGGTTAGGAGAGAGCTGAGTCTCAGGGTGAATTTACGAATAGTGCATCACACAACACACAATGCTTTCAACCCCATGCTACACCACCAAAGATCTGACAGGTGGTCACTAATGATATTCATGAGCATCAACATAAGCCAACCCTCCCATCGGACAGCTGACTAAAGTCCAACAAGCTCACGAGCACAGCATGGAGCTATCTAATCCCAACTCATTATTATTCATGAGCAGACAGAAAGACTGGGTTCTATCCCATGCCCACTGGGTTTTAATGAGATTCATAGGCACACCAAGGTTAGTGGGATCACCCTAACCCGGATCAGGGTTAATGATATTCATAGGGCTAGGATCTACAGAGTTGGGCCAAACTCCAGTGTTAGGATTTGTCATTGCACTAGCCTAATTAAAGCCTTCAGATGGCCCTTAAGGTAGTAAACATGGGTACCGCGATCTCCGAAACCAAGTTGATGGATAAATGGGCAGCATCAAAGCGTACACAAGTTTCAGCAATACTTTGCATCAAACTGCTCCCTCTGCTTGAAAATGCCCTAAAACTCAATTTTAAGGCCCTCTACGAAACTGAAAATTTGGACCCTCTCCAAGGCCCCACCCACACTCTGACCCCATCATCAATACACACACAAAACAGGCCCCAAAACTACGGATGGATTTACCACCAGCTCTCCTCACTTGCAGGCTACAGCCCAAAACTCACTGCCACCCTCAAAAACAGAGGTTTGGCTACCCTAGGCTTTCAAAAAAAATTCCACGCACACCAACTAAAACCGACTCAAGCCAAGGCCAGTTTCCAAAAGGTCAACCTACCCCCTGCAAAAATAGGGATGCTTTTCCACGTTCACCTCTCGGTTACCGAGTTTTGGCCACACATCTACTCCCTCTCACCAGCCCAGTCCAGCTACCAAACCAGCCAAATTCGCCCTAACACGAAAATGGGCGGGGCCTGTAATGCCGAAAGGTCAACTCTCTAGAGTACCTTGGCCAGGGAGCTGTCGGAGGCTGTTCACTTTCCAGGCTGTTCTTCGGCCACTTCAGCAGACCCACAAACATTCCTGCTCACTCCACCTAGCTATTCACACACAGATAGCCCATCGCCACATTCAATCAGCTAGAATAGCTTCTTACTTAAAAAAAAAAAAAGAAAAAAAAAAAAAAAAAAAAGAGTGTTCAAACAAATCTTCAAAGTACCGCACGGCCACATCAGAGTACCGATTTGAAACTCGAAAGGGCCGCTAGCCGCATCAAAGAAAGAAGCCCCCCTTGTTTATTCCGGTTGCCGCCATGGGAAAACGTAAACAGATGAAAAACTCTAAATAACCGTATGCAAGTGACGTCATCTCATTAATTATTCATGAGCAAAATTGCGCGATTTCGCCGATGCCGTGCTTCCTACCTTAAACACGGACACACAACTGTCACACACATACACAAACTGATCATCAACACAGACACCACGAGGATAGCATAGACGTTCAGAATTGGCACCTTTTTTGCTAATAGCATACAAAAACTGTCCCTTGCAGTTCAAGACTTGCACACGATGGTTGCTCCACTCTGACACATACAAATTTCCTGCTCTGTCCTGGGCAAGGTCGTACGGGTGTATAAACTCACCATCTCCACTACCATGGCGACCAAAGCTCTCTACGTACTCCATATCCCTGTTCAGTATTTGAACTCTGTGATTGCCATAATCACAAATGTAGAGTTTGTCGTTGATGATCTTGACTGAAATGGGTATGTTAAACTCGCCAGGTTGTGCACCTCTTTGTCCGACTGCTTTCACGAGCTTGCCTTCCTTGCTGAACTTCAAAATGGAGTCACTATCAGGATCCGTGATGTAGAGACTGTCATCTTCGTCCACAGCTACTCCCCTAACACCTTTCAGCCTCTCATACTCAATTGTTTGTATCCTGTTCCCGTCTTTATCAAACACTATCACCTTCTTGCCACCCCACTCACCTACAACCAAATTAACTGCTGCTTGCGGTTGAACGTTATTTGCCACGGGTGATTCAGTCCTTCCACAACCCTAACTGGCTTGCCTAGCTGGGTGGGGTGGAGCTTTGCAAGTACTCGGAATGGACTGCCAGCAATTTGAGTGCCATTTACCTTAACAATCACTGTATGCCTTCCCCGAACCGCTGAAGTGTTTTTTTTTTAGCAGCGTTCTTTTGACAGAGGTCGGAGATACCTTCAGCACAGGCCACCCTAACACCAATGTTCGCTACCTCTGCTGGTACGAGATCAATACGTTCATGCTTCTCACGTTGTTCTCGGATCTTCTCCTGAATGTCCTTCTGCAGTAGCATGACCTCTTCGTCGGTTGCATTAGTAACACTGCGCTCTACGAACTCCATGATACCCTGAATGTCACTGGTGGCTAGTGCAAACCCCTTCCTCTGTGCTCCCAGGCTGTCCAGCTTTTGCTGCTTCAATTCGGATGCCCTGTCGAGCAGTTGCTTCTCACGCTTGCGTAGGATTTCATGAAGTTGATTGAACGATCGCTGAATTGTACCTGTAACAGAGGTATGCTGCTCAGAAACCTCCTTTTCAACCTTTTTGATCTCCGTGGTGGCAGCAGAGATGTTGATTTGGATTCGTGCAAGTGGAGTCAAGCTGTCTTTGAGTGTTTTCTTGTACTGAGGGGCGCATTCCTTCACAAACTGAAACTTGTGGGCTGCATGGTCAAGAACGATACAATCACGACAAATGAGGCGACTACAATCAAAGCAGTAATAGCCTCGCCAAGGACTGCAGCCGTGAAGAGGTGCGCCAGAGAAGTGACGGACGCTATTGCAAGGGAGCCAAACAAGCAGACACTGGGTAGTTTCTCACAGGAACTAGCAGACTAATGTAGTATAATAATATATTGTATATGTACACAAAAATGTATGTCAAATTTTCATGGATTGAAAAATTGCACACTGATCACTTGCATCCTCGCCTTCGTTTTGGCAAAGGGGCCTCACTAACATGAATGAGTTTATCAGCTGGTCGTTTTCGACAGTTTCCACGAATGGGGTCCAAGGCAGCAGAACTCTGAACTCTCAGTGAAACCGTTGCATCACAGAATTGCTTCACTGTGGGGTTGTCATTTCGGCCACCCTTGGCACGCTGGTGTCCAAAGAATACTTCGACTGGATCTTGGCAGAATCGTTCAGACAGAAGAAATTTCACACCTGGTTGTCTGAGAATGAATCTTGCCATCTCAACAAATGACATCACTGCACGATAGGATATAAACAATTCAGGGTAAAGACTTGATGCCATAGTAATTTAATTGGTCATACCTGTAACTTTCAACCCAGCAAGAGTTTCATCACTCAGTCGCATTTTCTTCATCTGAGCAGGTGTGAATTCTGAACGGCTATGCACACTGGTATCCCACTCATCCAGATAATTCAAGAAATCTGTTTCAAGCCACTGTATGCAATTACAAACAATAAAATGAGCGTACTATAATATTGGCTTGAACTTCAATATACCGGTATACCTTAAGTCGGGAATCATCAGGTGTTCTATAGGGTGCCAGATCAGGCTTTCTTTTCCTAATGCCTTCTTCAAGATGTCGAGTATTCAGCATATCAAAAAATCTGTCAAAATATCTGATGAATCTTTGTGTTTCAGTGGTGTCTGGCTCACTGTAGTATTCTAGTGTATCAGCAACAGATTTGCTGAGTACCTGCATGGAATTAGGAAGTCAAATCGTACTCTCAGACCAGCTGTAATAATTATTGCATGCATATACCTGTGCTGCCAAATCTACCCTCATCCTTGAGTAGGAATTCAGGTTGATGTGTTCAAGAGTGAGTTTGGTAGAAGTGTCAAACCAGATGTAGAACGTCGATTGTACAGCCTTCGTAGATGCTCCCAGCTTATGTGTTTCCCATTGATCTGTGTGTGTGTGCACGTGTGCGTGTGTGTGTGTGTGTGTGCATGTGTGTGTGTGTGTGTGTGTGTGTGTGTGTGTGTGTGTGTGTGTGTGTGTGTGTGTGTGTGTGTGTGTGTCCATGTACATGTGAAGGACTCAGTGGAAAAGGGGGACAAGTGTTTTTTACCAACTTTAAAGGTCAAAGGTCAACCATGTGTTTTCTGAATCAAGGATGGATCTTAACAGTCCGTCCTTTCAACTATTGAAATTCAGCCTTAATGTCTTGTTACACTGCAAAAACACAAAGTTGACCTTTGACCTTTAGGGTTGGTCAAAAGTGCTTATCCCATTAATATTTTTCCACTGAGCCCTTCATGTAGAACATACCCATAAGGCTCTCTTGTGGTTGTGACCGAAGGAATTGGACCAACAGTTTCTAACAGTCTTGATGAGGTGAGGAACGTCTGAAATGAAGTAGATGTCTCGCTCTTCAATGCTGTAGGGATTGCGGATTTTGTACGTAATTCCTGACTTCTGGGTGGTGCCCCGACGGTGCATTCTGAAAAATTTCCTATTAGGAGACGCTTTGTCTCCTGTCAGGGATAGCACCTTAAAGCCTGCCAATTCCAAATTCTTCACAACTTCCCAGGCAATGGGGAATAAATAATCTGCAGTTACTCCGCGAGTCGGGTACTGGGCATAAGGAAAATGAAGCTTGATAAAAAGTCCTCGAACCATTAATACCAACATGTCCTTTGCAACATGGGGTGTGTCACTGGGACCACCGATCGATTGTTCAAAGGAGCGGAGTGCATTGTTCACAGTACCCAAATCAACAAACCCGATGATTTTGCACTCATTCTTGTCGAACACGATCCCTTCCTTAATTTTCATCTCATCAAAGATGACTGCAACGTACTTCTGCCAATCTTGAAGAGTTTCAATCTGGACTTCTTGCATGAGTTGTTTGGTAACTTCGGGCTGAATCCCTACGCCAGATTTTATATAATGAGTATAATCTTGGAGGGTTCGTCCGCAAGGAAGTGTAATGATACCCCTTAAGGCATCATATGCTGCAGGAGACAGCATTCTCAAATGAAGACACCAGCGTATGAGCATTGGATGCCAACGACGCTGAGTAGGGAATTTCGACATGGCTTCCATCTGTTGGGCCCAAAACAAGCGGTGAAAGCCACCTTCCTTGTACTGGTTTCTGATTCGGTCATTATTATCCCCCATCATCCGCTTTAGATCATTGTGAAGTTCGTCATCCACATCTACAGCAAGTTTTGCTGTTGAAGCAGCAATTTTGTCCCTCAGGTACCTCACCTTCTTCTCTGCTGTTACTGCCCTCTTCTTCAATTCAGTTGTTTTTAACTTCCTTTGAGGGGTGTTCAACCACCTTTCATTCGTATGACTGTGAGTGCTGACCTGTGAGCTTACTTTCTGACGCTTCAGCCATCTGTGGTGCATAGACCTTAAGGTATCCCGGTAGCTAACGCACTCTGGACACTTAGTACCACGAATTAGAAGATGACACCTTGATGATCTTATCGTCTCGCAGTAGGTTTTTCCATTTATTTCAACAGCTGCATTTTTGTCGAGGTAAGCAGTGATGCCGCCTGATGTGGAGGTAAATTTGCCTTTCCTACCATTTGCCATAGCAACAAAGTGCTGATCGGGGTGTCCTGGGCAAACAGTGAGCATGCCAAGTAAGGACAACAGTTGGGACAGCCCACTTGATCCAAGGTGTGTTGGCAACTCTGAAATTGCTGGACAGCTTGCTGGTTGAATTTCGTGACCATGGACAGATAGCTTCCAAGTAAAATCTGACTCCAGTGTAATGGAGTGGGTGATAACTAGAGGTTGAGCGGATGAACATTGTTCCTGAACCTTGATGATGATAAGGCGGTCCTGCGAAGATGGTGATTGAATACTCCACGCAGGTGATGGCAATTTCATTTCCCGTAGTTGTTGAAGTGATTGTGGTGTGTCAGAGTTATCAGATGTCCTGAGTTGCAAGTCAGCATCCTATTAGAGAATAAATACACTCACACTAAGCTACTACGTACATGTACCTGTTTGCATGAATTGCTGTCACGCATCTGGCCTGTTACTTTCATGCATGACATCAAGCTATCTATCTACAGTAACACTCACAGTCCTCTTTCTTCGCTTCATGGGACGGCCAGGCAGGTTTTTTCCAAGCTCTTGTCGTTTCTTTTCATAATACTTGGGCTGGCGTCCAATCCGATTTTTTTTCCTCCCCATCTTCGATGTGACCTACTGTCATGATTCAAAGTCTAAGGTAAATTGTGGCGTTCACATTGCATTAAACTGACATAAGCAATGCATTGTATGTGTATTACAGTTTTGTGATACCAGTCCTTTGCCTGCAAAAACTACGAAACTAAATGCCATGGCAACATGTTCACTGCCCAAAATGCAACTATATAATACTGCCTGTATTAATGTGGATTCTTCTATTGCACTCTCTGCACCACTACCTAACCACCCATCTGAAAATAATCTTTTAGGTCATTGCCTTTCTCAAAATAAAACTACAAAACCAATTTTAATGTCAGCTGCAATAGTTAACTAGAGGCAAAAAATTTTCTCTGAAAAATTAAAAAGGATTTAGTGATGGCCTGTCACATTCGGAATTATTCCACCTCTCGAAAAAGCTAAGAAACAAGGAGAAATGCCATTAACCAGGCTCAGTCCCATCCCATTATAAATGTAGAATTTAGGGACGGGATGGGACTGAGCCTGGTTAATGGCATTTCTCCTTGTTTCTTAGCTTTTTCGAGAGGTGGAATAATTCCGAATGTGACAGGCCATCACTAAATCCTTTTTAATTTTTCAGAGAAAATTTTTTGCCTCTAGTTTGTGCAATTTTTCAAGCGCATGAAATGCGTAACTTCTTAGTCATGTTACGTGCAATGTCACCATAAGGGTACGGGAGTAGCTACAGGATGTATGCCCTGATGTCAGATTTTAAGATGTTGTGTTGCCATGTTAGCCTCGTTCCTAGGCTCGAGCCTGAGACTACAGGCCATGTCAACAAAGCAAAGCTGAAACAGTCTCTCTTGATGGACGTGGACCTTCCACTGGGCACTGAGCAGGCTTTGATGCTTCATTCTGTTTATATTATTCCATGTATTTTGTTGTCATGAATGTTTAGTGTTGTCTTTGCGGGGCGGACATGGGGTGGGGCTCACCCTTCATCAGATCAGAGAGCTCGATGGCAGTCATGTAGGTCATGTGCTTGCAATGGCTCCAAGTACTCTAGCCTCACAGTGTTGATCAGACGTTCTGCACTGTACGTCATGAAAACAAAGCCACGCCTCCATGATGGCAGAGTCACGATAGATCTTGACAAGAACAGGTTGGTAGAAATTCCTCATAGCGGTAGGAACCACCAGACGACGGATTCACAAGGATTCTGCTAGTGTACCAAACGCAGCCATCACAAGCAAAAAGAACACAAAATGCGCTTGCATTTGGATTGCGCATGCGCAATCGGCGAACGCGTGACCTCATTGCCTCAAAATGGCGTCGTGCTTGAATGCCATCGGATCGTAGCTAGCTATAACTGCTGGTCTTGCCAGTCTGCAGACAAAAGTGGTCAGGGCGAGTGCTACGGCGATAGCGGTGTTGTCCTGTGCGTAAATTAGCTCAAGAAGTGGTTTAGTTGGTAAGCTATCGTTACGCAAAGTCTTGTATGAGAAAGAAAGAAAGAAAGAAAGAAAGAAAGAAGAAAGATGACGAAATCGGACTTTTCTCCGCGACTTGTTCATCGACTCCCGCGTACTCTAGGGTACGTTTGTAAGTGTTTTTGTGAACTGCTAGGCAGTATCATTCTGTCTGCATGCTTGGTTTGAGGGGTTGTATCTTCGTTGGCCGTTATCCTGCTGGTGCATCAGTATGGTAAAATCGAAATTTCCTTGGCCATCCCTAAATAGAGAACGCTACCGCGTTCTCTGATGATGCCAAACCATATAACTCATCCCTAGCTATTTGCAGCGCAGACGGAGTTGTGTGCGAGGCTTCTTACCTATGAATCCACTTTGTTTTGCAACTCCAGCGACCGCAAATCGATAGTATTCGCACACAGCCGTTACGCTCGCGCTCAAAGCCTCAGTGGGCGTGCCGTATTGAGGATATGACGTGACGTCACTAACGTTAGTAATGGGGCGTTGCCAATCCATTTTCCGTGCTTAAATAATCTATGGTAGCAGCTGGGAGACGGGGGCCATTGCCGCTTGGACAGAGCTCGCGATGAGCCCTTGCAGGGACGCGACCCCCCCGGATGCTGTCGTTGGCGTGATCGTGACTGTTGGAGACGACGGCGAAGACGTCGCTGTCGTCGTGACCGGGTTTGCCATCTTCGCAGCCTCACACGCTAAGGTAGTAGCACCGGGAGAATCCTCAGCTCGTCAGAACCCAGCTGCAAACTGCTCGAAGACTGATCACTTCCAAAGTGGTTGGCGCCTAAATCTAGACGTCCTCGTGATCCTTGTCCAATCACAGCATGCCACCCCACCGTCCTCGTGATCCTTGTCCAATCACAGTACGCCACCACTCTACATCCTGTCGTGTGTTAACATCATTTAACTATCATTAAATTCCCATGAATCTGATTGGCACTTTTTTATGACGTAATCTAGTATTGGCTATAGCACAGCAGTGCGCTATTAATGTTGCTATTTTGCTATTCTTTTTGGAGTGCTATTTTATGGTTCATTTGTGCTACTATTTCTAATACAGTCATGCTATTCTGCAATTGTTGCTATTTTGCTATTATAGTGTGTATAGTATAGTACACCTGCTATAGTGTGTATAGTATAGTACACCTGCTATTCTGCTATTGTTGCTATTTTGCTATTATAGTGTGTATAGTATAGTACACCTGCTATAGTGTGTATAGTATAGTACACCTGCTATTCTGCTATTGTTGCTATTTTGCTATTATAGCTATTATAGTGCTATTTTGCTATTATAGTGCTATTTTGCTATTATAGTGTGTATAGTATAGTACACCTGCTATTCTGCTATTGTTGCTATATTGCTATTGTTGCTATTTTGCTATTGTTCGAATATTCTGCTATTGCAAATTTGCTACTGGAGTGAACCACGTGCCATGAGTTTCACTATAATTAATATATGTACTGGATTGTTTTTATAGCAATGTCAAGATGATGGTCGACCTCTGGCACTGTCAGAAACACAAGGAGGCAACATGCATGCCTCCTGACAACCCCGACTGCAAGTATCATCCACGTCTTCCACAGTTTTCAGAGATCCATGGAGTAAATACCGAGTGCGCTGAACAGGTTTTCAAATGGCTTGGGGGTAAATTCAAACACAACTGCAGGAAAAATGACCAGATCTCGTCTCTGCATCTACCTCTGGAAGGTGATTGACTGCGCATGCCACAACAGACAAGTAGAAGAGAAGCTCCACCGTTCGAAGTCCTAAAGGCATAACATACTGACTTATCCCCATCCAAACCTCACTATTATCATGGAGGATTAGAGACAGTATTACAACTCATATGATGCAGCACTGCTATGTATATTACAGTTTGGAGCGTAAAGCGTTAACTTCAAATCAGTAGAGCTTCGTCCCCTACTTGTGGTCTTGCCCCCCGACTAAGACCTTGACATTATAATTATACGAGTTATAAAATATAATTGCACACAGTATAAAGTGTATAATTTGAAAGTTAGACACAAGTTATATTATTATACATTGTAAAAGTTACATGTTACACAACTTATTTGTAAACAGCATTAAGTGTATTATGCATTACAAGAGTTATATAAGTTGAACATTAGACACACATAATAATTACGAAGTGGATAATTGTCCGGCAGGAAGTAGGGCGATGGGTTAGGGTATATTAGGGCCAGGGCAGGTTCTAGATGTGCGTGCGGTTCCGTTACCTATACCTAAAGTATGTACTTCATGCTGGACCAATATTCACGTCGTAATTATTATCTTTGAAAAACCTTATCGCACGTCCAAAAGGGCGGCACCCTCGAAAATTGATATATAGACATACATGTCTGTATGCCTGCATTTTAACACAGCGCCAGCCCCAGGCATAGCGACTGGCTCTAAGGAGCCAGTACAGGTATGTGGGGGGTCATGGAACAACAATGATGAGTCATCATCCTTTATCTTAAGTGGCAGCCACACTACTGGTAGCCGGTTGTAATAGCACAATAGCAAGAGTTTGTTACACTCCTGGTATAGGAAATAAAGTGCCGCGTAATTAAATAACTCGTTCGAGTGATAGGAATGGCCTACGAAGATTCTGACTACACCTTCATGATCGCTATCATGCACTGTCCCAACCGTACAATTTTGGTGCTGAAACTCACCTTGGTGGTGGAGATATGAGCGCTTTTGTCTCGCCGTGGACGCCATTGCTCGAGCGCTCTCTCCGACTTCCGGTGGCAGTACCGTTCTTAGCAAAGGCACGCGAAGTTTCTGCCGTTCACTGACACTTACATGCCAAAACTCACCGGGCTGGCGAAGTTGTGAGCGCTGTATAACAAGTTTCGTGTCTTTTCGATCTCCTTGGGCCGCCATTGCTGACTCAGCTCAATAGATTGACGCGAGCGCTCATGGTCCTCACGTGGTATGTGCGTTAATTGGAATGTGTTGCAATACCTAGCTTGCGCTATCGTCGAGCTGCAACCGGTTGCAACGCGGCTACCAGGAGTGCGGTTGCCCCTCGTAATGAGAGACAAGAATAAAAAAAATAGCAAAATAGCAAGAATAGCAAAATAGCAAGGGTTTGTAATAAGAAATAAGGTAGCAAAATAGCAAGAATAGCAAAATAGCAAGGGTTTATGATGAGAGATAAAAATAGCAAGAATAGCAAAATAGCAAAGGGTTTGTAATAAGAAATAAGGTGGCAAAATAGCATAATCAAAAGGATTTACGATGAGAGATAAAAAATTTAATAGCATAATTGTCACGTAATCCAACCAATGAAATTAACTTTAGATAAAATATCATGTGCAACATTCAATCAATCAGTGGAAGCCTCAACTAAAGTGTAGGAAGTTGTACAAACAGATGTTTGTACCGCTCAACTCAGCTGAATGTAGCAGAACTACTGACATTTATACCAGGTTCGCGAGCTTTGTCACAGAAGTAGAAGACCTCCACTGGCGATAGGTTTGCACCTATGCAACAACAAGGCCCTCAAGCACTGGAAGAAACAGTCCATCAATTGGTGGAATTACCTACAAAATTGTAGGAAGTTGTACAAACAGATGCTTATACCAATCAACTCAGACGAATGAAGCAGAATGACTGATCTATATATGCTGGGTTTGTGAGCTTTGTCACAGCAGTAGAAGACCTCCACTGGCGATAGGCTTGCATCTATGCAATGACTAGGCCCTCAAGCACTGGAAGAAACAGTCAATCAATTGGTGGACATCCGTAGGAAGTGGTGCAAACAGATGCTTATACCACTCTGCTTAGCTGAATGAAGGAGAATTACTGATCTTATGCCATGTTTGTCAGCTTTGTCACAGTAGTAGAAAACCTCCACCGGCGATATACTTGCATCTATGCAACGATTAGGCCCTCAAGCACTGGAAGAAACAGTCAATCAATTGGTGGAAGTACCTACTAAACTGTAGGAAGTTGTACAATCAGATGCGTATACCACTCAACTCAGATCAATGAATCAGTACTACTGGCCTATGTGCCGGGTTTGTGAGCTTTGTCACAGTAGTAGAAGACCACCACTGGTGATAGGCTTGCAACTATGCCACGACTGGGCCCTTTAACACTAGACGAAGCAATCAATCAATTGGTGGAAGTCACTACTAAAGTGTAGGTAGTTGTACAAACAGATGCTTATACCACTCAACTCAGCTGAATGAGGCAGAATTGCTGACCTTATGACATGTTTATGAGCTTTGTCCCTGTAGCAGAAGACCTCCACCGGCGATAGACTTGCATCTATGCAATGATTAGGCTCTCAAGCACTAGAAGAAACATTCAATCAATCAGTGAAAGTCTCAACTAAAGTGTAGGAAGTTGTACAAACAGATGTTTGTACCGCTCAACTCAGCTGAATGTAGCAGAACTACTGACATTTATACTGGGTTCGTGAGCTTTGTCACAGAAGTAGAAGACCTCCACTGGCGATAGGCTTGCACCTATGCAACAACAAGGCCCTCAAGCACTGGAAGAAACCGTCAATCAATTGATGGAAGTACCTACAAAATTGTAGGAAGTTGTACAATCGGATGTTTATACCAATCAACTCAGATGAATGAAGAAGAACTACTGACCTATATATGCCGGGTTTGTGAGCTTTGTCACAGCAGTAGAAGACCTCCACTGGCGATAGGCTTGCATCTATGCAATGACTAGGCCCTCAAGCACTGGAAGAAACAGTCAATCAATTGGTGGACATCCGTAGGAAGTTGTACAAACAGATGCTTATACCACTCTACTCAGCTGAATGAAGGAGAATTACTGACCTTATACCATGTTTGTGAGCTTTGTCACAGTAGTAGAAGACCACCACTGGCGATCGGCTTGCATCTATGCCACGACTGGGCCCTCAAACACTAGAAGAAACAGTCAATCAATTGGTGGAAGTCTCTACTAAAGTGTAGGAAGTTGTACAAACAGATGCTTATACCACTCAACTCAGCTGAATGAGGCAGAATTACTGACCTTATGCCATGTTCATGAACTTTGTCACAGAAGCAGAAGACCTCCACCAGCGATAAACTTGCATCTATGCAATAATTAGGCCCTCAAGCTGTGGAAGAAACATTCAATCAATCAGTGGAAGTCTCAACTAAAGTGTAGGAAGTTGTACTAACAGATGTTTGTACCGCTCAACTCAGCGAATGTTGCAGAACTACTGATATTTATGCCTGGTTTGTGAGCTTTGTCACAGTAGTAGAAGATCTCCACTGGCGATAGGCTTGCATCTGTGCTACGACTAGGCCTCAAGCACTCGACGAAGCAGTCAATCTATTGGTAAAAGGCTCTACAAAATTGCAGGAGGTCGTACAAACATACATATACCACCTACCTCGGCTGATTGTAGCACAACCGCAGACCAATACGCTGGATTTGTAAGCTTAGTCGTTATGGTAGAAGACCTCCACTGGAGGTTTGCTTGCATCTATGCAAAGACTACGGCCCTCAAGTACTGACAGAACAAGTCACTCAATTTGGTGGAGATCTCTACTTTAGAGCAGCCGACTGGAAAAATTAGATGCTGATATAACACCCATGTCAGCACAATATAGCAGAACAAGTGGCCACTATGCCGAGTTATTAAGATTTGTTACAGTAGTTGAAGACTTCCACTGGCGATAGGCTTGCACCTATGCAACAACTAGGCACTCAAGCACTGGAAGAAACAGTCAATCAATTGGTGGAAGTCTCTACAAAATTGTAGGAAGTTGTACAAACAGATGCTTATACCAATCAACTCAGATGAATGAAGCAGAACTACTGACCTATGTACATGCCGGGTTTGTGAGCTTTGTCACAGCAGTAGAAGACCTCCACTGGCGATAGGCTTGCATCTATGCGACGACTAGGCCCTCAAGCACCGGAAGAAACAGTCAATCAATTGGTGGAAGTACCTACTAAACTGTAGGAAGTTGTACAAACAGATGCGTATACCACTCATCTCAGATGAGTGAATAAGAACTACTGACCTATGTGCCGGGTTTGTGAGTTTGTCATAGGAGTGGAAGACCACCACTGGCGATAGGTTTGCATCTATGCCACGACTAGGCCCTCAAGCACTGGAAGAACCGTCAATCAATTGGTAGAAGTACGTACTAAACTGTAGGAAGTTGTTGAAACAGATGCGCATACCACTCAAATCAGATGAATGAATCACCTATGTGCCGGGTTTGTAAGCTTTGTCACAGTAGTAGAAGACCACCACTGGTGATAAGCTTGCATCTATGCCACGACTAGGCCATCAAACACTCGATGAAACAGTCAATCTATTGGTGGAAGTCTCTATTAAAGTGTAGGAAGTTGTACAAACAGATGCTTATAACACTAAACTCAGCTGAATGAGGCAGAAGTAGCTACTGACCTTATGCCATGTTTATGAGCATTGTCACAGAAGTAGAAGACCTCCACCGGTGATAGGCTTGCATCTATGAAACGACTAGACCCTCAAGCACTGGAAGAAAGAGTCAATCAATTGGTGGACATCCGTAGGAAGTGGTACAAACAGATGCTTATACCACTCTACTCAGCTGAATGATGGAGAATTACTGACCTTATGCCATGTTTGTGAGCTTTGTCACAGTAGTAGAAGACATCCGCTGATGACAGGCTTGCATCTATGCAACGATTAGGCCCTCAAGCAATGGAAGTAACAGCCAATCAATTGGTGGAAGTACCTACTAAACACTAAACTGTAGAAAGTTGTACAATCAGAAGCGTATACCTCTCAACTCAGATCAATGAATCAGAACTACAGACCTATGTGCCGGGTTTGTGAGCTTTGTCACAGTAGTTGAAGACCACCACTGGCGATAGGCTTGCATCTATGCCACGACTGGGCCCTCAAACACTAGACGAAGCAGTTAATCTATTGGTGGAAGTCTCTACTAAAGTGTAGGAAGTTGTACAAACGGATGCTTATACCACCCAACTCAGCTGAATGGGGCAAAATTACTGACCTTATTATGCCATGTTTATGAGCTTTGTCACAGTAGTAGAAGACCTCCACCGGCGATTGACTTGCATCTATGCAACAATTAGGCCTTCAAGCACTGGATGAAACAGTCAATCAATTGGTGGAAGTACCTACAAAACTGTAGGAAGTTGTACAAACAGATGCGTATACCACTCAACTCAGATGAATGAATCAGAACTACTGACCTATGTGTCGGGTTAGAGAGCTTTTTCGCAGTAGTAGAAGACCACCACTGGCGATAGGCTTGCATCTATGCCACGAGTAGCAGTCAATCTATTGGTGGAAGTCTCTACTAATTCAAGTGTAGGTAGTTGTACAAACAGATGCTTATACCACTCAATTCAGCTGAATGGGGCAGAATTATTGACCTTATGCCATGTTTATGAGCTTTGTCACAGTAGTAGAAGACCTCCACCGCCGATAGGCTTGCATCTATGCCACAACTAGGCCATCAAACACTCGGCGAAGCAGTCAATCTATTGGTGGAAGTATCTACTAAAGTGTAGGAAGTTGTACAATCAGATGCTTATACCACTAAACTGAGCTGAATGAGGCAGAAGTACTGACTTTATACGATGTGTATGAGTTTTGTCACAGTAGCAGAAGACCTCCATCGGCGATAGACTTGCATCTATGCAATGATTAGGCCCTCAAGCACTGGAAGAAACATTCAATCAAACAGTGGAAGTCTCAACTAAAGTGTAGGAAGTTGTACAAACAGATGTTTGTACCGCTCAACTCAGCTGAATTTAGCAGAACTACTGACATTTATACCGGGTTCGTGAGCTTTGTCACAGAAGTAGAAGACCTCCACCGGCGATAGACTTGCATCTTTGCAATGATTAGGCCCTCAAGCACTGGAAGAAACATTCAATCATTCAGTGGAAGTCTCAACTAAAGTGTAGGAAGTTGTACAAACAGATGTTTGTACCGCTCAACTCAGCTGAATGTAGCAGAACTACTGACATTTATACTGGGTTCGTGAGCTTTGTCACAGAAGTAGAAGACCTCCACCGACGATAGACTTGCATCTATGCAATGATTAGGCCCTAAAGCACTGGAAGAAACATTCAATCAATCAGTGGAAGACTCAACTAAAGTGTAGGAGGTTGTACAAACAGATGTTTGTACCGCTCAACTCAGCTGAATGTAGCAGAACTACTGACATTTATACCGGGTTCGTGAGCTTTGTCACAGAAGTAGAAGACCTCCACCGGCGATAGACTTGCATCTATGCAATGATTAGGCCCTCAAGCACTGGAAGAAACATTCAATCAATCAGTGGAAGTCTCAACTAAGGTGTAGGAAGTTGTACAAACAGATGTTTGTACCGCTCAACTCAGCTGAATGTAGCAGAACTACTGACATTTATACCGGGTTCGTGAGCTTTGTCACAGAAGTAGAAGACCTCCACCGGCGATAGACTTGCATCTTTGCAATGATTAGGCCCTCAAGCACTGGAAGAAACATTCAATCATTCAGTGGAAGTCTCAACTAAAGTGTAGGAAGTTGTACAAACAGATGTTTGTACCGCTCAACTCAGCTGAATGTAGCAGAACTACTGACATTTATACTGGGTTCGTGAGCTTTGTCACAGAAGTAGAAGACCTCCACCGACGATAGACTTGCATCTATGCAATGATTAGGCCCTCAAGCACTGGAAGAAACATTCAATCAATCAGTGGAAGACTCAACTAAAGTGTAGGAGGTTGTACAAACAGATGTTTGTACCGCTCAACTCAGCTGAATGTAGCAGAACTACTGACATTTATACCGGGTTCGTGAGCTTTGTCACAGAAGTAGAAGACCTCCACCGGCGATAGACTTGCATCTATGCAATGATTAGGCCCTCAAGCACTGGAAGAAACATTCAATCAATCAGTGGAAGTCTCAACTAAGGTGTAGGAAGTTGTACAAACAGATGTTTGTACCGCTCAACTCAGCTGAATGTAGCAGAACTACTGACATTTATACCGGGTTCGTGAGCTTTATCACAGAAGTAGAAGACCTCCACCAGCGATAGACTTGCATCTATGCAATGATTAGGCCCTCAAGCACTGGAAGAAAAATTCAATCAATCAGTGGAAGTCTCAACTAAAGTGTAGGAAGTTGTACAAACAGATGTTTGTACCGCTCAACTCAGCTGAATGTAGCAGAACTACTGACATTTATACCGGGTTCGTGAGCCTTGTCACAGAAGTAGAAGACCTCCACCGGCGATAGACTTGCATCTATGCAATGATTAGGCCCTCAAGCACTGGAAGAAACATTCAATCAATCAGTGGAAGTCTCAACTAAAGTGTAGGAAGTTGTACAAACAGATGTTTGTACCGCTCAACTCAGCTGAATGTAGCAGAACTACTGACATTTATACTGGGTTCGTGAGCTTTGTCACAGAAGTAGAAGACCTCCACCGGCGATAGACTTGCATCTATGCAATGATTAGGCCCTCAAGCACTGGAAGAAACATTCAATCAATCAGTGGAAGTCTCAACTAAAGTGTAGGAAGTTGTACAAACAGATGTTTGTACCGCTCAACTCAGCTGAATGTAGCAGAACTACTGACATTTATACCGGGTTCGTGAGCTTTGTCACAGAAGTAGAAGATCTCCACCGGCGATAGACTTGCATCTATGCAATGATTAGGCCCTCAAGCACTGGAAGAAACATTCAATCAATCAGTGGAAGTCTCAACTAAAGTGTAGGAAGTTGTACAAACAGATGTTTGTACCGCTCAACTCAGCTGAATGTAGCAGAACTACTGACATTTATACTGGGTTCGTGAGCTTTGTCACAGAAGTAGAAGACCTCCACCGGCGATAGACTTGCATCTATGCAATGATTAGGCCCTCAAGCACTGGAAGAAACATTCAATCAATCAGTGGAAGTCTCCACTAAAGTGTAGGAAGTTGTACAAACAGATGTTTGTACCGCTCAACTCAGCTGAATGTAGCAGAAGTACTGACATTTATACCGGGTTCGTGAGCTTTGTCACAGAAGTAGAAGACCTCCACCGGCGATAGACTTGCATCTATGCAATGATTAGGCCCTCAAGCACTGGACGAAACATTCAATCAATCAGTGGAAGTCTCAACTAAAGTGTAGGAAGTTGTACAAACAGATGTTTGTACCACTCAACTCAGCTTAATGTAGTAGAACTACTGACATTTATACCGGGTTCGTGAGCTTTGTCACAGAAGTAGAAGACCTCCACCGGCGATAGACTTGTATCTATGCAATGATTAGACCCTCAAGCACTGGAAGAAACATTCAATCAATCAGTGGAAGTCTCAACTAAAGTGTAGGAAGTTGTACAAACAGATGTTTGTACCGCTCAACTCAGCTGAATATAGCAGAACTACTGACATTTATACCGGGTTCGTGAGCTTTGTCACAGAAGTAGAAGACCTCAACCGGCGATAGACTTGCATCTATGCAATGTTTAGGCCCTCAAGCACTGGAAGAAACATTCAATCAATCAGTGGAAGTATCAAATAAAGTGTAGGAAGTTGTACAAACAGATGTTTGTACCGCTCAACTCAGCTGACTGTAGCAGAACTACTGACATTTGTACCGGGTTCGTGAGCTTTGTCACAGAAGTAGAAGACCTCCACCGGCGATAGACTTGCATCAATGCAATGATTAGGCCCTCAAGCACTGGAAGAAACATTCAATCAATCAGTGGAAGTCTCAACTAAAGTGTCGGAAGTTGTACAAACAGATGTTTGTACCGCTCAACTCAGCTGACTGTAGCAGAACTACTGACATTTGTACCGGGTTCGTGAGCTTTGTCACAGAAGTAGAAGACCTCCACCGGCGATAGACTTGCATCTATGCAATGATTAGGCCCTCAAGCACTGGAAGAAACATTCAATCAATCAGTGGAAGTCTCAACTAAAGTGTAGGAAGTTGTACAAACAGATGTTTGTACCGCTCAACTCAGCTGAATGTAGCAGAACTACTGACATTTATACCGGGTTCGTGAGCTTTGTCACAGAAGTAGAAGACCTCCACCGGCGAATGACTTGCATCTATGCAATGATTAGGCCCTCAAGCACTGGAAGAAATATTCAATCAATCAGTGGATATCTCAACTAAAGTGTAGGAAGTTGTACAAACAGATGTTTGTACCGCTCAACTCAGCTGAATGTAGCAGAACTACTGACATTTATACCGGGTTCGTGAGCTTTGTCACAGAAGTAGAAGACCTCCACCGGCGATAGACTTGTATCTATGCAATGATTAGACCCTCAAGCACTGGAAGAAACATTCAATCAATCAGTGGAAGTCTCAACTAAAGTGTAGGAAGTTGTACAAACAGATGTTTGTACCGCTCAACTCAGCTGAATATAGCAGAACTACTGACATTTATACCGGGTTCGTGAGCTTTGTCACAGAAGTAGAAGACCTCAACCGGCGATAGACTTGCATCTATGCAATGTTTAGGCCCTCAAGCACTGGAAGAAACATTCAATCAATCAGTGGAAGTATCAACTAAAGTGTAGGAAGTTGTACAAACAGATGTTTGTACCGCTCAACTCAGCTGAATTTAGCAGAACTACTGACATTTATACCGTGTTCGTGAGCTTTGTCACAGAAGTAGGAGACCTCCACCGGCGATAGACTTGCATCTGTGCATTGATTAGGCCCTCAAGCACTGGAAGAAACATTCAATCAATCAGTGGAAGTCTCAACTAAAGTGTAGGAAGTAGTACAAACAGATGTTTGTACCGCTCAACTCAGCTGAATGTAGCAGAACTACTGACATTTATACCTGGTTCGTGAGATTTGTCACAGAAGTAGAAGACCTCCACCGGCGATAGACTTGCATCTATGCAATGATTAGGCCATCAAGCACTGGAAGAAACATTCAATCAATCAGTGGAAGTCTCAACTAAAGTGTCGGAAGTTGTACAAACAGATGTTTGTACCGCTAAACTCACCTGACTGTAGCAGAACTACTGACATTTGTACCGGGTTCGTGAGCTTTGTCACAGAAGTAGAAGACCTCCACAGGCGATAGACTTGCATCTATGCAATGATTAGGCCCTCAAGCACTGGAAGAAACATTCAATCAATCAGTGGAAGTCTCAACTAAAGTGTAGGAAGTTGTACAAACAGATGTTTGTACCGCTCAACTCAGCTGAATGTAGCAGAACTACTGACATTAATTTATACCGGGTTCGTGAGCTTTGTCACAGAAGTAGAAGACCTCCACCGGCGATAGACTTGCATCTATGCAATGATTAGGTCCTCAAGCACTGGAAGAAACATTCAATCAATCAGTGGAAGTATCAACTAAAGTGTAGGAAGTTGTACAAACAGATGTTTGTACCGCTCAACTCAGCTTAATGTAGCAGAACTACTGACATTTATACCGGGTTCGTGAGCTTTGTCACAGAAGTAGAAGACCTCCACCGGCGATAGACTTGCATCTATGCAATGATTAGGTCCTCAAGCACTGGAAGAAACATTCAATCAATCAGTGGAAGTATCAACTAAAGTGTAGGAAGTTGTACAAACAGATGTTTGTACCGCTCAACTCAGCTGAATGTAGCAGAACTACTGACATTTATACCGGGTTCGTGAGATTTGTCACAGAAGTAGAAGACCTCCACCGGCGATAGACTTGCATCTATGCAATGATTAGGCCATCAAGCACTGGAAGAAACATTCAATCAATCAGTGGAAGTCTCAACTAAAGTGTCGGAAGTTGTACAAACAGATGTTTGTACCGCTAAACTCACCTGACTGTAGCAGAACTACTGACATTTGTACCGGGTTCGTGAGCTTTGTCACAGAAGTAGAAGACCCCCACAGGCGATAGACTTGCATCTATGCAATGATTAGGCCCTCAAGCACTGGAAGAAACATTCAATCAATCAGTGGAAGTATCAACTAAAGTGTAGGAAGTTGTACAAACAGATGTTTTGTACCGCTCAACTCAGCTTAATGTAGCAGAACTACTGACATTTATACCGGGTTCGTGAGCTTTGTCACAGAAGTAGAAGACCTCCACCGGCGATAGACTTGCATCTATGCAATGATTAGGTCCTCAAGCACTGGAAGAAACATTCAATCAATCAGTGGAAGTATCAACTAAAGTGTAGGAAGTTGTACAAACAGATGTTTGTACCGCTCAACTCAGCTGAATTTAGCAGAACTACTGACATTTATACCGTGTTCGTGAGCTTTGTCACAGAAGTAGGAGACCTCCACCGGCGATAGACTTGCATCCGTGCATTGATTAGGCCCTCAACCACTGGAAGAAGCATTCAATCAATCAGTGGAAGTCTCAACTAAAGTGTAGGAAGTAGTAAAAACAGATGTTTGTACCGCTCAACTCAGCTGAATGTAGCAGAACTACTGACATTTATACCTGGTTCGTGAGATTTGTCACAGAAGTAGAAGACCTCCACCGGCGATAGACTTGCATCTATGCAATGATTAGGCCATCAAGCACTGGAAGAAACATTCAATCAATCAGTGGAAGTCTCAACTAAAGTGTCGGAAGTTGTACAAACAGATGTTTGTACCGCTCAACTCAGCTGAATGTAGCAGAACTACTGACATTAATTTATACCGGGTTCGTGAGCTTTGTCACAGAAGTAGAAGACCTCCACCGGCGATAGACTTGCATCTATGCAATGATTAGGTCCTCAAGCACTGGAAGAAACATTCAATCAATCAGAGGAAGTATCAACTAAAGTGTAGGAAGTTGTACAAACAGATGTTTGTACCGCTCAACTCAGCTTAATGTAGCAGAACTACTGACATTTATACCGGGTTCGTGAGCTTTGTCACAGAAGTAGAAGACCTCCACCGGCGATAGACTTGCATCTATGCAATGATTAGGTCCTCAAGCACTGGAAGAAACATTCAATCAATCAGTGGAAGTATCAACTAAAGTGTAGGAAGTTGTACAAACAGATGTTTGTACCGCTCAACTCAGCTGAATTTAGCAGAACTACTGACATTTATACCGTGTTCGTGAGCTTTGTCACAGAAGTAGGAGACCTCCACCGGCGATAGACTTGCATCTGTGCATTGATTAGGCCCTCAAGCACTGGAAGAAACATTCAATCAATCAGTGGAAGTCTCAACTAAAGTGTAGGAAGTAGTACAAACAGATGTTTGTACCGCTCAACTCAGCTGAATGTAGCAGAACTACTGACATTTATACCTGGTTCGTGAGATTTGTCACAGAAGTAGAAGACCTCCACCGGCGATAGACTTGCATCTATGCAATGATTAGGCCATCAAGCACTGGAAGAAACATTCAATCAATCAGTGGAAGTCTCAACTAAAGTGTCGGAAGTTGTACAAACAGATGTTTGTACCGCTCAACTCAGCTGAATGTAGCAGAACTACTGACATTAATTTATACCGGGTTCGTGAGCTTTGTCACAGAAGTAGAAGACCTCCACCGGCGATAGACTTGCATCTATGCAATGATTAGGTCCTCAAGCACTGGAAGAAACATTCAATCAATCAGAGGAAGTATCAACTAAAGTGTAGGAAGTTGTACAAACAGATGTTTGTACCGCTCAACTCAGCTTAATGTAGCAGAACTACTGACATTTATACCGGGTTCGTGAGCTTTGTCACAGAAGTAGAAGACCTCCACCGGCGATAGACTTGCATCTATGCAATGATTAGGTCCTCAAGCACTGGAAGAAACATTCAATCAATCAGTGGAAGTATCAACTAAAGTGTAGGAAGTTGTACAAACAGATGTTTGTACCGCTCAACTCAGCTGAATTTAGCAGAACTACTGACATTTATACCGTGTTCGTGAGCTTTGTCACAGAAGTAGGAGACCTCCACCGACGATAGACTTGCATCTGTGCATTGATTAGGCCCTCAAGCACTGGAAGAAACATTCAATCAATCAGTGGAAGTCTCAACTAAAGTGTAGGAAGTAGTACAAACAGATGTTTGTACCGCTCAACTCAGCTGAATGTAGCAGAACTACTGACATTTATACCTGGTTCGTGAGATTTGTCACAGAAGTAGAAGACCTCCACCGGCGATAGACTTGCATCTATGCAATGATTAGGCCATCAAGCACTGGAAGAAACATTCAATCAATCAGTGGAAGTCTCAACTAAAGTGTCGGAAGTTGTACAAACAGATGTTTGTACCGCTCAACTCAGCTGAATGTAGCAGAACTACTGACATTAATTTATACCGGGTTCGTGAGCTTTGTCACAGAAGTAGAAGACCTCCACCGGCGATAGACTTGCATCTATGCAATGATTAGGTCCTCAAGCACTGGAAGAAACATTCAATCAATCAGAGGAAGTATCAACTAAAGTGTAGGAAGTTGTACAAACAGATGTTTGTACCGCTCAACTCAGCTGAATGTAGCAGAACTACTGACATTTATACCGGGTTCGTGAGCTTTGTCACAGAAGTAGAAGACCTCCACCGGCGATAGACTTGCATCTATGCAATGATTAGGCCCTCAAGCACTGGAAGAAACATTCAATCAATCAGTGGAAGTCTCAACTAAAGTGTAGGAAGTTGTACAAACAGATGTTTGTACCGCTCAACTCAGCTGAATGTAGCAGAACTACTGACATTTATACCGGGTTCGTGAGCTTTGTCACAGAAGTAGAAGACCTCCACCGGCGATAGACTTGCATCTATGCAATGATTAGGCCCTCAAGCACTGGAAGAAACATTCAATCAATCAGTGGAAGTCTCAACTAAAGTGTAGGAAGTTGTACAAACAGATGTTTGTACCGCTCAACTCAGCTGAATGTAGCAGAACTACTGACATTAATTTATACCGGGTTCGTGAGCTTTGTCACAGAAGTAGAAGACCTCCACCGGCGATAGACTTGCATCTATGCAATCATTAGGCCCTCAAGCACTGGAAGAAACATTCAATCAATCAGTGGAAGTCTCAACTAAAGTGTAGGAAGTTGTACAAACAGATGTTTGTACCGCTCAACTCAGCTGAATGTAGCAGAACTACTGACATTTGTACCGGGTTCGTGAACTTTGTCACAGAAGTAGAAGACCTCCACCGGCGATAGACTTGCATCTATGCAATGATTAGGCCCTCAAGCACTGGAAGAAACATTCAATCAATCAATGGAAGTCTCAACTAAACTGTAGGAAGTTGTACAAACAGATGTTTGTACCGCTCAACTCAGCTGAATGTAGCAGAAGTACTGACATTTATACCGGGTTCGTGAGCTTTGTCACAGAAGTAGAAGACCTCCACCGGCGATAGACTTGCATCTATGCAATGATTAGGCCCTCAAGCACTGGAAGAAACATTCAATCAATCCGTGGAAGTCTCAACTAAAGTGTAGGAATTTGAACAAACAGATGTTTGTACCGCTCAACTCAGCCGAATGTAGCAGAACTACTGACATTTATACCGGGTTCATGAGCTATGTCACAGAAGTAGAAGACCTCCACCGGCGATAGACTTGCATCTATGCAATGATTAGGCCCTCAAGCACTGGAAGAAACATTCAACTAATCAGTGGAAGTCTCAACTAAAGTGTAGGAAGTTGTACAAACAGATGTTTGTACCGCTCAACTCAGCTGAATGTAGCAGAACTACTGACATTTATACCGGGTTCGTGAGCTTTGTCACAGAAGTAGAAGACCTCCACCGGCGATAGACTTGCATCTATGCAATGATTAGGCCCTCAAGCACTGGAAGAAACATTCAATCAATCAGTGGAAGTCTCAACTAAAGTGTAGGAAGTTGTACAAACAGATGTTTGTACCGCTCAACTCAGCTGAATGTAGCAGAACTACTGACATTAATTTATACCGGGTTCGTGAGCTTTGTCACAGAAGTAGAAGACCTCCACCGGCGATAGACTTGCATCTATGCAATCATTAGGCCCTCAAGCACTGGAAGAAACATTCAATCAATCAGTGGAAGTCTCAACTAAAGTGTAGGAAGTTGTACAAACAGATGTTTGTACCGCTCAACTCAGCTGAATGTAGCAGAAGTACTGACATTTATACCGGGTTCGTGAGCTTTGTCACAGAAGTAGAAGACCTCCACCGGCGATAGACTTGCATCTATGCAATGATTAGGCCCTCAAGCACTGGAAGAAACATTCAATCAATCAGTGGAAGTCTCAACTAAAGTGTAGGAATTTGAACAAACAGATGTTTGTACCGCTCAACTCAGCCGAATGTAGCAGAACTACTGACATTTATACCGGGTTCGTGAGCTATGTCACAGAAGTAGAAGACCTCCACCGGCGATAGACTTGCATCTAAGCAATGATTAGGCCCTCAAGCACTTGAAGAAACATTCAATCAATCAGTGGAAGTCTCAACTAAAGTGTAGGAAGTTGTACAAACAGATGTTTGTACCGCTCAACTCAGCTGAATGTAGCAGAAGTACTGACATTTATACCGGGTTCGTGAGCTTTGTCACAGAAGTAGAAGACCTCCACCGGCGATAGACTTGCATCTATGCAATGATTAGGCCCTCAAGCACTGGAAGAAACATTCAATCAATCAGTGGAAGTCTCAACTAAAGTGTAGGAATTTGAACAAACAGATGTTTGTACCGCTCAACTCAGCCGAATGTAGCAGAACTACTGACATTTATACCGGGTTCGTAAGCTATGTCACAGAAGTAGAAGACCTCCACCGGCGATAGACTTGCATCTAAGCAATGATTAGGCCCTCAAGCACTTGAAGAAACATTCAATCAATCAGTGGAAGTCTCAACTAAAGTGTAGGAAGTTGTACAAACAGATGTTTGTACCGCTCAACTCAGCTGAATGTAGCAGAAGTACTGACATTTATACCGGGTTCGTGAGCTTTGTCACAGAAGTAGAAGACCTCCACCGGCGATAGACTTGCATCTATGCAATGATTAGGCCCTCAAGCACTGGAAGAAACATTCAACCAATCAGTGGAAGTTTCAACTAAAGTGTAGGAAGTTGTACAAACAGATGTTTGTACCGCTCAACTCAGCTGAATGTAGCAGAACTACTGACATTTATACCGGGTTCGTGAGCTTTGTCACAGAAGTAGAAGACCTCCACTGGCGATAGGCTTGCGTCTATGCCACGACTGGGCCCTCAAATACTAGACGAAGCAGTCAATCTATTGGTGGAAGTCTCTACTAAAGTGTAGGAAGTTGTACAAACAGATGCTTATAGTATAACCACTCAACTCAGCTGAATGAGGTAGAATTACTGACCTTATGGCACGTTTATGAGCTTTGTCACAGTAACAGAAGACCTCCACCTGCGATAGACTTGCATCTATGCAATGATGAGGCCCTCAAGCACTGGAAGAAACATTCAATCAATCAGTGGAAGTCTCAACTAAAGTGTAGGAAGTTGTACAAACCGATGTTTGTACCGCTCAACTCAGCTGAATGTAGCAGAACTACTGACATTTATACCGGGTTCGTGAGCTTTGTCACAGAAGTAGAAGACCTCCACCGGCGATAGACTTGCATCTATGCAATGATGAGGCCCTCAAGTACTGGAAGAAATAATCAATCAATCAGTGGAAGTCTCAGCTAAAGTGTAGGAAGTTGTACAAACAGATGTTTGTACCGCTCAACTCAGCTGAATGTAGCAGAACTACTGACAGTTATACCGGGTTCGTGAGCTTTGTCACAGAAGTAGAAGATCTCCACCGGCGATAGACTTGCATCTATGCAATGATTAGGCCCTCAAGCACTGGACGAAACATTCAATCAATCAGTGGAAGTCTCAACTAAAGTGTAGGAAGTTGTACAAACAGATGTTTGTACCGCTCAGCTCAGCTGAATGTAGCAGAACTACTGACATTTATACCGGGTTCGTGAGCTTTGTCACAGAAGTAGAAGACCTCAACCGGCGATAGACTTGCATCTATGCAATGATTAGGCCCTCAAGCACTGGAAGAAACATTCAATCAATCAGTGGAAGTCTCAACTAAAGTGTAGGAAGTTGTACAAACAGATGTTTGTACCGCTCAACTCAGCTGAATGTAGCAGAACTACTGACATTTATACCGGGTTCGTGAGCTTTGTCACAGAAGTAGAAGACCTCCACCGGCGATAGACTTGCATCTATGCAATGATTAGGCCCTCAAGCACTGGAAGAAACATTCAATCAATCAGTGGAAGTCTCAACTAAAGTGTAGGAAGTTGTACAAACAGATGTTTGTACCGCTCAACTCAGTTGAATGTAGCAGAACTACTGACAGTTATACCGGGTTCGTGAGCTTTGTCACAGAAGTAGAAGATCTCCACCGGCGATAGACTTGCATCTATGCAATGATTAGGCCCTCAAGCACTGGACGAAACATTCAATCAATCAGTGGAAGTCTCAACTAAAGTGTAGGAAGTTGTACAAACAGATGTTTGTATCGCTCAGCTCAGCTGAATGTAGCAGAACTACTGACATTTATACCGGGTTCGTGAGCTTTGTCACAGAAGTAGAAGACCTCAACCGGCGATAGACTTGCATCTATGCAATGTTTAGGCCCTCAAGCACTGGAAGAAACATTCAATCAATCAGTGGAAGTCTCAACTAAAGTGTAGGAAGTTGTACAAACAGATGTTTGTACCGCTCAACTCAGCTGAATGTAGCAGAACTACTGACATTTATACCGGGTTCGTGAGCTTTGTCACAGAAGTAGAAGACCTTCACCGGCGATAGACTTGCATCTATGCAATGATTAGGTCCTCAAGCACTGGAAGAAACATTCAATCAATGGGTGGAAGTCTCAACTAAAGTGTAGGAAGTTGTACAAACAGATGTTTGTACCGCTCAACTCAGCTGAATTTAGCAGAACTACTGACATTTATACCGTGTTCGTTAGCTTTGTCACAGAAGTAGGAGACCTCCACCGGCGATAGACTTGCATCTGTGCAATGATTAGGCCCTCAAGCACTGGAAGAAACATTCAATCAATCAGTGGAAGTCTCAACTAAAGTGTAGGAAGTAGTACAAACAGATGTTTGTATCGCTCAACTCAGCTGAATGTAGCAGAACTACTGACATTTATACCTGGTTCGTGAGATTTGTCACAGAAGTAGAAGACCTCCACCGGCGATAGACTTGCATCTATGCAATGATTAGGCCCTCAAGCACTGGAAGAAACATTCAATCAATCAGTGGAAGTCTCAACTAAAGTGTAGGAAGTTGTACAAACAGATGTTTGTACCGCTCAACTCAGCTGAATGTAGCAGAACTACTGACATTTATACCGGGTTTGTGAGCTTTGTCACAGAAGTAGAAGACCTCCACCGGCGAATGACTTGCATCTATGCAATGATTAGGCCCTCAAGCACTGGAAGAAATATTCAATCAATCAGTGGATGTCTCAACTAAAGTGTAGGAAGTTTTACAAACAGATGTTTGTACCGCTCAACTCAGCTGAAGGTAGCAGAACTACTGACATTTATACCGGGTTCGTGAGATTTGTCACAGAAGTAGAAACCTCCACCGGCGATAGACTTGCATCTATGCAATGATTAGGCCCTCAAGCACTGGAAGAAACATTCAATCAATCAGTGGAAGTCTCAACTAAAGTGTAGGAAGTTGTACAAACAGATGTTTGTACCGCTCAACTCAGCTGAATGTAGCAGAACTACTGACATTTATACCGGGTTCGTGAGCTTTGTCACAGAAGTAGAAGATCTCCACCGGCGATAGACTTGCATCTATGCAATGATGAGGCCCTCAAGCACTGGAAGAAACATTCAATCAATCAGTGGAAGTCTCAACTAAAGTGTAGGAAGTTGTACAAACAGATGTTTGTACCGCTCAACTCAGCTGAATGTAGCAGAACTACTGACATTTATACCGGGTTCGTGAGCTTTGTCACAGAAGTAGAAGACCTCCACCGGCGATAGACTTGCATCTATGCAATGATTAGGCCCTCAAGCACTGGAAGAAACATTCAATCAATCAGTGGAAGTCTCAACTAAAGTGTAGGAAGTTGTACAAACAGATGTTTGTACCGCTCAACTCAGCAGAATGTAGCAGAACCACTGACATTTATACCGGGTTCGTGAGCTTTGTCACAGATGTAGAAGACCTCCACTGGCGATAGGCTTGCATCTATGCAATGATTAGGCCCTCAAGCACTGGAAGAAACATTCAATCAATCAGTGGAAGTCTCAACTAAAGTGTAGGAAGTTGTACAAACAGATGTTTGTACCGCTCAACTCAGCTGAATGTAGCAGAACCACTGACATTTATACCGGGTTCGTGAGCTTTGTCACAGAAGTAGAAGACCTCCACTGGCGATAGGCTTGCGTCTATGCCACGACTGGGCCCTCAAATACTAGACGAAGCAGTCAATCTATTGGTGGAAGTCTCTACTAAAATGTAGGAAGTTGTACAAACAGATGCTTATAGTATAACCACTCAACTCAGCTGAATGAGGTAGAATTATTGACCTTATGGCACGTTTATGAGCTTTGTCACAGTAACAGAAGACCTCCACCTGCGATAGACTTGCATCTATGCAATGATGAGGCCCTCAAGCACTGGAAGAAACATTCAATCAATCAGTGGAAGTCTCAACTAAAGTGTAGGAAGTTGTACAAACCGATGTTTGTACCGCTCAACTCAGCTGAATGTAGCAGAACTACTGACATTTATACCGGGTTCGTGAGCTTTGTCACAGAAGTAGAAGACCTCCACCGGCGATAGACTTGCATCTATGCAATGATGAGGCCCTCAAGTACTGGAAGAAATATTCAATCAATCAGTGGAAGTCTCAGCTAAAGTGTAGGAAGTTGTACAAACAGATGTTTGTACCGCTCAACTCAGCTGAATGTAGCAGAACTACTGACAGTTATACCGGGTTCGTGAGCTTTGTCACAGAAGTAGAAGATCTCCACCGGCGATAGACTTGCATCTATGCAATGATTAGGCCCTCAAGCACTGGAAGAAACATTCAATCAATCAGTGGAAGTCTCAACTAAAGTGTAGGAAGTTGTACAAACAGATGTTTGTACCGCTCAACTCAGCTGAATGTAGCAGAACCACTGACATTTATACCGGGTTCGTGAGCTTTGTCACAGAAGTAGAAGACCTCCACTGGCGATAGGCTTGCGTCTATGCCACGACTGGGCCCTCAAATACTAGACGAAGCAGTCAATCTATTGGTGGAAGTCTCTACTAAAATGTAGGAAGTTGTACAAACAGATGCTTATAGTATAACCACTCAACTCAGCTGAATGAGGTAGAATTATTGACCTTATGGCACGTTTATGAGCTTTGTCACAGTAACAGAAGACCTCCACCTGCGATAGACTTGCATCTATGCAATGATGAGGCCCTCAAGCACTGGAAGAAACATTCAATCAATCAGTGGAAGTCTCAACTAAAGTGTAGGAAGTTGTACAAACCGATGTTTGTACCGCTCAACTCAGCTGAATGTAGCAGAACTACTGACATTTATACCGGGTTCGTGAGCTTTGTCACAGAAGTAGAAGACCTCCACCGGCGATAGACTTGCATCTATGCAATGATGAGGCCCTCAAGTACTGGAAGAAATATTCAATCAATCAGTGGAAGTCTCAGCTAAAGTGTAGGAAGTTGTACAAACAGATGTTTGTACCGCTCAACTCAGCTGAATGTAGCAGAACTACTGACAGTTATACCGGGTTCGTGAGCTTTGTCACAGAAGTAGAAGATCTCCACCGGCGATAGACTTGCATCTATGCAATGATTAGGCCCTCAAGCACTGGAGGAAACATTCAATCAATCAGTGGAAGTCTCAACTAAAGTGTAGGAAGTTGTACAAACAGATGTTTGTACCGCTCAACTCAGCTGAATATAGCAGAACTACTGACATTTATACCGGGTTCGTGAGCTTTGTCACAGAAGTAGAAGATCTCCCCCGGCGATAGACTTGCATCTATGCAATGATTAGGCCCTCAAGCACTGGAAGAAACATTCAATCAATCAGTGGAAGTCTTAACTAAAGTGTAGGAAGTTGTACAAACAGATGTTTGTACCGCTCAACTCAGCTGAATGTAGCAGAACTACTGACATTTATACCGGGTTCGTGAGCTTTGTCACAGAAGTAGAAGACCTCCACCGGCGATAGACTTGCATCTATGCAATCATTAGGCCCTCAAGCACTGGAAGAAACATTCAATCAATCAGTGGAAGTCTCAACTAAAGTGTAGGAAGTTGTACAAACCGATGTTTGTACCGCTCAACTCAGCTGAATGTAGCAGAACTACTGACATTTATACCGGGTTCGTGAGCTTTGTCACAGAAGTAGAAGACCTCCACCGGCGATAGACTTGCATCTATGCAATGATTAGGCCCTCAAGCACTGGAAGAAACATTCAATCAATCAGTGGAAGTCTCAACTAAAGTGTAGGAAGTTGTACAAACAGATGTTTGTACCGCTCAACTCAGCAGAATGTAGCAGAACCACTGACATTTATACCGGGTTCGTGAGCTTTGTCACAGATGTAGAAGACCTCCACTGGCGATAGGCTTGCATCTATGCAATGATTAGGCCCTCAAGCACTGGAAGAAACATTCAATCAATCAGTGGAAGTCTCAACTAAAGTGTAGGAAGTTGTACAAACAGATGTTTGTACCGCTCAACTCAGCTGAATGTAGCAGAACCACTGACATTTATACCGGGTTCGTGAGCTTTGTCACAGAAGTAGAAGACCTCCACTGGCGATAGGCTTGCGTCTATGCCACGACTGGGCCCTCAAATACTAGACGAAGCAGTCAATCTATTGGTGGAAGTCTCTACTAAAATGTAGGAAGTTGTACAAACAGATGCTTATAGTATAACCACTCAACTCAGCTGAATGAGGTAGAATTATTGACCTTATGGCACGTTTATGAGCTTTGTCACAGTAACAGAAGACCTCCACCTGCGATAGACTTGCATCTATGCAATGATGAGGCCCTCAAGCACTGGAAGAAACATTCAATCAATCAGTGGAAGTCTCAACTAAAGTGTAGGAAGTTGTACAAACCGATGTTTGTACCGCTCAACTCAGCTGAATGTAGCAGAACTACTGACATTTATACCGGGTTCGTGAGCTTTGTCACAGAAGTAGAAGACCTCCACCGGCGATAGACTTGCATCTATGCAATGATGAGGCCCTCAAGTACTGGAAGAAATATTCAATCAATCAGTGGAAGTCTCAGCTAAAGTGTAGGAAGTTGTACAAACAGATGTTTGTACCGCTCAACTCAGCTGAATGTAGCAGAACTACTGACAGTTATACCGGGTTCGTGAGCTTTGTCACAGAAGTAGAAGATCTCCACCGGCGATAGACTTGCATCTATGCAATGATTAGGCCCTCAAGCACTGGAAGAAACATTCAATCAATCAGTGGAAGTCTCAACTAAAGTGTAGGAAGTTGTACAAACAGATGTTTGTACCGCTCAACTCAGCTGCATGTAGCAGAACTACTGACATTTATACCGGGTTCGTGAGCTTTGTCACAGAAGTAGAAGACCTCCACCGGCGATAGACTTGCATCTATGCAATGATTAGGTCCTCAAGCACTGGAAGAAACATTCAATCAATGGGTGGAAGTCTCAACTAAAGTGTAGGAAGTTGTACAAACAGATGTTTGTACCGCTCAACTCAGCTGAATTTAGCAGAACTACTGACATTTATACCGTGTTCGTGAGCTTTGTCACAGAAGTAGGAGACCTCCACCGGCGATAGACTTGCATCTGTGCAATGATTAGGCCCTCAAGCACTGGAAGAAACATTCAATCAATCAGTGGAAGTCTCAACTAAAGTGTAGGAAGTAGTACAAACAGATGTTTGTATCGCTCAACTAAGCTGAATGTAGCAGAACTACTGACATTTATACCTGGTTCGTGAGATTTGTCACAGAAGTAGAAGACCTCCACCGGCGATAGACTTGCATCTATGCAATGATTAGGCCCTCAAGCACTGGAAGAAACATTCAATCAATCAGTGGAAGTCTCAACTAAAGTGTAGGAAGTTGTACAAACAGATGTTTGTACCGCTCAACTCAGCTGAATGTAGCAGAACTACTGACATTTATACCGGGTTTGTGAGCTTTGTCACAGAAGTAGAAGACCTCCACCGGCGAATGACTTGCATCTATGCAATGATTAGGCCCTCAAGCACTGGAAGAAATATTCAATCAATCAGTGGATGTCTCAACTAAAGTGTAGGAAGTTTTACAAACAGATGTTTGTACCGCTCAACTCAGCTGAAGGTTACTACTGACATTTATACCGGGTTCGTGAGATTTGTCACAGAAGTAGAAACCTCCACCGGCGATAGACTTGCATCTATGCAATGATTAGGCCCTCAAGCACTGGAAGAAACATTCAATCAATCAGTGGAAGTCTCAACTAAAGTGTAGGAAGTTGTACAAACAGATGTTTGTACCGCTCAACTCAGCTGAATGTAGCAGAACTACTGACATTTATACCGGGTTCGTGAGCTTTGTCACAGAAGTAGAAGATCTTCACCGGCGATAGACTTGCATCTATGCAATGATTAGGCCCTCAAGCACTGGAAGAAACATTCAATCAATCAGTGGAAGTCTCAACTAAAGTGTAGGAAGTTGTACAAACAGATGTTTGTACCACTCAACTCAGCTGAATGTAGCAGAACTACTGACATTTATACCGGGTTCGTGAGCTTTGTCACACAAGTAGAAGACCTCCACCGGCGATAGACTTGCATCTATGCAATGATGAGGCCCTCAAGCACTGGAAGAAACATTCAATCAATCAGTGGAAGTCTCAACTAAAGTGTAGGAAGTTGTACAAACCGATGTTTGTACCGCTCAACTCAGCTGAATGTAGCAGAACTACTGACATTTATACCGGGTTCGTGAGCTTTGTCACAGAAGTAGAAGACCTCCACCGGCGATAGACTTGCATCTATGCAATGATGAGGCCCTCAAGTACTGGAAGAAATATTCAATCAATCAGTGGAAGTCTCAACTAAAGTGTAGGAAGTTGTACAAACAGATGTTTGTACCGCTCAACTCAGCTGAATGTAGCAGAACTACTGACATTTATACCGGGTTCGTGAGCTTTGTCACACAAGTAGAAGACCTCCACCGGCGATAGACTTGCATCTATGCAATGATGAGGCCCTCAAGCACTGGAAGAAACATTCAATCAATCAGTGGAAGTCTCAACTAAAGTGTAGGAAGTTGTACAAACCGATGTTTGTACCGCTCAACTCAGCTGAATGTAGCAGAACTACTGACATTTATACCGGGTTCGTGAGCTTTGTCACAGAAGTAGAAGACCTCCACCGGCGATAGACTTGCATCTATGCAATGATGAGGCCCTCAAGTACTGGAAGAAATATTCAATCAATCAGTGGAAGTCTCAACTAAAGTGTAGGAAGTTGTACAAACAGATGTTTGTACCGCTCAACTCAGCTGAATGTAGCAGAACTACTGACATTTATACCGGGTTCGTGAGCTTTGTCACAGAAGTAGAAGACCTCCACCGGCGATAGACTTGCACCTATGCAATGATTAGGTCCTCAAGCACTGGAAGAAACATTCAATCAATGGGTGGAAGTCTCAACTAAAGTGTAGGAAGTTGTACAAACAGATGTTTGTACCGCTCAACTCAGCTGAATTTAGCAGAACTACTGACATTTATACCGTGTTCGTGAGCTTTGTCACAGAAGTAGGAGACCTCCACCGGCGATAGACTTGCATCTGTGCAATGATTAGGCACTCAAGCACTGGAAGAAACATTCAATCAATCAGTGGAAGTCTCAACTAAAGTGTAGGAAGTAGTACAAACAGATGTTTGTACCGCTCAACTCAGCTGAATGTAGCAGAACTACTGACATTTATACCGGGTTCGTGAGCTTTGTCACAGAAGTAGAAGACCTCCACCGGCGATAGACTTGCATCTATGCAATGATTAGGCCCTCAAGCACTGGAAGAAACATTCAATCAATCAGTGGAAGTCTCAACTAAAGTGTAGGAAGTTGTACAAACAGATGTTTGTACCGCTCAACTCAGCTGAATGTAGCAGAACTACTGACATTTATACCGGGTTCGTGAGCTTTGTCACAGAAGTAGAAGACCTCCACCGGCGATAGACTTGCATCTATGCAATGATTAGGCCCTCAAGCACTGGAAGAAACATTCAATCAATCAGTGGAAGTCTCAACTAAAGTGTAGGAAGTTGTACAAACAGATGTTTGTACCGCTCAACTCAGCTGAATGTAGCAGAACTACTGACATTAATTTATACCGGGTTCGTGAGCTTTGTCACAGAAGTAGAAGACCTCCACCGGCGATAGACTTGCATCTATGCAATCATTAGGCCCTCAAGCACTGGAAGAAACATTCAATCAATCAGTGGAAGTCTCAACTAAAGTGTAGGAAGTTGTACAAACAGATGTTTGTACCGCTCAACTCAGCTGAATGTAGCAGAACTACTGACATTTGTACCGGGTTCGTGAGCTTTGTCACAGAAGTAGAAGACCTCCACCGGCGATAGACTTGCATCTATGCAATGATTAGGCCCTCAAGCACTGGAAGAAACATTCAATCAATCAATGGAAGTCTCAACTAAACTGTAGGAAGTTGTACAAACAGATGTTTGTACCGCTCAACTCAGCTGAATGTAGCAGAAGTACTGACATTTATACCGGGTTCGTGAGCTTTGTCACAGAAGTAGAAGACCTCCACCGGCGATAGACTTGCATCTATGCAATGATTAGGCCCTCAAGCACTGGAAGAAACATTCAATCAATCCGTGGAAGTCTCAACTAAAGTGTAGGAATTTGAACAAACAGATGTTTGTACCGCTCAACTCAGCCGAATGTAGCAGAACTACTGACATTTATACCGGGTTCATGAGCTATGTCACAGAAGTAGAAGACCTCCACCGGCGATAGACTTGCATCTATGCAATGATTAGGCCCTCAAGCACTGGAAGAAACATTCAATCAATCAGTGGAAGTCTCAACTAAAGTGTAGGAAGTTGTACAAACAGATGTTTGTACCGCTCAACTCAGCTGAATGTAGCAGAACTACTGACATTAATTTATACCGGGTTCGTGAGCTTTGTCACAGAAGTAGAAGACCTCCACCGGCGATAGACTTGCATCTATGCAATCATTAGGCCCTCAAGCACTGGAAGAAACATTCAATCAATCAGTGGAAGTCTCAACTAAAGTGTAGGAAGTTGTACAAACAGATGTTTGTACCGCTCAACTCAGCTGAATGTAGCAGAAGTACTGACATTTATACCGGGTTCGTGAGCTTTGTCACAGAAGTAGAAGACCTCCACCGGCGATAGACTTGCATCTATGCAATGATTAGGCCCTCAAGCACTGGAAGAAACATTCAATCAATCAGTGGAAGTCTCAACTAAAGTGTAGGAAGTTGTACAAACAGATGTTTGTACCGCTCAACTCAGCTGAATGTAGCAGAAGTACTGACATTTATACCGGGTTCGTGAGCTTTGTCACAGAAGTAGAAGACCTCCACCGGCGATAGACTTGCATCTATGCAATGATTAGGCCCTCAAGCACTGGAAGAAACATTCAACCAATCAGTGGAAGTTTCAACTAAAGTGTAGGAAGTTGTACAAACAGATGTTTGTACCGCTCAACTCAGCTGAATGTAGCAGAACTACTGACATTTATACCGGGTTCGTGAGCTTTGTCACAGAAGTAGAAGACCTCCACCGGCGATAGACTTGCATCTATGCAATGATTAAGCCCTCATGCACTGGAAGAAACATTCAATCAATTAGTGGAAGTCTCAACTAAAGTGTAGGAAGTTGTACAAACAGATGTTTGTACCGCTCAACTCAGCAGAATGTAGCAGAACCACTGACATTTATACCTGGTTCGTGAGCTTTGTCACAGAAGTAGAAGACCTCCACCGGCGATAGGCTTGCATCTATGCAATGATTAGGCCCTCAAGCACTGGAAGAAACATTCAATCAATCAGTGGAAGTCTCAACTAAAGTGTAGGAAGTTGTACAAACAGATGTTTGTACCGCTCAACTCAGCTGAATGTAGCAGAACCACTGACATTTATACCGGGTTCGTGAGCTTTGTCACAGAAGTAGAAGACCTCCACTGGCGATAGGCTTGCGTCTATGCCACGACTGGGCCCTCAAATACTAGACGAAGCAGTCAATCTATTGGTGGAAGTCTCTACTAAAGTGTAGGAAGTTGTACAAACAGATGCTTATAGTATAACCACTCAACTCAGCTGAATGAGGTAGAATTACTGACCTTATGGCACGTTTATGAGCTTTGTCACAGTAACAGAAGACCTCCACCTGCGATAGACTTGCATCTATGCAATGATGAGGCCCTCAAGCACTGGAAGAAACATTCAATCAATCAGTGGAAGTCTCAACTAAAGTGTAGGAAGTTGTACAAACCGATGTTTGTACCGCTCAACTCAGCTGAATGTAGCAGAACTACTGACATTTATACCGGGTTCGTGAGCTTTGTCACAGAAGTAGAAGACCTCCACCGGCGATAGACTTGCATCTATGCAATGATGAGGCCCTCAAGTACTGGAAGAAATAATCAATCAATCAGTGGAAGTCTCAGCTAAAGTGTAGGAAGTTGTACAAACAGATGTTTGTACCGCTCAACTCAGCTGAATGTAGCAGAACTACTGACAGTTATACCGGGTTCGTGAGCTTTGTCACAGAAGTAGAAGATCTCCACCGGCGATAGACTTGCATCTATGCAATGATTAGGCCCTCAAGCACTGGACGAAACATTCAATCAATCAGTGGAAGTCTCAACTAAAGTGTAGGAAGTTGTACAAACAGATGTTTGTACCGCTCAGCTCAGCTGAATGTAGCAGAACTACTGACATTTATACCGGGTTCGTGAGCTTTGTCACAGAAGTAGAAGACCTCAACCGGCGATAGACTTGCATCTATGCAATGATTAGGCCCTCAAGCACTGGAAGAAACATTCAATCAATCAGTGGAAGTCTCAACTAAAGTGTAGGAAGTTGTACAAACAGATGTTTGTACCGCTCAACTCAGCTGAATGTAGCAGAACTACTGACATTTATACCGGGTTCGTGAGCTTTGTCACAGAAGTAGAAGACCTCCACCGGCGATAGACTTGCATCTATGCAATGATTAGGCCCTCAAGCACTGGAAGAAACATTCAATCAATCAGTGGAAGTCTCAACTAAAGTGTAGGAAGTTGTACAAACAGATGTTTGTACCGCTCAACTCAGTTGAATGTAGCAGAACTACTGACAGTTATACCGGGTTCGTGAGCTTTGTCACAGAAGTAGAAGATCTCCACCGGCGATAGACTTGCATCTATGCAATGATTAGGCCCTCAAGCACTGGACGAAACATTCAATCAATCAGTGGAAGTCTCAACTAAAGTGTAGGAAGTTGTACAAACAGATGTTTGTACCGCTCAGCTCAGCTGAATGTAGCAGAACTACTGACATTTATACCTGGGTTCGTGAGCTTTGTCACAGAAGTAGAAGACCTCAACCGGCGATAGACTTGCATCTATGCAATGTTTAGGCCCTCAAGCACTGGAAGAAACATTCAATCAATCAGTGGAAGTCTCAACTAAAGTGTAGGAAGTTGTACAAACAGATGTTTGTACCGCTCAACTCAGCTGCATGTAGCAGAACTACTGACATTTATACCGGGTTCGTGAGCTTTGTCACAGAAGTAGAAGACCTTCACCGGCGATAGACTTGCATCTATGCAATGATTAGGTCCTCAAGCACTGGAAGAAACATTCAATCAATGGGTGGAAGTCTCAACTAAAGTGTAGGAAGTTGTACAAACAGATGTTTGTACCGCTCAACTCAGCTGAATTTAGCAGAACTACTGACATTTATACCGTGTTCGTGAGCTTTGTCACAGAAGTAGGAGACCTCCACCGGCGATAGACTTGCATCTGTGCAATGATTAGGCCCTCAAGCACTGGAAGAAACATTCAATCAATCAGTGGAAGTCTCAACTAAAGTGTAGGAAGTAGTACAAACAGATGTTTGTACCGCTCAACTCAGCTGAATGTAGCAGAACCACTGACATTTATACCGGGTTCGTGAGCTTTGTCACAGAAGTAGAAGACCTCCACTGGCGATAGGCTTGCGTCTATGCCACGACTGGGCCCTCAAATACTAGACGAAGCAGTCAATCTATTGGTGGAAGTCTCTACTAAAGTGTAGGAAGTTGTACAAACAGATGCTTATAGTATAACCACTCAACTCAGCTGAATGAGGTAGAATTACTGACCTTATGGCACGTTTATGAGCTTTGTCACAGTAACAGAAGACCTCCACCTGCGATAGACTTGCATCTATGCAATGATGAGGCCCTCAAGCACTGGAAGAAACATTCAATCAATCAGTGGAAGTCTCAACTAAAGTGTAGGAAGTTGTACAAACCGATGTTTGTACCGCTCAACTCAGCTGAATGTAGCAGAACTACTGACATTTATACCGGGTTCGTGAGCTTTGTCACAGAAGTAGAAGACCTCCACCGGCGATAGACTTGCATCTATGCAATGATGAGGCCCTCAAGTACTGGAAGAAATAATCAATCAATCAGTGGAAGTCTCAGCTAAAGTGTAGGAAGTTGTACAAACAGATGTTTGTACCGCTCAACTCAGCTGAATGTAGCAGAACTACTGACAGTTATACCGGGTTCGTGAGCTTTGTCACAGAAGTAGAAGATCTCCACCGGCGATAGACTTGCATCTATGCAATGATTAGGCCCTCAAGCACTGGACGAAACATTCAATCAATCAGTGGAAGTCTCAACTAAAGTGTAGGAAGTTGTACAAACAGATGTTTGTACCGCTCAGCTCAGCTGAATGTAGCAGAACTACTGACATTTATACCGGGTTCGTGAGCTTTGTCACAGAAGTAGAAGACCTCAACCGGCGATAGACTTGCATCTATGCAATGATTAGGCCCTCAAGCACTGGAAGAAACATTCAATCAATCAGTGGAAGTCTCAACTAAAGTGTAGGAAGTTGTACAAACAGATGTTTGTACCGCTCAACTCAGCTGAATGTAGCAGAACTACTGACATTTATACCGGGTTCGTGAGCTTTGTCACAGAAGTAGAAGACCTCCACCGGCGATAGACTTGCATCTATGCAATGATTAGGCCCTCAAGCACTGGAAGAAACATTCAATCAATCAGTGGAAGTCTCAACTAAAGTGTAGGAAGTTGTACAAACAGATGTTTGTACCGCTCAACTCAGTTGAATGTAGCAGAACTACTGACAGTTATACCGGGTTCGTGAGCTTTGTCACAGAAGTAGAAGATCTCCACCGGCGATAGACTTGCATCTATGCAATGATTAGGCCCTCAAGCACTGGACGAAACATTCAATCAATCAGTGGAAGTCTCAACTAAAGTGTAGGAAGTTGTACAAACAGATGTTTGTACCGCTCAGCTCAGCTGAATGTAGCAGAACTACTGACATTTATACCGGGTTCGTGAGCTTTGTCACAGAAGTAGAAGACCTCAACCGGCGATAGACTTGCATCTATGCAATGTTTAGGCCCTCAAGCACTGGAAGAAACATTCAATCAATCAGTGGAAGTCTCAACTAAAGTGTAGGAAGTTGTACAAACAGATGTTTGTACCGCTCAACTCAGCTGCATGTAGCAGAACTACTGACATTTATACCGGGTTCGTGAGCTTTGTCACAGAAGTAGAAGACCTTCACCGGCGATAGACTTGCATCTATGCAATGATTAGGTCCTCAAGCACTGGAAGAAACATTCAATCAATGGGTGGAAGTCTCAACTAAAGTGTAGGAAGTTGTACAAACAGATGTTTGTACCGCTCAACTCAGCTGAATTTAGCAGAACTACTGACATTTATACCGTGTTCGTGAGCTTTGTCACAGAAGTAGGAGACCTCCACCGGCGATAGACTTGCATCTGTGCAATGATTAGGCCCTCAAGCACTGGAAGAAACATTCAATCAATCAGTGGAAGTCTCAACTAAAGTGTAGGAAGTAGTACAAACAGATGTTTGTATCGCTCAACTCAGCTGAATGTAGCAGAACTACTGACATTTATACCTGGTTCGTGAGATTTGTCACAGAAGTAGAAGACCTCCACCGGCGATAGACTTGCATCTATGCAATGATTAGGCCCTCAAGCACTGGAAGAAACATTCAATCAATCAGTGGAAGTCTCAACTAAAGTGTAGGAAGTTGTACAAACAGATGTTTGTACCGCTCAACTCAGCTGAATGTAGCAGAACTACTGACATTTATACCGGGTTTGTGAGCTTTGTCACAGAAGTAGAAGACCTCCACCGGCGAATGACTTGCATCTATGCAATGATTAGGCCCTCAAGCACTGAAAGAAATATTCAATCAATCAGTGGATGTCTCAACTAAAGTGTAGGAAGTTTTACAAACAGATGTTTGTACCGCTCAACTCAGCTGAAGGTAGCAGAACTACTGACATTTATACCGGGTTCGTGAGATTTGTCACAGAAGTAGAAACCTCCACCGGCGATAGACTTGCATCTATGCAATGATTAGGCCCTCAAGCACTGGAAGAAACATTCAATCAATCAGTGGAAGTCTCAACTAAAGTGTAGGAAGTTGTACAAACAGATGTTTGTACCGCTCAACTCAGCTGAATGTAGCAGAACTACTGACATTTATACCGGGTTCGTGAGCTTTGTCACAGAAGTAGAAGATCTCCACCGGCGATAGACTTGCATCTATGCAATGATTAGGCCCTCAAGCACTGGAAGAAACATTCAATCAATCAGTGGAAGTCTCAACTAAAGTGTAGGAAGTTGTACAAACAGATGTTTGTACCGCTCAACTCAGCTGAATGTAGCAGAACTACTGACATTTATACCGGGTTCGTGAGCTTTGTCACAGAAGTAGAAGACCTCCACCGGCGATAGACTTGCATCTATGCAATGATGAGTCCCTCAAGTACTGGAAGAAATATTCAATCAATCAGTGGAAGTCTCAGCTAAAGTGTAGGAAGTTGTACAAACAGATGTTTGTACCGCTCAACTCAGTTGAATGTAGCAGAACTACTGACAGTTATACCGGGTTCGTGAGCTTTGTCACAGAAGTAGAAGATCTCCACCGGCGATAGACTTGCATCTATGCAATGATTAGGCCCTCAAGCACTGGACGAAACATTCAATCAATCAGTGGAAGTCTCAACTAAAGTGTAGGAAGTTGTACAAACAGATGTTTGTACCGCTCAACTCAGCTGAATGTAGCAGAACTACTGACATTTATACCGGGTTCGTGAGCTTTGTCACAGAAGTAGAAGATTTTCCACCGGCGATAGACTTGCATCTATGCAATGATTAGGCCCTCAAGCACTGGAAGAAACATTCAATCAATCAGTGGAAGTCTCAACTAAAGTGTAGGAAGTTGTACAAACAGATGTTTGTACCGCTCAACTCAGCAGAATGTAGCAGAACCACTGACATTTATACCGGGTTCGTGAGCTTTGTCACAGAAGTAGAAGACCTCCACTGGCGATAGGCTTGAATCTATGCAATGATTAGGCCCTCAAGCACTGGAAGAAACATTCAATCAATCAGTGGAAGTCTCAACTAAAGTGTAGGAAGTTGTACAAACAGATGTTTGTACCGCTCAACTCAGCTGAATGTAGCAGAACCACTGACATTTATACCGGGTTCGTGAGCTTTGTCACAGAAGTAGAAGACCTCCACTGGCGATAGGCTTGCGTCTATGCCACGACTGGGCCCTCAAATACTAGACGAAGCAGTCAATCTATTGGTGGAAGTCTCTACTAAAATGTAGGAAGTTGTACAAACAGATGCTTATAGTATAACCACTCAACTCAGCTGAATGAGGTAGAATTATTGACCTTATGGCACGTTTATGAGCTTTGTCACAGTAACAGAAGACCTCCACCTGCGATAGACTTGCATCTATGCAATGATGAGGCCCTCAAGCACTGGAAGAAACATTCAATCAATCAGTGGAAGTCTCAACTAAAGTGTAGGAAGTTGTACAAACCGATGTTTGTACCGCTCAACTCAGCTGAATGTAGCAGAACTACTGACATTTATACCGGGTTCGTGAGCTTTGTCACAGAAGTAGAAGACCTCCACCGGCGATAGACTTGCATCTATGCAATGATGAGGCCCTCAAGTACTGGAAGAAATATTCAATCAATCAGTGGAAGTCTCAGCTAAAGTGTAGGAAGTTGTACAAACAGATGTTTGTACCGCTCAACTCAGCTGAATGTAGCAGAACTACTGACAGTTATACCGGGTTCGTGAGCTTTGTCACAGAAGTAGAAGATCTCCACCGGCGATAGACTTGCATCTATGCAATGATTAGGCCCTCAAGCACTGGAAGAAACATTCAATCAATCAGTGGAAGTCTCAACTAAAGTGTAGGAAGTTGTACAAACAGATGTTTGTACCGCTCAACTCAGCTGAATATAGCAGAACTACTGACATTTATACCGGGTTCGTGAGCTTTGTCACAGAAGTAGAAGATCTCCACCGGCGATAGACTTGCATCTATGCAATGATTAGGCCCTCAAGCACTGGAAGAAACATTCAATCAATCAGTGGAAGTCTTAACTAAAGTGTAGGAAGTTGTACAAACAGATGTTTGTACCGCTCAACTCAGCTGAATGTAGCAGAACTACTGACATTTATACCGGGTTCGTGAGCTTTGTCACAGAAGTAGAAGACCTCCACCGGCGATAGACTTGCATCTATGCAATCATTAGGCCCTCAAGCACTGGAAGAAACATTCAATCAATCAGTGGAAGTCTCAACTAAAGTGTAGGAAGTTGTACAAACCGATGTTTGTACCGCTCAACTCAGCTGAATGTAGCAGAACTACTGACATTTATACCGGGTTCGTGAGCTTTGTCACAGAAGTAGAAGACCTCCACCGGCGATAGACTTGCATCTATGCAATGATTAGGCCCTCAAGCACTGGAAGAAACATTCAATCAATCAGTGGAAGTCTCAACTAAAGTGTAGGAAGTTGTACAAACAGATGTTTGTACCGCTCAACTCAGCTGAATGTAGCAGAACTACTGACATTTATACCGGGTTCGTGAGCTTTGTCACAGAAGTAGAAGACCTCCACCGGCGATAGACTTGCATCTATGCAATCATTAGGCCCTCAAGCACTGGAAGAAACATTCAATCAATCAGTGGAAGTCTCAACTAAAGTGTAGGAAGTTGTACAAACCGATGTTTGTACCGCTCAACTCAGCTGAATGTAGCAGAACTACTGACATTTATACCGGGTTCGTGAGCTTTGTCACAGAAGTAGAAGACCTCCACCGGCGATAGACTTGCACCTATGCAATGATGAGGCCCTCAAGTACTGGAAAAAATATTCAATCAATCAGTGGAAGTCTCAGCTAAAGTGTAGGAAGTTGTACAAAAAGATGTTTGTACCGCTCAACTCAGTTGAATGTAGCAGAACTACTGACAGTTATACCGGGTTCGTGAGCTTTATCACAGAAGTAGAAGATCTCCACCGGCGATAGACTTGCATCTATGCAATGATTAGGCCCTCAAGCACTGGACGAAACATTCAATCAATCAGTGGAAGTCTCAACTAAAGTGTAGGAAGTTGTACAAACAGATGTTTGTACCGCTCAGCTCAGCTGAATGTAGCAGAACTACTGACATTTATACCGGGTTCGTGAGCTTTGTCACAGAAGTAGAAGACCTCAACCGGCGATAGACTTGCATCTATGCAATGTTTAGGCCCTCAAGCACTGGAAGAAACATTCAATCAATCAGTGGAAGTCTCAACTAAAGTGTAGGAAGTTGTACAAACAGATGTTTGTACCGCTCAACTCAGCTGCATGTAGCAGAACTACTGACATTTATACCGGGTTCGTGAGCTTTGTCACAGAAGTAGAAGACCTCCACCGGCGATAGACTTGCATCTATGCAATGATTAGGTCCTCAAGCACTGGAAGAAACATTCAATCAATGGGTGGAAGTCTCAACTAAAGTGTAGGAAGTTGTACAAACAGATGTTTGTACCGCTCAACTCAGCTGAATTTAGCAGAACTACTGACATTTATACCGTGTTCGTGAGCTTTGTCACAGAAGTAGGAGACCTCCACCGGCGATAGACTTGCATCTGTGCAATGATTAGGCCCTCAAGCACTGGAAGAAACATTCAATCAATCAGTGGAAGTCTCAACTAAAGTGTAGGAAGTAGTACAAACAGATGTTTGTATCGCTCAACTAAGCTGAATGTAGCAGAACTACTGACATTTATACCTGGTTCGTGAGATTTGTCACAGAAGTAGAAGACCTCCACCGGCGATAGACTTGCATCTATGCAATGATTAGGCCCTCAAGCACTGGAAGAAACATTCAATCAATCAGTGGAAGTCTCAACTAAAGTGTAGGAAGTTGTACAAACAGATGTTTGTACCGCTCAACTCAGCTGAATGTAGCAGAACTACTGACATTTATACCGGGTTTGTGAGCTTTGTCACAGAAGTAGAAGACCTCCACCGGCGAATGACTTGCATCTATGCAATGATTAGGCCCTCAAGCACTGGAAGAAATATTCAATCAATCAGTGGATGTCTCAACTAAAGTGTAGGAAGTTTTACAAACAGATGTTTGTACCGCTCAACTCAGCTGAAGGTTACTACTGACATTTATACCGGGTTCGTGAGATTTGTCACAGAAGTAGAAACCTCCACCGGCGATAGACTTGCATCTATGCAATGATTAGGCCCTCAAGCACTGGAAGAAACATTCAATCAATCAGTGGAAGTCTCAACTAAAGTGTAGGAAGTTGTACAAACAGATGTTTGTACCGCTCAACTCAGCTGAATGTAGCAGAACTACTGACATTTATACCGGGTTCGTGAGCTTTGTCACAGAAGTAGAAGATCTTCACCGGCGATAGACTTGCATCTATGCAATGATTAGGCCCTCAAGCACTGGAAGAAACATTCAATCAATCAGTGGAAGTCTCAACTAAAGTGTAGGAAGTTGTACAAACAGATGTTTGTACCGCTCAACTCAGCTGAATGTAGCAGAACTACTGACATTTATACCGGGTTCGTGAGCTTTGTCACACAAGTAGAAGACCTCCACCGGCGATAGACTTGCATCTATGCAATGATGAGGCCCTCAAGCACTGGAAGAAACATTCAATCAATCAGTGGAAGTCTCAACTAAAGTGTAGGAAGTCTTACAAACCGATGTTTGTACCGCTCAACTCAGCTGAATGTAGCAGAACTACTGACATTTATACCGGGTTCGTGAGCTTTGTCACAGAAGTAGAAGACCTCCACCGGCGATAGACTTGCATCTATGCAATGATGAGGCCCTCAAGCACTGGAAGAAACATTCAATCAATCAGTGGAAGTCTCAACTAAAGTGTAGGAAGTTGTACAAACAGATGTTTGTACCGCTCAACTCAGCTGAATGTAGCAGAACTACTGACATTTATACCGGGTTCGTGAGCTTTGTCACACAAGTAGAAGACCTCCACCGGCGATAGACTTGCATCTATGCAATGATGAGGCCCTCAAGCACTGGAAGAAACATTCAATCAATCAGTGGAAGTCTCAACTAAAGTGTAGGAAGTCTTACAAACCGATGTTTGTACCGCTCAACTCAGCTGAATGTAGCAGAACTACTGACATTTATACCGGGTTCGTGAGCTTTGTCACAGAAGTAGAAGACCTCCACCGGCGATAGACTTGCATCTATGCAATGATGAGGCCCTCAAGTACTGGAAGAAATATTCAATCAATCAGTGGAAGTCTCAGCTAAAGTGTAGGAAGTTGTACAAACAGATGTTTGTACCGCTCAACTCAGTTGAATGTAGCAGAACTACTGACAGTTATACCGGGTTCGTGAGCTTTGTCACAGAAGTAGAAGATCTCCACCGGCGATAGACTTGCATCTATGCAATGATTAGGCCCTCAAGCACTGGACGAAACATTCAATCAATCAGTGGAAGTCTCAACTAAAGTGTAGGAAGTTGTACAAACAGATGTTTGTACCGCTCAGCTCAGCTGAATGTAGCAGAACTACTGACAGTTATACCGGGTTCGTGAGCTTTGTCACAGAAGTAGAAGATCTCCACCGGCGATAGACTTGCATCTATGCAATGATTAGGCCCTCAAGCACTGGACGAAACATTCAATCAATCAGTGGAAGTCTCAACTAAAGTGTAGGAAGTTGTACAAACAGATGTTTGTACCGCTCAGCTCAGCTGAATGTAGCAGAACTACTGACATTTATACCGGGTTCGTGAGCTTTGTCACAGAAGTAGAAGACCTCCACCGGCGATAGACTTGCATCTATGCAATGATGAGGCCCTCAAGTACTGGAAGAAATATTCAATCAATCAGTGGAAGTCTCAGCTAAAGTGTAGGAAGTTGTACAAACAGATGTTAGTACCGCTCAACTCAGTTGAATGTAGCAGAACTACTGACAGTTATACCGGGTTCGTGAGCTTTGTCACAGAAGTAGAAGATCTCCACCGGCGATAGACTTACATCTATGCAATGATTAGGCCCTCAAGCACTGGACGAAACATTCAATCAATCAGTGGAAGTCTCAACTAAAGTGTAGAAAGTTGTACAAACAGATGTTTGTACCGCTCAGCTCAGCTGAATGTAGCAGAACTACTGACATTTATACCGGGTTCGTGAGCTTTGTCACAGAAGTAGAAGACCTCAACCGGCGATAGACTTGCATCTATGCAATGTTTAGGCCCTCAAGCACTGGAAGAAACATTCAATCAATCAGTGGAAGTCTCAACTAAAGTGTAGGAAGTTGTACAAACAGATGTTTGTACCGCTCAACTCAGCTGAATGTAGCAGAACTACTGACATTTATACCGGGTTCGTGAGCTTTGTCACAGAAGTAGAAGACCTCCACCGGCGATAGACTTGCACCTATGCAATGATTAGGTCCTCAAGCACTGGAAGAAACATTCAATCAATGGGTGGAAGTCTCAACTAAAGTGTAGGAAGTTGTACAAACAGATGTTTGTACCGCTCAACTCAGCTGAATTTAGCAGAACTACTGACATTTATACCGTGTTCGTGAGCTTTGTCACAGAAGTAGGAGACCTCCACCGGCGATAGACTTGCATCTGTGCAATGATTAGGCACTCAAGCACTGGAAGAAACATTCAATCAATCAGTGGAAGTCTCAACTAAAGTGTAGGAAGTAGTACAAACAGATGTTTGTATCGCTCAACTCAGCTGAATGTAGCAGAACTACTGACATTTATACCTGGTTCGTGAGATTTGTCACAGAAGTAGAAGACCTCCACCGGCGATAGACTTGCATCTATGCAATGATTAGGCCCTCAAGCACTGGACGAAACATTCAATCAATCAGTGGAAGTCTCAACTAAAGTGTAGGAAGTTGTACAAACAGATGTTTGTACCGCTCAACTCAGCTGAATGTAGCAGAACTACTGACATTTATACCGGGTTCGTGAGCTTTGTCACAGAAGTAGAAGACCTCCACCGGCGAATGACTTGCATCTATGCAATGATTAGGCCCTCAAGCACTGGAAGAAATATTCAATCAATCAGTGGATGTCTCAACTAAAGTGTAGGAAGTTGTACAAACAGATGTTTGTACCGCTCAACTCAGCTGAAGGTAGCAGAACTACTGACATTTATACCGGGTTCGTGAGATTTGTCACAGAAGTAGAAGACCTCCACCGGCGATAGACTTGCATATATGCAATGATTAGGCCCTCAAGCACTGGAAGAAACATTCAATCAATCAGTGGAAGTCTCAACTAAAGTGTAGGAAGTTGTACAAACAGATGTTTGTACCGCTCAACTCAGCTGAATGTAGCAGAACTACTGACATTTATACCGGGTTCGTGAGCTTTGTCACAGAAGTAGAAGATCTCCACCGGCGAATGACTTGCATCTATGCAATGTTTAGGCCCTCAAGCACTGGAAGAAACATTCAATCAATCAGTGGAAGTCTCAACTAAAGTGTAGGAAGTTGTACAAACAGATGTTTGTACCGCTCAACTCAGCTGAATGTAGCAGAACTACTGACATTTATACCGGGTTCGTGAGCTTTGTCACAGAAGTAGAAGACCTCCACCGGCGATAGACTTGCATCTATGCAATGATTAGGTCCTCAAGCACTGGAAGAAACATTCAATCAATGGGTGGAAGTCTCAACTAAAGTGTAGGAAGTTGTACAAACAGATGTTTGTACCGCTCAACTCAGCTGAATTTAGCAGAACTACTGACATTTATACCGTGTTCGTGAGCTTTGTCACAGAAGTAGGAGACCTCCACCGGCGATAGACTTGCATCTGTGCAATGATTAGGCCCTCAAGCACTGGAAGAAACATTCAATCAATCAGTGGAAGTCTCAACTAAAGTGTAGGAAGTAGTACGAACAGATGTTTGTATCGCTCAACTCAGCTGAATGTAGCAGAACTACTGACATTTATACCTGGTTCGTGAGATTTGTCACAGAAGTAGAAGACCTCCACCGGCGATAGACTTGCATCTATGCAATGATTAGGCCCTCAAGCACTGGAAGAAACATTCAATCAATCAGTGGAAGTCTCAACTAAAGTGTAGGAAGTTGTACTAACAGATATTTGTACCGCTCAACTCAGCTGAATGTAGCAGAACTACTGACATTTATACCGGGTTCGTGAGCTTTGTCACAGAAGTAGAAGACCTCCACCGGCGATAGACTTGCATCTATGCAATGATTAGGCCCTCAAGCACTGGAAGAAATATTCATTCAATCAGTGGATGTCTAAACTAAAGTGTAGGAAGTTGTACAAACAGATGTTTGTACCGCTCAACTCAGCTGAATGTAGCAGAACTACTGACATTTATACCGGGTTCGTGAGCTTTGTCACAGAAGTAGAAGATCTCCACCGGCGATAGACTTGCATCTATGCAATGATTTAGCAGAACAACTGACATTTATACCGGGTTCGTGAGATTTGTCACAGAAGTAGAAGACCTCCACCGGCGATAGACTTGCATCTATGCAATGATTAGGCCCTCAAGCACTGGAAGAAACATTCAATCAATCAGTGGAAGTCTCAACTAAAGTGTAGGAAGTTGTACAAACAGATGTTTGTACCGCTCAACTCAGCTGAATGTAGCAGAACCACTGACATTTATACCGGGTTCGTGAGCTTTGTCACAGAAGTAGAAGACCTCCACTGGTGATAGGCTTGCATCTATGCCACGACTGGGCCCTCAAACACTAGACGAAGCAGTCAATCTATTGGTGGAAGTCTCTACTAAAGTGTAGGAAGTTGTACAAACAGATGCTTATAGTATAACCACTCAACTCAGCTGAATGAGGTAGAATTACTGACCTTATGCCACGTTTATGAGCTTTGTCACAGTAACAGAAGACCTCCACCTGCGATAGACTTGCATGTATGCAATGATTAGGCCCTCAAGCACTGGAAGAAACAGTCAATCAATTGGTGGAAGTACCTACAAAATTGTAGGAAGTTTTACAATTAGATGTTAATACCAATCAACTCAGATGAATGAAGAAGAACTACTGACCTATATATGCCGGGTTCGCGAGGCTTTGTCACAGAAGTAGAAGACCACCACTGGCGATAGGTTTGCACCTAAGCAACAACAAGGCCCTCAAGCACTGGAAGAAACAGTCAATCCATTGGTGGAAGTACCTACAAAATTGTAGGAAGTAGTGCAAACAGATGTTTGTGCCGCTCAACTCAGCTGAATGTAGCAGAACTACTGACATTTATACCGGGTTTGTGAGCTTTGTCACTGTAGTAGAAGACCACCACTGGCGATAGGCTTGAATCTATGCCACGACCAAGCCCTCAAACACTCGGCGAGGCACTCAATCTATTGTTGGAAGTCTCTACTAAAGTGTAGGAATTTGTACGAACAGATGCTTATAATAACCACTCAACTCAGCTGAATGAGGCAGAATTACTGACCTAATGCCACGTTTATGAGCTTTGTCCCAGTAGCTTGAGGGCCTAGTTGTTGCATAGGTGCAAGCCTATCGCCAGTGGAGGTCTTCTACTACTGTAACAAATCTTACAATTTCGGCATAGTGGCCACTTGTTCTGCTATATTGTGCTGACATGGGTGTTATCAGCATCTAATTTTTCTAATCAGCTTCTCTAAAGTAGAGACCTCCACCAAATTGAGTGACTGTTTCTGTAAGTACTTGAGGGCCGTAGTCTTTGCATAGATGCAGGCAAATCTCCAGTGGAGGTCTTCTACCATAATGAATAAGCTTACAAATCCAGCGTATTGGTCTGCGGTTGTGCTACATTCAGCCGAGATGGGTGGTATACGCATCAGTTTGTACGACCACCTGCAATTTTGTAGAGCCTTCAACAGTACCGCAGTACTTATCTAAGATGAATCTGATTGGTCACTTTTTTATGACGTAATCTAGGCGTAATATAAACCGAACACAAACACCGCAAACTCTGCAAACAGTGCAAATTCTGCAAACAGTGCAAACTCTGCAAACAGCGCAAACAGTGCAAACAGTGCAAACTCTGCAAACAGCGCAAACAGTGCAAACTCTGCAAACAGTGCAAACTCTGCAAACAGCGCAAACAGTGCAAACAGTGCAAACTCTGCAAACAGCGCAAACAGTGCAAACTCTGCAAACAGTGCAAACTCTGCAAACAGCGCAAACAGTCCAAACTCTGCAAACAGTGCAAACAGCGCAAACTCTGCAAACAGCGCAAACAGTGCAAACTCTGCAAACTCTCCAAACAGCGCAAACTCTGCAAACAGCGCAAACAGTGCAAACTCTGCAAACAGCGCAAACTCTGCAAACAGTGCAAACAGCACAAACTCTGCAAACAGTGCAAACTCAGTAATATATATATTAAAGCCAGTGCAGCAAACTCATTATTAAAGCCAGTGCAAACTCTCCCAACAGTGCAACAGTAAAGCATAATCACATACCTATAAGGGAGGAGGGTGGGGGTGTTGGCAGATTAGGGTGTGGAATTATTCTATGGGTTAGAGTTATAGGTTAGGGTCAGGGCTAGGGTTAGGGTTAGGGTTAGGGTTAGGGCCCGGGTTGGGGTTAGGGTAATGGTTAAGGTTAGGATAAGCAGACCTCCATAATTAAGACTAATATAAGTTTACCAGTCTTAGTCGTGGACAGTGTATGGAGAATTCAAGCATGGGGCTGCTAATAAAATTAATTTTACAACCTGTGGACCCTCCTCCATCATATAAAAAATCAAACCACAATTGGTGTAGGGTGGGTGGGTGGGTTCCATGCAATAATACTCACAATGCCAGATATCTATGGGTTCCAATAAACTACTGTAAGGATGAGCTATTTTGTTTGCAGAGTTTGTGCTGTTTGCAGTTTGCGCTGTTAACACTTTGCAGCGTTTGCACGGTTTGCACTGTTTGCGCTGTTTGCAGAGTTAGCGCTGTTTGCACTGTTTGCAGAGTTTGCGCTGTTTGCAGTTTGCACTGTTTGCAGAGTTTGCGCTGTTTGCAGAGTTTGCGCTGTTTGCAGGGTTTGCAGAGTTTGCACTGTTTGCACTGTTTGCGCTGTTCGCAGAGTTTGCTCTGTTTGCAGAGTTTGCGCTGTTTGCTGGGTTTGCAGAGTTTGCACTGTTTGCACTGTTTGCGCTGTTTGCAGAGTTTGCGCTGTTTGCACTGTTTGCAGAGTTTGCGCTGTTTGCAGAGTTTGCAGAGTTTGCGCTGTTTGCACTGTTTGCGCTGTTTGCGCTGTTTGCACTGTTTGCACTGTTTGCACTGTTTGCGCTGTTTGCACTGTTTGCAGAGTTTGCGCTGTTTGCACTGTTTGCAGAGTTTGCACTGTTTGCACTGTTTGCAGAGTTTGCGCTGTTTGCAGAGTTTGCAGAGTTTGCACTGTGCGCTGTTTGCAGAGTTTGCACTGTTTGCAGAGTTTGTACTGTTTGCACTGTTTGCAGAGTTTGCGCTGTTTGCAGAGTTTGCAGAGTTTGCACTGTTTGCGCTGTTTGCAGAGTTTGCACTGTTTGCAGAGTTTGCGCTGTTTGCACTGTTTGCAGAGTTTGCACTGTTTGCAGAGTTTGCGCTGTTTGCAGAGTTTGCACTGTTTGCACTGTTTGCAGAGTTTGCGCTGTTTGCACTGTTTGCAGAGTTTGCGCTGTTTGCACTGTTTGCAGAGTTTGCACTGTTTGCGCTGTTTGCAGAGTTTGCACTGTTTGCAGAGTTTGCGCTGTTTGCAGTTTGCACTGTTTGCAGAGTTTGGCTGTTTGCACTGTTTGCAGAGTTTGCGCTGTTTGCACTGTTTGCAGAGTTTGCGTGGGTTGCAGTTTTGAACGAATTTACAAAATAATTGTCTCGTGATCCAACCAATGAAATTAAGTATCATGAAGCAGCCTAACCAAAACCCATAATCACTTTTGTATTGCTACACAGGTATTGACTTCACTGTGGGGCCACAATAATGAGCATTTCAGACACTTGAACGCTTCCCACACATGCATACCTACATACATTCCTTCAGATTACCACTCCACACCGAAAGATCATAAGCCTAGCTTCCCACCTGGCAATTTGTCAGTGTCAGATCATGTCCGACCAATACCGGTGTTGGTCTGACATTATGTCAGACCAGCTTTTTAAAATTATATTGTGCACTGGGTGTACTACATGTATGGTACTCCTATGATTACATTGCGTGGTTTGGTAGGGTGGGCAGCAATTGGAAACAGGGTTGAGTACATCAAGAGCGCATAAGTACCACATTGTTGTGATGGAACAAATGGTTGAGTACCTATCATTGGTCAGCTGAGTTCTTAGCAGAATGTGATCTACAGTGTAGTCAGGAGCTGGTGTCAGCCTCCAGTTGGTGTGTACGTATCCCATCATCAAATAAACATGGAGTCAGGATTGGACAGGTTGCCTGTAGAGTGAAGTCTCCGAGGCTGAAGTCAGATTCCTGACCATTGTGTTTCCACCACTCAAAAGTTGTCCTTGTGTCATGTGTCATGACTGTTGTCCCGTATGTCACTGCACTTGCTCTAGTCTGGAGGACTCGAGCAACTGATGAATAATTTCCAGCTGAAAGGGAACTATACTGTGTGTATCTCCCTTCCTGCAGGTGGAGGGTGAGGTGGAAGAGGGACCTACAGAGGGTGGAGGACCTGGAGGTGCAAGCTGTGAACGCAGCAGAGAAGGGAACCTTGGAAGATACCTTTGAGCTGCTACACAGTGCATTTGCTGAGGCACCAAACCACGCTTCTCCCTCTGACAACAGAGCACAGGTATCAACACTTGGAACCAGACCCTTCACACTGGGAGGAAGGGTCTGGGCATGCACTTACATTCAAGTTGTCCCCAGGACGGAATGTTGACCTGACGAATCAGAAGCGTTGATTGCAAATGACATCATGGAAACAATTTTCTCTAGGCTTTCAGTGACTAGACATGGCAAATTGCTGTGCTATGCTGTGTTACCCGCGAGTGTTTGACAGATGTTGAGGGGAGCAACGAGCAGGCCGACTGTCATAATATGTGTAGTACCACAGTTGATATTTACAGTTGATATTTACCCACGCATAATTGCATTCTGTCAGGACAACTGGAATGTATAGGCACATGCCCAGATCCTTTCTCCTCCTCGTGTGAAGGGTCTGGTTCCAAGACTAGTATATTGTTGGTGTAGTTGTACATGTGTATAATCCCCGTACTGGGAGGACGGAATAACACTTGGGGAGACGTATGACAAACAAAGCTGAATGGTCAGTGTGGGGCATGTGATCATACCTGCATTGAGCGTATCATATTCCCAGTTATCCAGCCCCCAAACTTCACACAGTGTCCTTGCAGCCATCCTGTACATGTTTGTGAGCTTTTACTAGTCATGCCTCTCAGCTGACGACCACCCGAGATATGCTTCAATGCCAGAAATGGAGGCCCTACAAGGTGAGTGAACTATTTTCTCAGCTAGCCCATTTGTGCAAAAGAAATGGCCCACCCAGTGCCAACCAAGGCTGTTCTACTGCTGAGCCCGTGCAGACCCGTCCATGCTCTTTCATCCTGACTGTGAACCCACCCACCTCCCCATGCAGACCCGTCCATGCTCTTTCATCCTGACTGTGAAACCATCCACTTCCCCCTGTCCCACCCTTTCTGCTCGTGCAGAACCTATCGAAGATCTGTCACTAGTGTTATGAGGGGCGAGACTGCAGTCACTAAACGAAGGGTACTTAACACAATGGCTTCCTGAAATCAGTGGGTAGCCAGAGAAGACATCCTTCATGGTTTGTAGTCTTCACAGACTCTCTCTGCTCGGATTTGGGTGTGGTCGCTGCACATCCAAGTCACTGGAGACTGTACGACACAACCGATTCTATATTATCAGCAGAATCCAAGTTGATTTACCTAATGTCACCTAACCACTGAGAAGAGACGTTCTTATCCTCGGAGGCTTACACCAACTGGAGGCTCACAACAGCTTTTGACAAAAATTTAATTGTAGATCATATTCTGCTAAGAATGAGCAATGATAGGTACTCAACCATTTGTTCTGCCACAACGAATGTGTCGTTCTTCACCCTGTTTCCAATTGCTGCCCACCATACCAGACTCAGTGAAGACCAGAGTCTATGGTAGCCTCAAACCCAGGTGTGTGGAGGGGGAAAGAGCACCTGGTACATACTGTTGGCACATGCTCTTGATTTCGTCCAGACGTCCAGTTGGGAAATCAAGAGCATCATCATCATGCAATCCGTGCCATTATTTTGGCAATATCAGAATACAGCAAGCTATTACCACAGCAGATGTTGGGATCAGGGGAGGGCCCCCAACAATTAGTTGAACCTGGTGGCATAACTGGGTTGTGAAATCTGTAATGAGTGTACCTGGTTGGTTTAGGCACATTGAATACTATTAACCTTCCCCCCCTTACACACACCCTCACACACATATATACAAATGTACCACACACACTCACATGTGTGCACACCCTACAGGTGGACATGGTCCTGGCAGACTAGGATACAGCCATCCAGCTGATTGGGGGTGTGCTAGGGTGGCACAGCAGGTGTACACACAGCGGTGCCTGGTGTGGAGGCTGACGGGAGAGGACTCCAAGAGTGCAGCAGCTGAGCAGCTGCTGTGCAGGGAGACAGGTGAGGCAGTGTTGACAGCTGTCAAGGGCCTGTAGCCAGCGGCCCAACCTAAGCTAGCTGGGGGAAACATGTGCAGACAATGATTTGTAACTGTTCAAGTAGCAACGTACGTACCAGTAGTTGATACACCACTCTACTTCTGAATTAGAATGCTGGCCAGCTCAGTGTAGTCAAGGCCTAGGTCAGTTTGACCACAGCAAGAATTTTGCGTACTATGCGTACATGTATCTATGGAAACGATTGCTCACGGCACCAGATGTCATGATATAGAAGTTAACTTATTATGCCTCAGAATATTGGTGTCAGTGTTGCATTCAGCATCGAACTTCAACCGCTTGCGAAGCGCTAGCAATGTAGCCAAAGTTCAAGATGCCCTGCCTGCTGTACAGATGGGTTAGGTTGTTGGGAATGTTTGAATGACCTAATGAGAATAGCTTGTGGGGTGTGGTCACCTGTCCCGGCCTTTGTGGTTGATATGGCAGAGAGTGAACACGGAATGTGTTTGATACTCTTGACCTTATTGGTGGCAATCCAAAGAGTAGGAATGGCTGTGTCCGTCTACCATAATATTGCTTGTAGGAGTTGCTGTGATTGAGATGACATTCCCACTGGCCCTCTCTGGAGTGGCTGTTTGCCTCGTAAAGCATCTTCCATGCTGAAACTACCGGGTAAGTTATGTGTACATTCGAATGGTACCACTCTGTTTGCTCTAGATAGCTAACTGGCACATAATCTGCACACTGCCTTTGTGTATGCTTATATTCATAACGCCGGTCCCACCCACTGATGTCACATCATAGTTATGATTAGCCTCGTTCCCAGGCCGCGTGGGAGGAGAAAAGACGGCCTGGTATCCACTGCTTGCGCATGCACGAGCATTCCCAGAAAAACCTGGGAATTCGTTTTCGTTTGTAAATGGTCAGTAAAATTGATACGTATACGTCCGATTCACTTCCGTATCATCGAAAGAAACAAGTGAGAAAAAGCGCTTTCTGTGCGTGTAAGGTGTCTGGAAACTTGCCACGCTGACAGGAACCTCCTTCATAAGTGCCCTGAGTTTCCGTTTGACTGCCTTGACTTCGCCTACGCAGGAACGGCAGGTAAACCGTCGCCACTGTCAACGGACACAGCAGACATGAGAAGTAACTTACACAGACGAAAACGCCAATCTTCACACAATCCTACATCACTGAAGAGAGCAGCGGAATACTTGGGTCGCCCTTCTGAACGACGGATTCGACTTTTTGACTTGAGCGTGTACGTAGATTGGACCTTGAATATTCGGTCTGGATATGATCCACGTGGAATGACAACGTAAACCTTACAATTTTACGGAAATATACCAGAAATAGCGGCGCTTGCGCGAGCAGTGGATACCAGGCCGTCTTTTCTCCTCCCACGCAGCCTGGGAACGAGGCTAAGTTATGATGTAACGGAATGTATGTGGGTGGAGTTTTGAGGTTTCACTTTCATACTAGCTTTGTTCCCAGGCCTACCCGGTTTTCTGTTCTTCGGTTTGCATTGACAATAATACATCGAAGCAGGAGAGCAGAGAAACACAGGAAGGCCTGTTATTATTCAAGCAACTGAAAATAAGTTTACACACTCGCTCAACCAAGTGGTATAGAGCACTAGTATAGCCATGGAGCGTTGGAACCTATCCTACTGGATGATAACTGATCCAGAACCTGCTCATGCCTCCCCCCTCACCTCACCATTTGTCCCCCCTTGAACGATTTTCCAAATGAAACACAGCTGGCTGATATAATATATTGTACTGAAGAGTCATTGGCTCCATTTACATCACTGACTTTAATTCTGAATTATGTTTGTCTTCTGACCAGATGAGTCTGTCAGAATAGATTACTACTCCCTCTCTACCCACACCTACAAACACACACCAACACCCACAGGTGGCTCATGTGGATCTCAGAGCTGCACGTCTGATCGCCGCCATTAAACTGCATGAGAGCTCAGGAACTTGGGAAATGTATTGAACACCACAACCTATAGTATACCTTTACCGATAGCATTCAGGATGTTGTTCACAGTGCCATGCATGTAAAACTGTACCTTTTTCAATAAACCATGCAAAATTATACACTATTCTGTGCAGAAAACAATACATAAAAATTGTGTGTGTACAACAAAACTATACCTGCATGCAGATGCATATAGTCACTATCATGCAATACCAAATACAGCAATTGAAATTAGAAAGTGTAGACTTTGCCAGTATAGTATTCACTCACATATACAAAACCATCATCAAGTGCAATACCAACAGGGTCAGGTCTAGTGAACTGACCAAAAGAGGTCACAAACTCTCCACTTGTCTTAAACACAGACACACACTTGTTCCCCTCGTCACACACATACACAAACTGATCATCAACACAGACACCACGAGGACAGCTTAGACGTTCAGAAGCAGCACCTTTTTTGCTAATAGCATACAAAAACTGTCCCTTGCAGTTCAAGACTTGCACACGATTGTTGTCAAAATCAGACACATACAAATTTCCTGCTCTGTCCTGGCCAAGGTCGTACGGGTATCTAAATTCACCATCTCCACTACCAGAGCGGCCAAAGCTCGAGATCTCTACATACTCCATATCCCTGTTCAGTATTTGAACTCTGTGATTGCCAAAATCACAAATGTAGAGTTTGTCATTGATGATCTTGACTGAAGTGGGTGTGTTAAACTCGCCAGGTTGTGCACCTATTCGTCCTACTACTTTCACGAGCTTGCCTTCCTTGCTGAACTTCAAAATGGAGTGACTATCATGAACTGTTACGTAGATACTGTCATCTTCGTCCACAGCTACTCCCCTAACACCTTTCAGCCTCTCACACTCAATTGTTTGTATCCTGTTCCCGTCTTTATCAAACACTATCACCTTGCCACCTCCCTCACCTACAACCAACTGCTGCTTGCTGTTGAACGTTATTTGCCACGGGCAATTCAGACTTTCCACGATCCTGACTGGCTTGCCTAGCTGGGTGGGGTGGAGCTTTGCAAGTACTCGGAATGGACTGCCGGCAATTTGGGTGCCATTTACCTTAACGACCACTGCATGCCTTCCCCGAACCTCTGGAATGTAAGTGACCTCACAAACTCCTCCCAACTTTGAAACGACTTTGGTGTGAACAATGGAACTGTTCGTATTCAATATCACTTCTGCCTCAACTTTTTGCTTTTCTTTGCAGAGTTGGCCATTTTGGTATACAGTACGGACAGTGAACTGGGCTGCCTGGCCAACTTCAGCACCTTTCACCCCAGGCCCCTCTGCTGTGCACTTTGTGGGATCTGCTTGTAGCATTACAGCAGTGTTCTTTTGACAGAGGTCGGAGATACCTTCAGCACATGCAGGCCACCCTAACACCAATGTTCGCTACCTCTGCTGGTACGAGATCGATACGTTCATGCTTCTCACGCTGTTCTCGGATCTTCTCCTGAATGTCCTTCTGCAGGAGCATGACCTCTTCGTCGGTTGCATTAGTAACACTGCGCTCTATGAACTCCATGAGACCCTGAATGTCACTGGTGGCTAGTGCAAACCCCTTCCTCTGTGCTCCCAGGCTGTCTAGCTTTTGCTGCTTCAATTCGGATGCACTGTCAAGCAGTTGCTTCTCACGCTTGCGTAGGATTTCATGAAGTTGATTGAACGATCGTTGAATTGTACCCGTAACGGATTTATGCTGCTCCGAAACCTCCTTTTCAACTTTTTTGATCTCCTTGGTGGCAGCAGAGATGTTGGTTTGGATTCGTGCGAGTGGAGTCAAGCTGTCTTTGAGTGTTTTCTTGTACTGAGGGGCCATTTTCTTTACAAACTCAAACTCGTGCGCCGCATGGTCACGAACGATACAGTCGCGACAAATGAGGCGACTACAATCAAAGCAGTAGATCTTTAACTGCTCATCGTGGTCCTTGCACATTGAGGGTGGGGCTTCTTTCAGCGGGATCTCCTTAGCGCCACCCTCCTTCAGCTCCTGAAGGGTCACGACCTTATGCCCAGCAAATACCTTCAGCGTTTGATGCAGTCCAACACAACTGTTGCAGATGAAATCGGTGCATTGGCGGCAAAACGCTTCCGCTTTCGCTCTGGAGCACATTTCACACACAGCTTCCACTTTTCCTTGCGTTTTCTCCATTTTCGCGTGGAGCTCTTTCATGCGGTTGACAAAAAACGCCGTGCGCAGTTGATCGGGGTCGTTTTGCGGCAAAACGGTTCCACTTCGGCACTCGGGGCACGCAAAGGGGCGGTTGGGCCCGGCTCGGAGGGCCAGTTGTCGGACGCACTCCTTGCAGTAGTAGTGGAGGCAGGGGAGGATCTTGGGCTCGCGGAAGCGGTCTTGACAAACGGGGCAAGTGATCTCCTCCTCCAGTTCTTCCAACCCCTTCTCTACGACGTCTGGAGCTTCCGCCATCGAACTTGTAACTAGATAAATTAAAAAAGCGACTGGACCACCAAACAGAAAAAGCTCTTTGCCTCGCCTATAATAATACACCCACTTGTTTTGTGCTGTTGTGCGCATGTGCAAAGCTGAGCCATAACCTTCTAATTGAAGCTCACCATGGAACTCTCTTCAGACATCTGCTTATGATCGAACAGGAGCAAGAGGCTGTCCCATCATCCTCAGTGCGGATATGGCCACCAAGGAGAGGAACAGGATGCATCAGTGCAAGCGATTGGGAGAGCACCACTTCAAGGTATATCCACTGGGTTTGTGGGTGTTCATGATCAGCCATGCCATGCATGCTTAGAGCTGCAACCGGGGGTGATCCTAGCCTCGTTCTCAGGCCCCATCCCAAACTGATTGGCCACCTAAGCACAATTATCCCAACTACAGAGCGACTGCATTGACATCACAAAACCACGAGACATGACTGAGTACTTCCGCATGGCCTTTTCCTCTCCTCCCTTCATAGAATTTATCCCTGCCTCCCTCCTCCTCTCCATCCTTCATCCCTCCCTCCCTCCTCTCCACCCTTCATCCCTCCCTCCCTCCCTCTCCTCTCCACCCTTTGTCCCTCCCTCCCTCCCTCCCTCCCTCCCTCCCTCCCTCCTGGCCTCCTCCATATGCAGATCTCTCGATCTGACTTTGGAGAAGTACAGTCTATTGACCTAGTACCAGGTGGAGCCAGCATTCCCGTAACCACGGAGAACAGACATCAGTATGTGGATGCATATGAGAAGTATATGATGACAGAGGCAAGTGAGGAAACCCTTTGATGCCTTCGAGCGTGGGTTCATGAGGGTCTGCGATGGTCGTGTTTTGGTATGTATTGTGGTCAAATTTTAGGACTTTGAGAGGGAGGGAGGGAGGGAGGCAGGGAGGCAGGGAGGGAGGAGGCAGGGAAGGAGGAGGCAGGCAGGGAGGAGGCAGGGAGGGAAGAGGGAAGGAGGGAGGAGGGAGGGGGGAGGGAGGCAGGGAGGGAGGAAGGGAGGGAAGAGGGAGGAAAATAGAGGGAGGAAGGAGACAGTTCGCTTGGAAGTTTGTAGCCCTATAGTGATATTTATCACAGAGTCGGTAGACTCTGTATGTAGGGATACGACGTACACGCAATATATGCTAATACAAAAGAATCTCTCCAAATCTCAGAAACGGTACACTTATAAGCCTTTATAACCACATACCGTTCATCTTCAAGTGTTTTCATGACCAACAAGACTCCTCGCGTCACGAAAAACCGTCGCGAAAGTACCACACCAGGTACTCACAAAACGGGCAAATTGTTTTTCTTTCTTCTTTCTTCTTTCTTCTTTCTTCTTCAGACAACTTAGCTCAACGTTGCCTCAATCTGTCATGATGGTTTTCGCACGAAACAGCAGCATTTTCAACCGAGCAGTGCAACGTCCCATCGCTTTTTCGCTACCTCCAAGTCTTCACCAGGCGCTGCAGCTGCAATAACTATGGCTTCGTTTGTCACGCCATTTTCACGTTTGTACGCATGCGCACTTAAACGATCACGATCACCTAGTAACGATACGTAATTATTACTCAAGATCGCTGAATTAGAAACAGTGGGGAAGATGACCGTTGTGTTGTCAAACGAGGCACTCTTTATAAGACTGAGGTTAGTCCCTGTACGCATGATTTAGCTATATTGCTACCTATACTGTATTCTGTGAGCAGGGTGAATGCCTATCTCAACTCTAAACACCCATAATTTATGAATGTCCCTACTATTAACTGCCTATGCCATGATCTTCAGACAGGGAGAACTCAGTGGCTTTGTCATCCATCTAGGGAACAGTTGACTTGAGATGCCCGGGCCTGATTCTTCAGCCAATGCTGGAAGTGTAATACCCGAGTAATATTGTCCATAATACCAAGGCAAGGACACCTACTGCCCAGGTGCCTGTGAGGTCACTGACTTCTGCAGCAAACTTCAGCTCAAACATGCGCCTGCTGCCGAAAAAAATTACATAAGCAAGTAATAAAAAACATTAAAAATGTAGCAGGATGTAGGGATACCAGAACGGCAAAAAGTAAGGAAACGAGAGGGATGATCGAACATAACAGTGAAGTATACAATCACCCCTACATATATGGAAGAAGATCTCTGTAGGGGGGGTTGTATTCTTCACTGTTATGTTCGATCATCCCTCTCGTTTCCTTACTTTTTGCCGTTCTGGTATCCCTACATCCTGTTACATTTTTAATGTTTTTTATTACTTGTACTATATATGACTCTTGCAAGTTTGTTTCCACACTGAGGCCAAGCGCAAGGCTTTAGTTATGTGCTTGCAATTGATTCGTACACAATTTGCCTTCATAATCTGGAAACACAACAATATATTTATATGCAATCGAGGGGCAACCGCACTCCTGGTAGCCGTGGTTAAACGGTAGCACAAGCTAAGTGTGACAGTTCGTTCCAATTATCACACATCACCATGATAGATATACAGGGAAGATCAGAAATTATTTTAGAGTGCTCTCAAGTACCATTGATAAAGTAGCCGCTTTGCAACCTGCTGTAGCGCAAGCTAAGTATTGCAATACGTTCCAATTAACGCACATGCCACGTGGCAACCACGCTCAGTTGATCGCGAGCAATGGCGGAAGACAAGACATTATTACAGCACTCACAACTTAGCCAGCACGGTGAGTTTTGGCATGTGAGCGTCGGTGAACGATAGCGATCACGGCCGTGTGGTCAGAATCTTCGTGTGCCTTTCCTAAGAACGGTACTGCCACCGGAAGTGGGAGAGAGCGCTCGAGCAATGGCAGCCAACGGCGAGACAAAAGCGCTCATATCTCCACTACCAAGGTGAGTTTCAACACCAACTTTTTACATTCAGGTCAGGGCATGATAGCAATCACGGCGGTGTAGTCAGAATTTCTGTAGGCCAAGCCTAAGTACTCAAACATTATTTATATTAATTAATTAACGAGGGGCAACCGCACTCCTGGTAGCGGCGGTTAAACGGTAGCACAAGCTATGTGTGACAGATTGTTCCAATTATCACACATGATGTGAGTACCATGATAGCTATATATAGGGAAGATCAGTAGAATGCTCTCAAGTACCCGCGTTGCAACCCCGGTAGTGACTCGCCGTAGCGCGTAATTCGTTCCAATTAACGCACATGCCACGTGGCAACCACGCTCAGTTGATCGCGAGCAATGGCGACCAAAAGGAAGACAAGACATTATTACAGCACTCACAACTTAGCCAGCACGGTGAGTTTCGGCATGTAAGCGTCATTGAACGACAGCGATCACGGCCGTGTGGTCAGAATCTTCGTGTGCCTTTCTTAAGAACGGTACTGCCACTGGAAGTCGAAGAGAGCGCTGGAGCAATGGCGGCCACGGCGAGACAAAAGAGCTCATATCTCCACCACCAAGGTGAGTTTCACCACCAACGTTTTACATTCAGGTCAGGGCATGATAGCGATCACGGTGGTGTAGTCAGAATTTCTGTAGGCCAAGCCTAAGTACTCGAACATTATATATATTATTTATATTACGCGGCACAATTTTTCCCCTACCAGGAGTGTAATTAGATTATCGACGGGCGACCGCACTCCTGGTAGCCGAGGTTAAAAGGTAGCACAAGCGAAGTGTGACAGTTCGTTCCAATTATCACACATCACGTGAGTACCATGATAGCTATATATAGGGAAGATCAGAGAGTGCTCTCAAGTACCGAATAAAACCATTCATAGTCACGTTGCAACCCCAGTTGCGACTCGCCGTAGCTAGCTAAGTATTACAATTCGTTCCAATTAACGCACATGCCTCATGGCAACCACGCTCAGTCGATCGCGAGCCATGGCGACCAAAGGAAGACAAGACATTATTACAGCACTCACAATTTAGCCAGCACGGTGAGTTTCGGCATGTAAGTGTCAGTGAACAACAGCGATCACAGCCGTGTGGTCAGAATCTTTGTGTGCCTTTCCTAAGAACGGTACTGCCACCGGAAGTCGATGGAGCACTCGAGCAATGGCGGGCAACGGCGAGACAAAAGCGCTCATATCTCCACCACCAAGGTGAGTTTCAGCACTAAAATCCTACGTTTGGTCAGTACATGGTAGCGATCACGATCATCGCGGATGGTATAGTCAGAACCGTTGTAGGGCATTCATAAATAGTCACCGCACTCCTGGTAGCCGATGCATCTCACCGGCAAGGCAAGCTGACCCTTCAGAATGGTATATACTCCGGTATTACTTTCACCTCGAGCAGACTCTGATTGCATCCACCAGCACGTACTTACAGCTCCAAGGTAAGCTCGGATCGTCTCAGTTAGTGCGCACATGTAGCTACGTGGCTATCTCATTCCCAGTGGATCCGGAACGGAAAAAAAAAATCCACCCACACAAGGAGGCCAAAAGTTAGGGTTAGGCATAACTCCACCACAAAGATGAGTTTCAGCGCAATTATTTTGATTTTGTGTCGGTCAAAAATTAGAATGATGATGGTGTAGTCAGAATCTCTCCATGTCCTCCACTGTGCTCAGGAGTTTTTCAATTTCAGTTTTAATTCCCTACCAGTAGTGTAATTACGCGGCACAATTTTTCCCCTACCAGGAGTGTAACATAACCTGTTTGACGGTGTACAGTTTCAATTCTAACAATGGAGGTCCCTTTCATCCCACCAGGAATTGTTCCACCCAAAGGAGCTGATGGTGTCGGTCGTGGGGAGTCAGGTGATCGACTGGAATGAGATGGAACAGGTGGGCATGTGATTGGTCATTTTCACTGTTCAATGCTATAGCCTTATTTTGCCATGAAAACTCTTGGACGCCTGCCTCACTGCTTACTGGTGATCAATCACTAGAGAATTACTATAGATTGCTCATCTCCCTTCGCTCCCTCAACACCGAGTTCCAAGAAAGAACATTTGGCCAGGCCAACGCCATCACCACACAAACTTCCAACAACCACCTACAACACACTATAGACAACACAATCCTGCGCATCCAGGCTGAATCGTCCAGCACCATCCAGACAATTTCACAACAAAATGGGGAGGTCTCCAGGCTTGCCAGTGTGCGGGAAAATTTGCCCAATACACAAATCTCTACTGAAATTGTACGGCAAAACAGCCTTGAGTTTCAGAGCCACTTAGAGCGAATCAGTGAGCCTTGCTCCCAGGACCCGGGGTATGGTGGAGACCAACATCATCAGGCATTGAATTCCTCGATGGTCTAACGGAGGAAAATGCAAGACATGAGGGCCTAATGCTACAGCACTATCGCTCATTTCAACTCAATGACCTGCAACAGTACTTGTTTCAATGCTGGGAGACATGTCTTGAAAAGCAGATCACCATCCCATTAGCAACAGTACGAAGGTACACAAGTGAAGGTGAGCTACAGACCTTGATATACAACAGCTTCACAGCAGAGCTACAGGCCTTGGTAGACACCAGCTTCACAGCAGAGCTACAGGCCTTGGTAGACACCATCTTCACAGCAGAGCTACAGGCCTTGGTAGACACCAGCTTCACAGCAGCTAATGCAGATGAACCACTGTCTGATGAGGAGGTGTACCAAAGTGAAGAAGAGGAAGACGCTCAGCCTACCAACGCAAGTAACCAGTCTGTCACTACACCCAAGTCTAGTTCCTGCGATGCTAATAATTATTCAGACTACCAACAGCACTGAAGTTACAGGATACCAGTTCAGAACAAAACTTGGAAGGGTGCTCATAGACATTGCTCCAGACACAGACTTAGTCTTAAGCTATGACAGAACACGTGCAGAACTGAAAGCACAGAGAATCGCTAATCAAACACAAAAACAAACAACTATCACCACATACAAGTCCATTTCTCAAAAGGTCAAGCTGGAACGTCTTCGTGTTTACAAACATGCCGTGCGTGAAGTGAATAATTTTAGTGCTTCCACCACCACTTACCTAGCCTCGTTCCCAGGCTGTTTTGGGAACGAGGCTACCACTTACCCTGAACAAATCTAGTGTGCAAGACATAAGGCTAACATTTGTAAGAAGGTTTTACAGTCCGAGTGGAAAGAAACACCAACAATCTAACCTGTTTGTGCTTGACACAGAACTGTTAGCATGATACTTCCATCTTATTTGCAGGTACTAACTAATTCTGGCAAGCATATGTGACCCGAGCATAAACCACCCATTCACCGCATTTTGTCAAAACTGAGATGGTTACACCAGCAGAGGGAACGATTATTGCTGATCACAATGGTAGTTTCAATCGGACCCACGTATGCATGGTGATCAATTACTATAGATTACTAGAGAATTACTAGAGGACTACTGTAGATTACTAGAGGATTACTAGAGGACTAACTAGTTTGTGCATGTTCATGTAGTGATGTGACACCTACATGTTCCAACAGCATTATAGTATGGTAATGCCTATACTCTCCGGCCCACCCTACAATTGTACAATCAGATTGTAGTCATGTGACTTATTGTCTAGCCTCGTTCCCAGGCCGTGTAGGAGAAACGGCCTGGCAACTTCCGTGAGTTCAAACTGTATGCGGATGTAACGTCATGGCAATTGCATACCGCATTCGAGCAGTGAAGTCCATGTGATAGTTCGATATTTCCACCAGCTGAGAACGGTCCTGCAACGAAAGGAAAGCAGAAGACGAACGAACGAAAGTCATCGTGCAGAGCACCTACGCTAGCGCAATTGAACAATCAACTATTGTGATGAATGGGCGTGACTGTGACGTTTGGACGCAGGACGCAATTCGGTTTACTGTTGTCATGTCACAGCGTTCCGAAATCTGATTGGTTCTGCCCACTCTCCGGCAGCAGAAGTAACAGTTTGAACTTGCGGAAGTTGCCAGACCGTTTCTCCTACACGGCCTGGGAATGAGGCTAATGTTAGTCATATGTTAGTCATGTGACGTTTCTCTCGCCTACACCCACAGCACATGCAATACAGAAGTGGCTACTCTCCAGCCCACCCGACCATCAAACATTTCTGGAAAGTCTTCCACAATCTGCCGACAGACGCAAAGAGGTGAGGCGTCCAGAATCAAGCACTACTCTCTGTGCATAATACTTACCCTAGCCTCGTTCCCAGGCCTTCTCATCCCAGCGTTTGTTGCTTGCAGTACTGCAAGCGACAAACGCTGGGATGAGAAGGCTTAGTATACGTAACTAGACTACTAGTGGATGCAGGACATTGGAGGGTGAGTCTGAGCGAAGTGCATTCACGTGCAGGACATGCAAGGAGCAGTTGCATTCACATGACTGTCATCAGAATGTGACTGGACAATGAGCATAGTAGGCCACAGAAATTAAACATATACTCGTGCACATCACAGCAACTGTGAGTCAGGTTAGCTTGGCTGAAGCAGTCTAGCAGGTACGTCACCGACCACGGCTGCAAGGTCCACGAGCTGTCTCCATCTTTGTTGTCGCCACCAAGGAAGCAGAATGTTCATAGTTCGCTTATTCCTCTAGCCAATGAATAGGTAGGTCCACGAGTGGTCTCCGTCTTTGTTGCCGCCATCGTCCATCGAACAGGTAGACTGTTCACTATAATTTCCTCTGGGTATGTAGGGTTCGTTCGTTGAATTTGAATATTATTGTGCACGTGCAAGTGAAATCCGCTGATTTAAAATTTCCGGTAGGTGGTCGGTCCAAACATAGACGTCACATACACATGCACTGTGCAATAAACCCACGCTAGTGTGGGGCTCACTCAGGCTCGCCCCAATAATTATACAGTGGAACGTGTCTATAGTTTAAGGCAGCCAACCACCTGTCTATTATGGTCGCTACTGCTGGTCCCAGTTGCACTAACACTGTACAAACTGACCTGCCCAAAGCAGCCCACTGTCTACAGTGGCCAACAAATTCTTGTCCCATTAGTGACCAGATTCCACTGTACTTGCCCCACATATTGAGGAGGTAGATCAACAGTATATTCCTAATTATTGTCCCGGCACTGTGTCACATGTATTACATTTCGTTCTTGTGTCCCCCAGTGTTCTACACGGGGTGCAACAGGATCCCTGACCAATGTTAATATAACCAGCACTGTGTCACATGTATTCTTGTGTTCCCCAACTTGTGTTCTACACGGGGTGCAACAGGATCCCTGTCACTGGTATTAGAGCATGCAGGTAAGTTCCTACAACTGTACTCATAATTTGACATGAAGCCTAGAGGACCTGTATGTGTGCAAAATGTGAGCTGCCCCCTTCCCACCTCCCACCCCTCTGTCCCACCCCCCATCACCCCTCGTCCCTCCCCGCCATCACCCCACCTCCAACCCCTCTGTCCCTCCCCCCACCTCCTCTGTCCCTCACCCCCATCACCCCCTCTGTCCCTCACCCCACCCCACCCCTGTAGTGCTGTGTTTATTCTGCTTTGTGCTATGTGCATTGTATTCTGTCATGTATGCATTGGTGCATGCGCAGTTGATCTGGAATGTAATTACTATGTGGCACATAGTAATTACATTCCAGATAACAGTGCACGTGACTGTATTGTGTTTTGTACAGAATGAGATCTATTTGTAAATGGTTGACAACCTCTCGGTCAGTGAAGGCATCCGTCCTGATCCGTTGTTATAGTCGACGAAACATAACAATACAACCCCCTCTGTCCCTCTCCCACCTCCCACCCCTCTGTCCCCCCCCCCCCCCCCCCCCCCCCCCCCCCATCACCCCTCTGTCCCACCCCCCATCACCCCTCTGTCCCTCCCCCCACCCCCTCTGTCCCTCTCCCACCTCCATCCCCTCTGTCCTTCCCTACCTCTTACCCCTCTGTCCCTCCTTCCCCCACCACCCACCCCTCTGTCCCTCCTTCCCCCACCACCCACCCCTCTGTCCCTCCTTCCCCCACCACCCACCCCTCTGTCCCTCCCCCCACCTCCCAACCCTTCTGTTCCTCCCCCAACCTCTTACCCCTCTGTCCCTCCTCCCCCCACCACCTACCCCTCTTTCTCAACCACCCTCTGTCCCTCTCCCTCCCCCACCCCCTCTGTCCCTCTCCCAACCGCACCCCTGGCCCCACCTCTGCCCATAGTTACTCGTTATTTGGTGCATGCACTTGCATCTCAGAAATATGATTGTGATGTGCAAGCTGTGCTTGATAACGTGTGACTACAGCATTTTCTGTGCCCTACAGATGATCATCCAAGGAATGGATGGAGGGAATGGCTGTGAGCGACTGCCCACACCACCACCACCACCACCACCACCACCACCACCACCACCAAACAGAGGAGAAAATGAAACAGAAACTGCTCCAAGCTATTAACTTGACTGCCGGCTTTGGAATTGCATAATATTATGAAACTGCAATTGATGAGAGTGTTGTCCCCACGCACCAACTAGTGTAACAGTTGGTTTGATGAGGTGTTCAGTATGTTGTAGCCTCATTCCCAGGCCCCTCCCAGATTTCCGTTACTTGCAGTATAAGCACGAAAATTAATGTACCAGGCCCTCCCCTCCCCACTTTTCCATATATTGCAAGTGACAAAAAGCTATAGGCGGGGCCTGGAAAGAGGCTACTGATACTAGGTTGTTATAATAAATTATATATCCCTGATCACTGACATCAGATATCGCTCACTAATTTGCTAGCTACCTACCACCTGCAAGCAACCAGAAGCTTGCCGATGGTGGATGCAATCCTCGAAGCTATAGTTAAATGGACAGCTAGTTGCATACCTATAGTCCACTTCCGAGACATTTGCAACTACAATTCAGAAAGCAGGCAAAGCATTGGCAGCAGTTCACCAGGTGTGACAACAGTTTGAACTGCAGACATCGAACCAGGTACAGTCACCTTAGATTTTGAGACAGCTCTCCAGGCACTGAAGGAAGAGAACATGCATGTTTGTACCAGTTTCTATAAGACAACACACTCGTAGTTAACTGTAAGTGAGAGTCAGCAGGATCAGATTGGTGCAAAGCAACTTAAGAAGTTGGTTAGGTTGCCGGTTCGTTTGAACTGCAGGGTCTCTACTGAGTCCGGCTTCACGAGTAGCAGTTAGTACCAGCTGCAGCCTGGCATAATATTATTTGCAAGATTTTTCCTGCTTGGCTACAACACAAAAAAGGCATTATGCTGGAGACGAATTTGAAGTTGCTGGCCGGCACACTGCTTGTCCAATTCACGAAATTCGTGAAATAGAAGACTCAACTTGAGCAAAGCTAGCTGGCTCCAGTGTGAAATTAAAGGACTTCAGATCTTCAAGAGTTAGTGCAAGAATTAAGGGCAGGCAGAGTAGTTTGTATGTACCAAGTCTGAGCTTGAACCTCGATCATCTTAATTCTCCTCAGTACGTGGTATATAGAAACTTTGTTCCGCCTTACCTTACCTGTTCGACGGATGATGGCTACAACAAAGACGGAGCCACTCGTGGACCTACCTATTCATTGGCTAGAGCACCATGAACATTCTACCTCCGCGATCGGTGGTGATACTGACAAAGACAGAGACAGCTCGTGGATCTGCCACCATGGCCAGTGACGTACCTGCATGCTATAGCTAGCTAACTACTAACCTGACTCACAGTTGCTGTGTATGAGTAGCTATGTTCAGAGTAATTTCTGTGGCCTACTATGCTCATTCAGTGTTTCCCCCAAAGGGGGGTAGAGGGGTGCTCCCCCCCCTTCCTTGTCAGTTTTGGAGGAAACAGTGTCATTCCCCGGTCACATTCTGATAACAGTCATTTGAATGCTATATACTGCTCCTTGCATGTCCTGCACTCCAATGTCCTGCATGCATATATTCCACTAGTAATAGCTATATGTAGAGGAACAATACAAAAATACAGCACATTAGAAAATGTAGACTTTGCAATAGTCGCTCACTGTTAGTATTGATATTGTTTCATGTATGTAATATAAAATACAGCAAATTAGAAAATGTACACTTTGCCATAATCCTTGTCACTCACATGTACAAAACCATCAAGTCCAATACCAACAGGACAACTGAACTGACCAAAAGAGGTCACAAACTCTCCACTTGTCTTAAACACGGACACACAACTGTCACACACATACACAAACTGATCATCAACACAGACACCACGAGGATAGCGTAGACGTTCAGAATTGGCACCTTTTTTGCTAATAGCATACAAAAACTGTCCCTTGCAGTTCAAGACTTGCACACGATGGTTGCTCCACTCTGACACATACAAATTTCCTGCTCTGTCCTGGGCAAGGTCGTACGGGTGTATAAACTCACCATCTCCACTACCATGGCGACCAAAGCTCTCTACGTACTCCATATCCCTGTTCAGTATTTGAACTCTGTGATTGCCATAATCACAAATGTAGAGTTTGTCGTTGATGATCTTGACTGAAATGGGTATGTTAAACTCGCCAGGTTGTGCACCTCTTTGTCCGACTGCTTTCACGAGCTTGCCTTCCTTGCTGAACTTCAAAATGGAGTCACTATCAGGATCCGTGATGTAGAGACTGTCATCTTCGTCCACAGCTACTCCCCTAACACCTTTCAGCCTCTCATACTCAATTGTTTGTATCCTGTTCCCGTCTTTATCAAACACTATCACCTTCTTGCCACCCCACTCACCTACAACCAACTGCTGCTTGCGGTTGAACGTTATTTGCCACGGGTGATTCAGTCCTTCCACAACCCTAACTGGCTTGCCTAGCTGGGTGGGGTGGAGCTTTGCAAGTACTCGGAATGGACTGCCAGCAATTTGAGTGCCATTTACCTTAACAATCACTGTATGCCTTCCCCGAACCGCTGGAGTGTTTTTTTTTTAGCAGCGTTCTTTTGACAGAGGTCGGAGATACCTTCAGCACAGGCCACCCTAACACCAATGTTCGCTACCTCTGCTGGTACGAGATCAATACGTTCATGCTTCTCACGTTGTTCTCGGATCTTCTCCTGAATGTCCTTCTGCAGTAGCATGACCTCTTCGTCGGTTGCATTAGTAACACTGCGCTCTACGAACTCCATGATACCCTGAATGTCACTGGTGGCTAGTGCAAACCCCTTCCTCTGTGCTCCCAGGCTGTCCAGCTTTTGCTGCTTCAATTCGGATGCCCTGTCGAGCAGTTGCTTCTCACGCTTGCGTAGGATTTCATGAAGTTGATTGAACGATCGCTGAATTGTACCTGTAACAGAGGTATGCTGCTCAGAAACCTCCTTTTCAACCTTTTTGATCTCCGTGGTGGCAGCAGAGATGTTGATTTGGATTCGTGCAAGTGGAGTCAAGCTGTCTTTGAGTGTTTTCTTGTACTGAGGGGCGCATTTCTTCACAAACTGAAACTTGTGGGCTGCATGGTCAAGAACGATACAATCTCGACAAATGTCTGATCACCGTTAAACTGAGAGATCAGGAAATTGGCGAATGTATTGAACACCATAACTACATACCTTTACCGATAGTATTCAGGATGTTCACAGTGCCATCTGTAAAACTGTAGCTTTTTCAATTTACACTCCTGGTCGGGGAAAATTGTGCCGCGTAAATAAATTGACTACTTTGGAATGGCCTACAAAGATTCTGACTACACCGCCGTGATCGCCATCATGCAGTGACACAAACATATAATAATTGTGCTGAAACTCACCTTGGTGGTGGAGATACAAGCGCTTCTGTCGAGCCGTCGGCCGCCATTAAGTTGCTCGATCGCTCTCTTCGACATTGGTTGCCAGTACAGTCTTATACGAATGCCCCCCAAAAGATTCTGACCACACAGCTGTGATCACTGTCATTCACAGACGCTTACATGCCAAAACTCACCGTGCTGGTCAAGCTGTGAGCACTGTAATAACTTCTTATCTTCCCTTTGGCTGCCTTTGCTGCAATACTTGGCAACCAGTTGCAACGTGCAACGCGGCTACCAGGATTGCGGTTGCCCCTCGAAACCATGCAAAATTATACATTCTGTGGAGAAAAAATAAATAAAATGTGTGTACGTACAACAAAACTATACCTGAGATGCATATAGTCACTATCATACAAAAACCTAATACAGCAAATTAGAAAGTGCAGACTTTGCCAGTAGTATAGTCACTCACATATACGAAACCATCATCAAGTGCAATACCAACAGGACAACTGAACTGACCAAAAGAGGTCACAAAATCTCCACTTGTCTTAAACACGGACACACACTTGTTCCCACTGTCACACACATACACAAACTGATCATCAACACAGACACCCCGAGGACCTCTTACACGTTCAACTTCAGAAGCAGCACCTTTTTTGGTAATAGAATACAAAAACTGTCCCTTGCAGTTCAAGACTTGCACACGATTGTTGCCATACTCAGATACATACAAATTTCCTGCTCTGTCCTGGGCAAGGTCGTACGGGTATATAAACTCACCATCTCCACTACCCTCGCAGCCAAAGCTCTCTACATACTCCATTTCCCTGTTCAGTATTTGAACTCTGTGATTGTTATGATCACAAATGTAGAGTTTGTCGTTGATGATCTTGACTGAAGTGGGTATGTTAAACTCGCCAGGTTGTGCACCATATTGTCCAACTACTTTCACGAGCTTGCCGTCCTTGCTGAACTTCAGAATGGAATTACTGCTATCTGCAACATAGACACTGTCATCTTTGTCCACAGCTACTCCCCTAACACCTCTTAGCCTCTCACACTCAATTGTTTGTATCCTGTTCCCATCTTTATCAAACACTATCACCTTCCCGCCACCCCACTCACCTACAACCAACTGCTGCTTGCTGTTGAATGTTATTCCCCACGGGCGATCCAGTCCTTGCACGACCCTGACTGGCTTGCCTAGCTGGGTGGAGTGAAGCTTTGCAAGTATTCGGAATGGGCTGCTGGAAATTTGGGTGCCATTTACCTTAACGACCATTGTATGCCTTCCCCGAACCTCTGGAGTGTAAGTGACCTCATAAACTCCTCCCAACTTTGAAATGACTTCGGCTTGAACAATGGAACCGTTTGCAATGGATACTAATTCTGCCTCAACTATTTGCATTTCTTTGTAGAGTTGGCCATTTTGGCACACAGTATGGACAGTGAACTGGGCTGCCTTGCCAACTTCAGCTATTTTCACCCCAGGCCCCTCTGCCGTGCACTTTGTGGGATCTGCTAGTAGCATTACAACAGCAGCGTTCTTTTGACAGAGGTCGGAGATATCTTCAGCACAGGCCACCCTAACACCAATGTTCGCTACTTCTGCTGGTACGAGATCAATACGTTCATGCTTCTCACGCTGTTCTCGGATCTTCTCCTGAATGTCCTTCTGCAGTAGCATGACCTCTTCGTCGGTTGCATTAGTAGCACTGCGCTCTACGAACTCCATGAGACCTTGAATGTCACTGGTGGCTAGTGCAAACCCCTTCCTCTGTGCTCCCAGGCTGTCTAGCTTTTGCTGCTTCATTTCGGATGCCTTGTCGAGCAGTTGCTTCTCACGCTTGCGTAGGATTTCATGAAGTTGATTGAACGATCGCTGAATTGTACCTGTAACAGATTTATGCTGCTCCAAAACCTTCTTTTCAACCTTTTCGATTTCCCTGGTGGCAGCAGAGATGTTGGTTTGGATTTGTGCGAGTGGTGTCAAGCTGTCTTTGAGTGTTTTCTTGTACTGAGGGGCGCATTTCTTCACAAACTGAAACTTGTGGGCTGCATGGTCAAGAACGATACAATCTCGACAAATGAGGCGACTACAATCAAAGCAGTAGATCTTCAACTGCTCATCGTGGTCCTTGCACATTGAGGGTGGGGCTTCTTTCAGCGGGATCTCCTTAGCCCCGCCCTCTTTCAGCTCCTGAAGGGTCACGACCTTATGCCCAGTGAACATCTTCAACGTTTGATGCAGTCCAACACAACTGCTGCAGATGAAATCGGTGCATTGGCGGCAAAACGCTTCGGCTTTCGCTCTGGAGCACATTTCACACACAGCTTCCACTTTCCCGTGCGTTTTCTCCATTTTCGCGTGGAGCTCCTTCATTCGGTTGACAAAAAACGCTGTGCGCAGTTGATCGGGGTCGTTTTGTGGCAAAACGGTTCCACTTCGGCACTCGGGGCACGCAAATGGGCGGTTGGGTCCGGCTCGGAGGGCCAGTTGTCGGACGCACTCCTTGCAGTAGTAGTGGAGGCAGGGGAGGATCTTGGGCTCGCGGAAGTGGTCTTGACAAACGGGGCAAGTGATCTCCTCCTCCAGTTCTTCTAACCCCTTCTCTACGACGTCTGGAGCTTCCGCCATCGAACTTTTAGCTAGATAAAAGCGACTGGACCAAACAGAAAAGCTCTTTGCCTCGGTGCCTATATGTATCATGTATGTATCCTGAAATAATATAGCTACGCCCATGCACTTGTGTCTAGTCTGCTGTTGTGCGGGCCGTTGTGCGCATGTGCAAAGCTGAGCCATAACCTTCTAATTGAAGCTCACCATGGAACTCTCTTCAGACATCTGCTTCAAGATGATCGAACAGGAGCAAGAGGCTGTCCCATCATCCTCAGTAGGACATGGCCAACAAGGAGAGGAGCAGGATGCATCAGTGCAAGCGACTGGGAGAGCACCACTTCAAGGTATCCACTTGGTTTGTTGGTGTTCAGCCATGCTTCTAATGCTTAGAGCTGCAACCGGGGGTGATGCTAGCCTCGTTCCCAGGCCCCACCCGAAACTGATTGGCCACCTAAGCACAATTATCCCAACTACAGAGGGACTGCATTGATGTCACAAAACCACATGTCTGAGTACTTCCGCATGGCCTTTTCCTCTCCTCCTGTCATCCCTCCCTCCCTCCTCCTCTCCACCCTTCATCCCTCCCTCCCTCCTCCATATGCAGATCTCCCGATCTGACTTTGGAGAAGTACAGTCTGTTGACCTAGTACCAGGTGGAGCCACCATTCCCGTAACCACGGAGAACAGACATCAGTATATGGATGCATATGAGAAGTATATGATGACAGAGGCAGTGAGGAAACCCTTTGATGCCTTCGAGCGTGGGTCTGCGATGGTCGCATTTTGGTATGTATTGTGGTCAAATTTAAGGACTTTGAGAGGGAGGGAGGGAGGGAGGAGGCAGGGAGGGAGGAGGGAGGAAAGGAGGGAGGGAGGTAGGAGGGAGGGAGGGGAGGAGGGAGGGAAGGAGGCAGGGAGGGAGGAAGCAGGGAGGAAAGGAGGGAGGGAGGTAGGAGGGAGGGAGGGGAGGAGGGAGGGAAGGAGGCAGGGAGTGAGGGAGGGGGAGGGAAGGAGGGAGAAGAGGAGAGGGAGGGAGGAGACAGTTCGCTTGGCCATGGAAGTTCGTAGCCCTATAGTGATAATACTATGACTATGTATTATTCTTCAGGACTGGTAGTGATTGGGAGTGTTTAACGATTGCAAGTTTGTTTCCACACTAAGGCCAAGCGCAAGGCTATAGTTATGCACTTGCAATTATTCGTACACAATTTGCCTTCAAAATCTGGAAACACAACAATATATTTATGCAAGTAGCTTCGCTCGCTCAGCTACTTCCCCCTTGTTCGCATACATGAGTAATCCAGCGCTGGACAGCTCTCTGTGCGGAGCTACTGCTCCCCGATTCACTTCAACTGCTGCTCACCATTTGCGTCCGTTTCAGCTGTTGCTCCCCGATTGTGTCCGCTTCGTCTGCTGCTCCCCGATTGCGTCCACTTCGGCTGCTGCTCCCCGATTGCTTCCACTTGTAGCACCAGCTCAGCCCAATGTTCTTGAACGTTCTTTGCGGAGTTCAAGGTTCGGAAGTACGAAGGTAGCGTGTCACTAGTCTAGTCCCGCCCCATGAACATCCCACTTCCGTCACGCACAGACACACACACACACACACGCACGTTAAAATCTTAATGTATTGATGCAATCAAAACCGTTTGACAGTGTACTGTTTCAATTCTAACGATGGAGGTGCCTTTCATCCCACCAGGAATTGTTCCACCCAAAGGAGCTGATGGTGTTGGTCGTAGGGAGTCAGGTGATCGATCGACTGGAATGAGATGGAACAGGTGGGCATGTGATTGGTCATTTTCACTGTTCAATGCTACAGCCTTATTTTGCCATGAACTCTTGGACGCCTGCCTCACTGCTTACTGGTGATCAATCACTGGTAATTACGAATTACTATAGATTACTAGAGGATTACTAGAGGATTGCTATAGATTACTAGAGGATTACTAGAGGGCTAACTAGTTTGTGGTCATGTGACTTATTGTACTAGTCATGTGACACCTACATGTACCAACAGCATTATATATAGTATGGTTATGCCTATACTCTCCACCCTACAATTGTACAATCAGACTGTAATCATGTGACTTATTGAACAGTCACGTAACTTTAGGAACCAGTCATGTGACTTAAATGAATGGTCATGTGACTTCTTATGTTAGTCTAGCCTTGTTCCCAGGCCGTGTAAGAGAAACGGCCTGGCAACTTCCGCAAGTTCAAACTGTATACGGATGTAACGTCACGACAATTGCATATTGCATTCGAGCGGTGAAGTCCACATGATACTTATGATATTTCCACCAGCTGAGAACGGTCCTGCAACGGAAGGAAAGCAGAAGACGAATGAACAAAAGTCATCGTGCAGAGCACCTACGCTAGTGCGATCGAGCGCTCAACTATTGTGATGAATGGGCGTGACTGCGACGTTTGGACGCAGGACGCAATTCGGTTTTGTGTTGTCATGTCACAGCGTTCTGATTGGTTCTGACAACTCTCTGGCAGCGGAAGTACATTGTACATGCATGCAGGACCTACGGTTCTTTCACCATGGAAACTATTCTAGCTGTTGCATTTTGGCCGAGTGATAGACCTCCAACATGGAGAGGTAGACACGCTCACTGACACTTGTGCATCAATCTTCCAATCGTACGAGAAGGGAACAGAATATCTGGGGCGTTTGTCATTGTCTTGATATGTGTTGACAATGACATGATGTACTGATTTTCCGATACTGACAAAATGTCGCTGAAGAGCTGAGAGACCGTATACAGCAGGGTGATAGGGAGAGGAGAATGGTCGCATTAGACAATATATAGTGCAAATCATCATTCATAGCTTACTGACCATCCTGATTGGATGATAAATTTTGAGTTCCTAATCATCCATAATTGGTAGTTGCTACTGTCTCTTCTTAAATTGGAGGATTTGAATGCAATACTTGGCTAATCATCCAAGTGATAATTAATTGAATAGCCAGCAGTGTTCTCCCCAGAAATTTGTTTAAGAGGGGGTGCATAATGAGATTCATACCACTAAGAAACCTTTAGAAGTCTTGCTTAGTCAAGTGTTTGCTAAAAGTAATCAACACCAATGGGCTGGCAAAAGGGCACATTTGCTTTTAGACCAGACGAGAAAGTGTCCTTGGGTAGAGGCCTAAGATTTATAGTTGCTACTGTACGTTCTGAAATTGGATGATCTGTTTTGGGATGATTATCTGTACAATTGTTGCGGGTGGACGAAAGGTCGGCATCCTCAAACTCACTTCACGGATACCTCAGTCTCTGATTTACCAGCTAGCTAGGCAGCTAGTGTACAGCCCACCTCCCCACAAGGAACTGGAGTTCATGGAACACTTACCCTGCGCGCCTATCTCTCACGTAAGTGCAACCAAACTCGCCCTTTGAACGAAGCCTCAGGTTTTCCTCTCACTTCCTGGATGTTTCAGCAGACTCACGGCTAGACTCATATCGAGCCCAGCTAAGTTATACAGTATGCTTATTACAGTGTGCTTATTCATTCTAATTTAAGCACACCTTACGTTAGCGATGTTGGCCAATGGTAAGACAAAAGCGCCCGTAACTCAGCAATCATTCTGAGTCTGTGAACACCCTATACAGCACTTTCTTCAGCCCACCCACTACCCATAGTCTCCATGTCGTAGGTCCACTGAGTCCAGGAATAGGTTTACTCAGTACATTATTTCTTGCTTCCATTTTCTGTCTTGGGAGTATGTAATTTGCTTGCACAGATCATCCACATAATTGTCTGTTTCATTGGATATCTGAATAATGGGATCCAAATAACTGTTGGGTTTTAGTGCTTGGTGTCAAATCATCATGAGGGTTAAGGCTAAGAAATCCTTTCTCTCCCTTCTCTCTCTCTCTCTCTCTCTCTGGCAGCAAACTTCTCCTTTGCCGACTATGTGCTTTGCTGGTTATTTAGCCGGTCCAGGAGGGGAGATGCATTCCAAGTTCTTAACGATGCTTCTATAAGCCTTGTTCAGGCAAGAAGAGAGGAAAATGAATCCACCAAGGTGATTCAATGGTGACTCGGAAACCTTATCATTTTTACTATCCAGTATTTTACAGCTTTGATAAATGACATCCATGAGCAACTGGGATATGAGGCACGCACTCACATTACAAAGTTGTTTCCTCCTCAGCAAAAGGATCTCCTTCAGATGACGATTGACGCAACTGAGGAGGGAGAGGGTGGGGGAGAGAGGAGGCACATTCCTCCTGGCTGGCTATGAGACAGCCGCCAACACCCTTGCCTACACCTCCTTCCTGCTGGCCCTGAACCCTGAGATACAGGAGAAACTCCAAGCAACAATTGATGAGTACTTTGAAAGTAACTCAGTGAGTTGGTATAACTTTGCATAGCCTCATTTCCAGGCCTTCTACACCTCCAGTTTTTGATCACTTACAGTATGCAAAAACGGAGTGAGAAGACCTGGGGAGTCACTCCACCTTACCAGTGGCACAACTGTCATAAAAATAAATGGTCATATGTCTCAACACCCAAGTTATGTTCAAGACAGATCTTGCATCCTGCTCATAAGCTCCTGCTACGATGAAGGGACAAATGCCAACAGAGAGCTACACAGAGCGTATGAGGCATACCCAGGCTAGAAGCCATGATTGCCGAGTGATAAAAGTGAAAATGTCAAACAGATCAAACTGTAGAAGGCTGGGGGGAACGAGGCTAAGTAGATGTGTGCTAAGTCAACCGTAACATTGCTTGTGTTACTCACCCTCCTCACTTCCACCACCTCACCCTCTCACAGCCACCTCCTCACTTCCACTACCTCACCCGTTCACCTCCTCACCCTCTCACAGGAGGCCTCCATGTACAATGCCATCCAGGAACTACAGTACCTGGACATTGTAATCAGGAGTCCCTCCGATTGTACCCACCAGTACCACAGTGAGACTCCTCACCTTGTCCAGGTCTCCCCATTCTTCATTCTTCCCACTACTTATCCTCTCCTCTATGCCATACTAAGTTGGACTTTTTCACTACATGTAGCCTCGTACCCAGGCCTTCAATCGGGGGGGGGGGGGGGGGGGGGGGGGGGAAGGCCTGGTACACACTGTTTGCACATGCGTTTAATTTCCCCCAAAATCTTGGAAAATAGGATATCTCGGTATTCTTCCGTGAAACGATGACGCCGAATGACGTCTAACGTTTATATTCCTAGCTAGAAGAACCGCAACTATGAGTAGCAATCATGGCATGCAGTGTAAGCGAAAATTCCGGTGGTAGTAGTTTCTCTGAGGTTCTTTCCTATGCTTTGCGAAGGCTGAAAATGACACGGATTACTGTGAAAGAAGAGCAGCGCTCCTCCATGAGAGCTGTGTACAAAGGCAGCGACGTGTTCGTGTGGCTACCTACTGGACCCCCTCCACTGATATCATGATGACAAATTCTTTCCTACCTGTGATTGACTGATTGATCAATTCCTCCCTCCCTTGCTCTTCCCTCAGGTTCACTCCTGAGGAGAAGGCAAAGCGTCCCAGTGTCTGCCACATGTCTTTTGGTTGCATGGGGTCCTCGCAACTGCATTGGGATGAGGTTTGCCCTCATGGAGGCTAAGATGGCTCTCATCAAGGTCCTGAAGAAGTACACATTAAATTTTGTGCGAGCTCCAGAAACAAAGATCAGTTCTCCAGTTACTCCCTCTGACCTCGAGATGCAGGACTACCATTTTGATTTCCTTCTGGAAACTACCTAGGCTCTTGAGTCTAGAGATTATTCTTTCTGCAAAACATAATTCACCTTGGATTCTGTTGGTCCAGGAGTCTTTAATTTTTCATTCTGCATAATACCAGAATATACCTTCTCTCATGCCATACGTACATGTAATCATCAGCTACATTGGTTCTCTATACATGACCTCCTGCCACTACAACTGTATTGTTCTCCTCAGATTCCACGAAGACAGCTGTTGGTATCACCATGGCACCCAAGAATGGGATTTACCGGAAGATAGCCAGGAGGGACTGATGAGTCATAGAAGCATACAGGACTTCACGATCACACCCTGCACATATAGTCCTATTTCTTTAGTTGAGCTTTCTGAAAATGTGAAAAGAAGTTGGAAGAGAGTTTAGGGGTGGGATGGACGGGCGTCTTTATTCACTGGACCGGTGGACTGGACTAGACTCACCCAAAATTCCCTTTTTGCTGTAGGGTAGAGGTCAAAGGTCACGTGCATATTTAATGAGCAACATTAGAAGAGCATTTGTTTAGAAACCAGTTTTTGTTGATGCAGACATCAGAATCCTCTATCATCCACGACAATGACTGAAGCTCATTGTTGAAGTTTATTACTATGCACGTGACCTTTGACCTAGCTTTACCGACTCGAGGAAAAGTATGATAGCAAGGCTATGCAAGCAACTTTTCTGTTCTACACTGAAAAAAGGCATTTTTAAGAATTTTGGGTTATGTTCCTGGACATGTTTTGGTCATCCTGTACATACAAATTAGTATTGGGAATTGAGGAGAATAATGTGCCCATAATCCCTGCAGCTTACCCCATTCCCGTACTAGGAGTTCTAGGAACTGGAACCAGGACCTGGCCCCCATGCGTGCACCCCGTGGGGCGTGGCGGGTCTGGGGAGACTCCGAGACCGTGCGATATTTTGGCGATCTAGCTACTAGACGAATGCAGAACATTATGGGGCGAGCCTGAGCGAGTACATGCAGGTGCTGCATGTGTGAATGTGCATGGAGCAGTTGCATGTGCATGTCATCAGAATGTGAGTCTGACGGAGAGTTAGCGAAGGACACAGAATGTTGATCACACATGAAAGTTATGACCGCACTAATATTTCGTGCACTTGAAGCAGTTAGTCTCCCAGGCCAGCCTCTCGCCACACTCACTGCTGAAGCAGTCTGGCAGGTAGGTCCAGGAGTGGTCTAGTCTCGTTCCCAGACGATTTTTCGCACGCGGGGGGAAAAATCCGTCTGGCGAACTGCCTATTGCGTTTTGGTTCCGGTGCGCCGGAATGCTGGCGCATTGTTCTATTTCAATTTAACTCGTGACGTAACGTATGATTACATTCTGAAGAATCCTCAACGTGCGGGACTGCGATCGACGTGGCAAAAGATGGATATTGATCGTGCAATTGACGCAGCTGGTTTGAAACTAGGCTATTCGAGCCTTCGAAAGGAGCAGAGGGAAGCTGTAAAGAACTTTACCGGAGGCAATGATGTTTTCCTGTCCGTTCCAACGGGAGGGGGGAAGAGCCTCTGTTACGCTGTACCTTTGGTGTTTGACCAGATCAGACGTGCTACTCTCCAGAGATCGCCTTTCTTTGCAGTAGGGGACCTCGACAGCACAAGCTTTGCACTGCAACATATCTGTGTCTGACTACACGTGCGTTGAACATGACGACATGAAATAAGCATTCCGTTTACGTGACGTGAATTAATTCCAAATTCCGTGAACCAAACCGGAATAGGCAGTTCCCCAGACTTTACTTCCCCTCTCGGCGGAATGTAAAGTCTGGCCCGCGAGACTAGGAGTGGTCTCTGTTAGCCACTTACCGCCCCGCTATAGTCTCCATCCTTGCAAGGCCTTGTTGAGGTAAAGTGGTAGACTGTTCATAGTTCGCGTCTCAGATCAGTTAGACCGGCGCGACATCAACGCACGAGCATGCAGGAAGTGAACTCAGGTTGGAAATAACGCATGACGCAAAATGTATGTATCGTACGTCGTGCCGTAAATTTTACGGCACGACGTACGATACATGTAATACATGGTCGCTACCGAGCTCCAAAGACCCCATACCACCTCCGGACTTGCAAATTATGTCTGCTAAATTCTGTGGAAACTGAATTCCATTTCGTAATGGAGTGCCCTGCTCTAGAAGATCTGAGATATCACTTTTTAAGCTGTTTATCTTATTTGGATGATTCATTTACCCCCCTCCCCCTTATCGACAAATTTAAATATATTCTTTGTGCGACTAAACATTGTGGTATAATAAGTAAAAATCTATATAACATGTATAAAGCTAGATGTAGGCTATTAAATATTTAATCGGTTTGTAAATTGTTACCAATTTTTGTACTAATCTAGTGACTCATAGGCCTAATCAGGCCGGGCATTTTGTTATGCGTGTCACTCAAATAAAATATTTCATTCGTACATATATATATTCTTCATTTGCACTGTCTATCTCTCTTCCTCAAAAAGTTGACGAAAGAAACTCTCCCATCCCAGCAAACTCGTCTATGTGGGGCTCGCTCAGGCTCGCCCCAATTATGCATGCATGTTGTGGAAGAGCTGTGCCCGGGGGCAGTGCTTTCTTCTCCTTTGGGGCTGGCAGTGACCACAGGGATTGTCCTGGTAGTCTAGATCTATTACAGGTAGCTGGTGTGCATGTATAGTCTCGCGGGCCAGACATTCTGGCCCGCCAGATTAGCTGTTGTGCATGTAGACCTATGACCGACTTCAATCGTCGGTTGTTACAGAGATGCAGAATGCATGACTTTGTGTGACGAGCCTGAGTGAGTCCATATGCACATCACTGTCATTAGTCAACCTCAGGCTACAGAATTAAAACCCAAGAACTGAGAAGCAGCCTTGCATGTGCACCACACACAGACCAAAGTATTATACATAGTTTATCCACCTACTTTGGATCACTTCAGGTTACTTTCACCTATACTCAATCAGAAGTTGAATTTGAGGAATTGTGCCTCCAGGATAAGTTCATCCGACTTGAAACCACCCGAACCAACTCAAACAGCACATGCAGTTGTACATTAAGAGTCATGCCTCTGGGATGCATGATCGATTTACTCTACAGTAACTGCATGTTCGACCATCAATAGTTCATCCCCCTCATGCAAACCACAGTTGTACTTGAGGAGCTGTGCCTCTACAGAACACCTCTAACACATTACTGTTGCATTTGAGGAATAATGTCAGTTGAGTTCAGATCAATGTTTTATAATTATTTGAGGATCATTAATATTAATTTTAACCCATGCAGTCATTCCACTCAAACCCCCTCCAGAGTGCACATGCATGATTGTGCTCATGAGAGTGCACTGGGTTTTTTTTATTTAGAAACTCTGTTGAATTATTTGAACATGATCGAATGGTTGTAACCTCTGAATTCAAAACCGGGATCAGGTCTGTGCTTAGATGAATCATGAGAAATTATAATGCAATGTAACGCAAAGTAGTGACAACACAATTTCCACAACAATGCAAACGACGATCCATTTACATTCTTTCTTGGAAAACATTAGCAAAGCTGTCAGTGTCAATGACAACATCTGAGGTGTCAAGGGCAGATGTGTCATACATGCCATAGCAGATGAGGGTTGACACAAACTTGTCATTAGTGATGCACTGGTTTTGCTCCATCCACTCCCTGGTGTGGTAGTCTGAGTCTTCTGATAACACCCATGCCACCAGCCAGCCCAACTGTATGTAGTCCAAATGCTGACCATTAAAATCTTCTTCTGCAATTGTCTTTGGCCTCTCGTACATGCAGCTTATTCCCTCAAAACTCATGGCAGCTGCAGGGTACTCGTTCCAGAACACGCACCTGTCCAAGTCTATCAGGATGGCATCATATGCACGGTTGAAGCAGATGTTGGGGAGACGAATATCAGTGTGTGCGAGTCCGATACTGTGAAGTTCAGTTAGAGCATCATCGATCTTCATCACCAGTGTTCTCAGGCACCGACGAGCCTCGATTCGGTTCAACGGACCATAAAACACTTTGGGATACGTAAATACATCCCTAATTGCTCCCATAGCAGGCACAATAAAGTGGTGGGGATTTAAGCGTCTTTCGAAGACTAGAATTGTCAAATCTTGGAGACTGTTCCTTTCACTTGATTGTGTGACTAGCTTGTGGACATTACTACCATCATCAATCATGATATGATAGACTGACTGCAGCTGCGTTGCACTTGGCCAAAATTGTCCCAGATCGTAAGACGAAAGAGGCATAAGGAAATTAGGGTTGACACTGGGGGGGTTGGGTAGAATTGGAACCTCTCCTAGTTGCTTTTCAACAACATGCCCTATCTCCCCCCAGAGTTGAGAAGGTGTGGTCAAAACCTGCAATTGATAGGTGAAATGCAGATTCTTCCAGATGACTGTTATCTTCACAGCACATTTTTTTTCACCCCACTTTGGAAATGCAAAAACGATAAACTCCTTAAAATTCACATCATTGTTACGGACAAGACGCAGTATGTCAGCAGCACCATGAATAGACCTGATCACAGTCTCCCGCATGGAAGATGACTGTACCTCTACCTGAAGGAGCACCTGTGTCCTATTGACATCATAGACTGTCGTGTCAGCTGTTTTCTGAGATGAATATTGGAGGGGATGCAGACGACGTAGGCCTGGCACTTCCTCGTCAACAACAACATGTACTTTGAGTTTTTTGCTGGTGAAGAAAGCATCAAGAGCCCATTTAGCCATTTTCTCATTATATCTCGAAGCACCTTGTTCTGGCTTAGGACTGTTTCCTTTTGAATTCATGCTATGCACGAGATCTTCAAGGGAATAACATTCATTTAAGTCTGCTTTATTAAGCCCTCCATAGCCCCTGAATATGGGTTGTTCTGTGATGTCTACGGTATGTACACTTGCTGACAAAGGTTTCAAATAAATGCCCCGGTCTTGGCCAAAACTTGCCATGGCCCACAGTCAAAGATTTGGCCTGTACAGAGAGAGTGAAAAAAAAGGAGTAAGTTTCAAAAGTGCCAAGGCAGAGTGAGTAAGAAAATGGGAAGGGGGAGAAATATAGAGAGGGGGGGGGGGGGGGGGGACTTAAAAACCTCACACCAACCTGAAGTCTGGTTAGGCGAAGTGGCGGTCACGGCACCCGGAAGAGGGGAGGCAGAATGGTACTTGGGAGAGGCGACGCGGCGGGAGAAGTGAGGCACTTGAGGTAACGGTCGGCATTTGGGAGAGGCGACGCGGCGGGAGAAGTGAGCCTGTGAGGCACTTGAAGATGAGGTAACAGTCGGCACTTTGCACTTGGCTGAGACGTCATGTAATGTGATTGAATGTAACGTACGCATGCGCAGTAAACCCACATGAACTTTGACACAACAACGTTACAACAGGGGCTCCCCGTACTCGACCGGTGTCGACGGATCTCTGGCTGGTGCACTGGTGGAGAGTTGTGTGGTTATCGCTCGTTCAGGTTCAGCAACCGATCAGGAAAGGAAAAGACCACAGGTTCAAAGATTCATTTTGCCCCACCCATACAGGGTAGGGTATAGCTACCGACTTGAGAATCGTACCAAGCGTTATGCTTGGGACAACAATTATTAGCCTCGTCCCCAGGCCTACCCCGTTTTTTCTGTTCTTCGGTTTCCGTTGACAATAATACACGGATGCGATATAATTATGTCTTGTGTGCGAAGTGTATAATGCTTGGGACACACGTGTTGGGACAGGTATAAGTCTGACTTATAATATGGCCCAGTATTTATACTCAAATTTTACCATCCTTATGTGGGACAACGGTATGTCACGGGGAGATTAAGTGAGCCCCTACACTTATGGTAACTGTAATGCAAACCAAAAGTTGGCTCAATGAATATTTTTCAACAGGTGTGGTGGGAAGTTGGCTCATCTATACTCAAACGGAAGTTGAAGTTGAGGAATTGTGCCTCCAGGATATGTTCATCCCACTTGAAACCACCCGAACCAACTCTAACAGCAGTTGTACTTTAGGAGTCATGCCTCTGGGATGATCGATTTACTCTACATTAACTGTTCGACCATCGATAGTTCATCCCCCTCAAACCACGCACAGTTGTACTTGAGGAGTTGTGCCTCTACAGAACACCTCTAAGCAATTTGAATTACAATAGCATTTGAGGAATGAGTTCAGAGCATCGAGGAATTGTATTTCTAGTATCATTAAACCCAGTCATTCCCTCAAACCCCCTCCAGAGTGCACATGCATGATTGTGCTCATGAGAGTGCTCTGCATGTTTTTTTTTTAGAAACTGTTGAAATCATTTCTTGGACATGATAGAATGGCTATGAATTCAAAACCGGGATCAGGTCTGTTCTTACATGAATCACGAGAAATTATAATTCAATTTAACGCAATGTAGTGACAACACAATTAAATTTCCATAACAATGCAAACGACAATCCATTTACATTCTTTCTTGGAAAACGTTAGCAAACTCGCAGCTGTCAGTGTCAATGACAACATCTGAGGTATGAAGGGCAGATGCGTCATAGATGCCATAGCAGACAAGGGTTGACACAAACTTGTCATTAGTGATGCACTGGTTTTGTTCCATCCACTCCCTGGTGTGGTAGTCTGAGTCTTCTGATAACACCCACGCCACCAGCCAGCCCAACTGTATGTAGTCCAAATGCTGACCATTAAAATCTTCTTCTGCAATTGTCTTTGGCGTCTCGTACATGCAGCTTATTCCCTCAAAACTCATGGCAGCTGCAGGGTACTCGTTCCAGAACACGCACCTGTCCAAGTCTATCAGGATGGCATCATACGCACGGTTGAAGCAGATGTTGGGGAGACGAATATCAGTGTGTGCGAGTCCGATACTGTGAAGTTCAGTTAGAGCATCATCGATCTTCATCACCAGTGTTCTCAGGCACCGACGAGCCTCGATTCGGTTCAACGGACCATAAAACACTTTGGGATACGTAAATACATCCCTAATTGCTCCTTTAGCAGGCACAATAAAGTGGTGGGGATTTAAGCGTCTTTCGAAGACTAGAATTGTCAAATCTTTGAGACTGTCCCTTTCACTTGATTGTGTGACTAGCTTGTGGACATTACTACCATCATCAATCACGATATGATAGACTGACTGCAGCTGCGTTGCACTTGGCCCAAATTGTCCCAGATCGTAAGACGAAAGAGGCATAAGGAAAGGAGGGCTGACACTAAGGTTGGGTAGAATTGGAACCTCTCGTCGTTGCTTTTCAACAACACTGCTATATCTCCCCCCAGAGTTGAGAAGGTGTGGTCAAAACCTGCAAATGATAGGTGAAATGCAGATTCTTCCAGATGACCGTTATCTTCACAGCACATTTTTTTTCACCCCACTTTGGAAATGCAAAAACGATAAACTCCTTAAAATTCACATCACTGTTACGGAGAAAGCGCAATATGTCAGCAGCACCATGAATAGACTTGATCACAGTCTCCCGCATGGGAGATGACTGTACCTCTACCTGAAGGAGCACCTGTGTCCTACTGACATCATAGACTGTCACATCAGCTCTTTTCTGAGATGAATTTTGGAGGGGATGCAGATGACGTAGGCCTGGCACTTCCTCGTCAACAACAACATGGACTTTGAGTTTTTCGCTGGTGAAGAAAGCATCAAGAGCCCATTTAGCCATTTTCTCATTATATCTCAAAGCACCTTGTTCTGGCTTAGGACTGCTTCCTTTTGAATTCATGCTATGTACGAGATCTTCAAGGGAATAACATTCATTTAAGTCTGCTTTATTAAGCCCTTTTCCATAGCCCCTGAATATGGGTTGTTCTGTGATGTCTACGGCTTTCGAATGTGCACTTGCTGACGAAGGTTTCAAATAAATGGCCCGGTCTTGGCCAAAACTTGCCATGGCCCACAGTCAAAGATTTGGCCTGTACAGAGAGAGTGAAAAAAAGGAGGAGAGTAAGGTTTCAAAAGTGCCAAGGCAGAGTGAGTAAGAAAATGGGAAGGGGGAGAAATATACAGAGGGGGACTTAAAAACCTCACACCAACCTGAAGTCTGAAGTGGCGTCACGGCACCCGGAAGAGGGGAGGCAGAATGATACTTGCGAGAGGCGATGCGTGAGGCACTTGAGGTAACGGTCGGCACTTGGGAGAGGCGACGCGGCGGGAGAAGTGAGCCTGTGAGGCACTTGAAGATGAGGTAACAGTCGGCACTTTGCACTTGGCTGAGGCGCTAGGCGTTACTGAGATCATATTTACGTATACTTATACTATACTTCAATGAAATACTGCGATATGATTGGCTAATTGAAGGGGATTTATTTCACTTATACACCTGTAAATTTTACATATACACCTGTAAAAATTAATTTCATGTAGTTACAGCGTCATACATTTAGCATCATAGCTATAGTAGATATAGACTAGATAGCTACCTCAATGTACAGTTCATGATTCGGTCTTGCGCGCGAGCGTCTTTGAGCGCTGTAGCCAGACGAGCGTGGAGCTAGACTTCGGACTTGGTCGTCTTACGTCTCACCTATATACCTCCGTAAGTGTCATGGGGCGGGGCGTATTTGGTGCGATCCCAGAGTCTGGTTCCGCTTCGGAGTCATAGTCCCAAACACGAGGCACGAGTACGCAGAGTTGTCGGTTAGCGAACCGCAACCGTATATGCTATAGCCTCGTTCCCAGGCTCCTCCCCTTACGCGCGCCGACGAAAACTACCGCAATTTTTATTTTGTCTTCGGCTCCTGACATCAGATCCAACGCCCTGGCCCTCTCCACCTCCCTCCCACATGCAGGTGACTGGCTGAATGTGATCCCCTCCTCAACACTTGGGCTCCACTTCCAAGATAAAGAATTCAGGTTGTGCCTACAGTACTGGCTTGGTCTAAGGATGGGGGAGGAGGGTGCTGCCTGCCCAGTGTGCCGGGGGGCTTGTGACGCCTATGGGGACCACCAGGTGGGCTGTGGTGGGAACGGTGATCGCATTCACCGACACGACTCCATTAGAGACGCAGTTTTCTCTGCAGCACAATCTGCTGCTCTTGCGCCACTGAAGGAGGCACCTTCACTGATCCCCGGCTCCAGCACCCACCCAGCTGACGTGTACCTGCCAAATTGGAAGAGGGGTCAGCCCGCAGCTTTGGACGTAACTGTGATCTCCACCATGCAGCAACAAACCCTTCTGGGAGCTTCTATCACCCCGGGACATGCCCTGCAGGTGGGAGAGGAAAGAAAGATGGCTGCTCATGCCGCCATCTGCCGAGGAGTTGGGGTGAATTTTATCCCACTTGTGGTGGAGAGCCTTGGTGGGTTGAGTCAGCTGGCCATTGAGACCATCAAAAGCATCGGCCGCCTCCAGGGACAGCGTCTTGGCAATCCCCCAGCCGACAGCACTCGCCACCTCTTCCAGCGCATCTCCATCTCACTGTGGAAAGGGAATGCCTCCCTGTGGATTAGGCGCCAGCCAGTAGCCCCCACCAGGGTGGATGGCCTCGTCTGACTTTCACTTTCGCAAGTCATGTCACTATGCTCTAATATATATTTTTATACTTTTTTAATAATAATTTATCCATTTACCTTTACCATATATGCATTTGGTTGGTTGTTTTGTATCATTCAGTTTCAGCCTGCATGCAGGTGCTGTTTTGGTTGTATCACTTTTATTTCGCTGTAAAATTTCATACATATAGAAAAAAATATATGTACTTCAAAATTTGCAAGCCTTCCGGTTATTGCGCAATACCACGTTGTGGAAAAATTTTTCCCACGCACCGGAAGGTGTTTCAGCATTTATAACTTAACTTCCGGAATTCCAATTCCCCATTGTTGCGTATTAGGCTGCCAAATTTTATATACCATTAGCCGACAAAATTTGCTACACAACCGTCGTTGTTGCACGTTCTAATTCAAAATAGTCAAGGAGATACAGTACAATGAATATAAACATGCAGTATTCGGTTATGCTCTGGAATGCTTTTGCACATTTCCGTTTTTGAGCTCCCCCACGTTTCACACTTGAGTTGCTGCAAGAACTGTACCTGGCAATGCAAGAAACCACTTGACATTAACTGTCCCATATTCACATACAACAGGAGGTGAGTTTAAAGAATGTATGCAAATTTCCTATGAATTCAATAGCAAAATAGCTAGCGCTAGCTATAAACTGGGTGCACTGTGAAGTTTGAACACTTGAATTATAAACTTCAGGTAGAAGATCATGGCCACCAGGCAATGTGGAGCTGGAGCAAGGAGACACCTCGTCTTCTCAAAATTCAATCCCAACAGACCTTGCGGTTCATGTGCATGTGGTAAGACAGACATAATATATTATACACATTTCCGGAACTGGAATGCTGAGGAGAAAGCATTTGTTGTCCACCAGAGCTGACAGGTTGTGCTTGTATTAGATCACTCAGAGGCTAAACGTTACTGCTCAGCCGTAGCTATCTTCCAAATTGGAAGAAATTGGAGCAGGAAGAGGGAGCAAGTACAGATATATGCGGCATACATCCAAATTGCCCAAACACAAAAGTTAATTGTTCCAGCATTTGAATCAACTGAGGCCCTCATTTCTGTAAAATCCAGCCCTGAAAACCCATTGGTAGTATGCCTACCGGAACTGTACCGAAAAGTCCACACTTCAACCCATGTGTATGTTTGGTGCAAACCCAAATTTGGTCAACCATTTAGTAGGCACAGCCCAGAGGCTGAGACCATGTCGATGCCTCTCGGCATAACATCAACTAGTAATTTACTAGTCTCATGCCCAGACGTCCACGCCCACCGGCAGAGAACATCTGGTTCTTCGCAGATTGCGCTAAGAATGCAATTTTATCAGACAAATTGAAGATAAATGCTCCATTCTGTACTATTCGTCGTGTAACCCTACCTTCAAGCAGTCAGTGACGTCCCCTAACCCCCGACATCGGGGCTGCTAACAGAAGAGTGGTGGACCTCTTCGGTATTGCCGTAAATCGATGTTCCCAGGCCCCATCCGTAACTGATTGGCCACCTAAGCACAATTATTCTAACTACAGAGCGACTGCATTGACGTCACAAAACCACATGACTGAGTACTTCCGCATGGCCTTTTCCTCTCCTCCCTTCATCCCTCCCTCCCTCCTCCTCTCCACCCTTCATCCCCCCCCCCCCCCCCCCCCCCCTCTCCACCCTTTGTCCCTCCCTCCTCCCTCCATATGCAGATCTCCCGATCTGACTTTGGAGAAGTACAGTCTATTGACCTAGTACCAGGTGGAGCCAACATTCCCGTAACCACGGAGAACAGGCATCACTATGTGGATGCATATGGGAAGTATATGATGACAGAGGCAGTGAGGAAACCCTTTGATGCCTTCAGGCTTGGGTCTGCGATGGTCGGTCGTATTGTGGTATGTATTGTGGTATGTATTGTGGTCAAATTAAAGGACTTTGAGAGGGAGGGAGGGAGGAGGCAGGGAGGGGGGAGGGAGGAGGAGGGAGGGAGGTAGGAGGGAGGGAGGGGGAGGGAGGAGGAGGGAGGGAGGGAGGGAGGAGGGTGGGAAGGAGAGGGAAGGAGGCAGGGAGGAAAGGAGAAGGAGGGAGGAGACAGTTCGCTTGGAAGTTCGTAGCCGTATATTGATAATACTATGACTATGTATTATTCTTCAGGACTGGTAGTGATTGGGAGTGTTTAACGATTGCGAGTTTGCACACTGAGGCCAAGCGCAAGGCTATAGTTATGCACTTGCAATTATTCGTACACAATTTGCCTTCAAAATCTGGAAACATATTTATACAAGTAGCTTTGCTCGCTTAGCTACTTCCCCCTTGCTCACATACGTGAGTAATCCGGCGCTCGACAGCTCTCTGTGCGGAGCTACTGCTCCCTGATTCACGCGATTGCATTGATCCACTTCAACTGCTGCTCACCATTTGCGTCCGCTTCAGCTGCTGCTCACTGATTACTTCCACTTGTAGCACCAGCGCAGCCCAATGTTCTTGAACATTCTTCGCGGAGTTCGAGGTTTGGAAGTACGAAGGTAGCGTGTCACTAGTCTAGTCCCGCCCCACGAACATCCCACTTCCGTCACGCACAGACACACCCACACACACACGCACGTTAAAATCTTAATGTATTGATGCAATCAAAACCAGTTTGACAGTGTATGCTTTCAATTCTGACAATGGAGATCCCTTTCATCCTACCAGGAATTGTTCCACCCAATGGTGTTGGTCGTGGGGAGTCAGGTGATCGATCGACTGGAATGAGATGGAACAGGTGGGCATGTGATTGGTCATTTTCACTGTTCAATGCTACAGCCTTATTTTGCCATGAAAATTCTTGGACACCTGCCTCGAGCTCATTGCTTACTGGTGATCAGTCACTAGAGAATTAGTATTGATTACTAGAGGATTACTAGAAGACTAACTAGTTTGTGGTCATGTGACTTATTGTACTAGTCATGTGACACCTACACATGTACATGTACCATTATAGTATGGTAATGCCTATACTCTCCAGCCCACCCTACAATTGTACAATCAGACTGTAATCATGTGACTTATTGAACAGTCACGTGACTTTAGGAACCGGTCATGTGACTTGAATGAATGGTCATGTGACTTCTTATGTTAGTCTAGCCGTGTTCCCAGGCCATGTGGGAGAAACGGCCTGGCAACTTCCGCGAGTTCAAACTGTATGTGGATGTAACGTCACGATAATTGCATATCGCATTCGAGCGGTGAAGTCCACATGATACTTATGATATTTCCACCAGCTGAGAACGGTCTGCAACGGAAGGGAAGCAGAAGACGAACAAATGAAAGTCATCATGCAGAGCACATACGCTAGCGCGATCGAGCGATCAACTATTGTGATGAATGGGTGCGACTGCGACGTTTGGACACAGGACGCAATTCGGTTTTCTGTTGTCATGTCACAGCATTCTGAAATCTGATTGGTTCTGCCAACTCTCTGGCAGCGGAAGTACATGCATGCAGGACCCACGGTTCTTTCACCATGGAAACTATTCTAGCTGTCGCGTTTGGCCGAGTGATAGACCTCCAACATGGAGACATAGACACGCTCACTGACACTTGTGCATCAATCTTCCAATCGTACAAGAAGGGAACAGAATATCTGAGGCGTTTGTCATTGTCTTGATATGTGTTGACAATGACATGATGTACCGATTTTCCGATACTGACAAAATGTCGCTGAAGAGCTGAGAGACCGTATACAGCAGGGTGATAGGGAGAGGAGAATGGTCGCATTAGACCTTTTGTTAATATATAGTGCAAATCATCATCCATAGCTTACTGACCATCCTGATTGGATGATAAATTTTGAGTTCCTAATCATCCATAATTGGATATTCCGTAGTTGCTACTGTCTCTTCTTCACTTGGAGGATTTGAATGCAATACTTGGCTAATCATCCAAGTGATAATTAATTGAATAGCCTGCAGTGTTCTCCCCAGAAATTTGTTTAAGAGGGGTGCATATATATAATGAGATTCATACCACTGAGAAACCTTTTGAAGTCTTGCTTAGTCAAGTAGTTGCTAAAAGTAATCAACACCAATGGGCTGGCAAAGGGCAATTTGCTTTTAGACCAGACCAGAAAGTGTCCTTGGGTAGAGGCCTAAGATTTATAGTTGCTACTGTACGTTCTGAAATTGGATGATCTTAATTACCCTGTGCGCATGCGCAGCAGGGGGTAAGGGGCGAGAGGCACAGAAAAGCGAGCGAAACTCCAAAATTCTAATTTATCAACTTAACCACACCCTCTTTCTAACATTACTGCCACAGCTAACTCGTCATGGCTAGTATGCTCTCCGTACCTAGCAACTATAGCTAGTATAGCTCATCGTGCATGCTGCTAGTGCTGTAGCCTACCTGTGTCATGTCTGAAGTATGAGGCTTAGAACGCCATCTTTCAAGGCCAGACATACGGCAGCCTAGCCCGGAACAGAAAGAGAGGCTACGCAAAGATGCCGAACGAAAGTGCACTGAACAGTAATGCACGGGGTATGTGCTCTCATGAGCACCTCTAGTTATTTAGGTGATTGTAATGGAGTGAGCATAACTGAACATTAACAGGACATATATAATTACATTGGGTTGCATAACCATTTAATTTTGACGTTATTGTGTACACTCTTATGGGTGCCGGTGTATGTTGTGCGTCTATGCGGCCCTATTGTCTCGTGTCCTATACACTTGCGTTAGAGTTGGATCATTGTACATCTTCTTGTTGTCTCTGCTCTCAAGGATACAGTTTGAGTTACCATGCTCACATTACATGATGAATAATTCCATCCCCCGAAGAGAACTGATCAAGTTTTCTGTGAATGCTTTAATCACGCCTTACCTCCTCTTGGCTTTCCAGATCTAGATGAGATAGATCACACAGAACAATGTCCCGAAGACTTTCTATGTACAATTGATGAAGTGCAATGGTTACTTAACAGACTTGATACAACCAAATCCAACGGTCCAGATGGAATTTCAGCTAGGATGCTAAAGGCTGTAGCTCCTAGTATAGCCCCATCTATTACGGAGCTATTCAACCTGTCCATCAAGTCTGCTTGCTTTCCAACCATGTGGAAAATGGCTAACATAGTTCCAGTCCCTAAATCAAACAATCATTCCAGCCCTCCCAACTATCGACCGATTTCACTTCTCCCAATTCTCAGTAAACTTCTGGAACATCATATGCACTTTTTGCTCACTGAACATCTATCCTCACACCACCCCATATCAAGTGACCAGTGGGGTTTTCAGTCTGGAAAGTCTACAGTTTCGGCATTATTAACATCTACCCACAAGTGGTTTCAGCAGTTGGAAGCAGGAAGAGAAGTGTGTGCTGTGTTTTTTGATCTAAGAAAAGCTTTTGACACTGTACCCCACAGAGCACTACTTGGGAAACTCAAACAACTGAACCTCAACCCTGTTTTGACTAGATGGATTTGCAGTTACCTTATGGGAAGGAGACAAAAGGTGGTAGTGGACGGCGAGTCATCTGGTACCACATCAGTCGACTCAGGAGTACCTCAGGGATCAGTCTTGGGCCCCCTTTTATTCCTTATATATATTGATGGCATTGCAAACACTAATTTGTCTCCAGGGTCCGAGATTTCTCTGTATGCTGATGACATGATGCTGTTCAAGGTCATCAAGTCAAATGCTGACTATGCAGATCTCCAAAATGATATTGATGGTTTGAACAATTGGGTGACTGCCAACTACCTTACCTTTAGCTCCTCAAAATGTAAATATATGCTGCTCTCCAGAAAGAAAGATCCATCACATCCTCCTGCCCTGAAGCTGGGTTCCTCTGCTCTAGACAGAGTGCACTCCTATAGATACCTTGGTGTTCTCCTGACATCGACCCTATGTTGGTCAGAACACATAAATGAAATCTGTTCTAGAGCTAAAAGGATGGTTGGATTACTGTACAGGAGATTTTATCAGAACACAAGCCCACAAAGTCTGTTCCAGTTGTATATTGCCTTGGTAAGACCACACACTGAGTATGCTAGCCAGGTTTGGAATCCTCATTTGCAAAAGGACATCGATCAGCTCGAACGCGTACAGAAGTTCGCTTTGCGTATGTGTGCAAAACAGTGGGACTTGGGTTATGCCGATTTGCTCAATCTTTTTAATGTACCCAGCTTAGTTGATCGCAGAAATTACCTGAGTTTGTGTACCATGTACAAGGTAGTTCATGAACTGGTTTATTTCCCCTACGATCTGTTTGTGCCTAAGACCACCACATTAAGATCATCATCCAAGTTACTCTACTGCCAGCCCTTTGCTCATACTAACGCATTTTTTCACTCCTTTGTACCTAAAACTTGTTCTGTTTGGAATAATTTACCAGATTACATTACTCATGCCAATACTTTGTCTGTATTTAAATCATCTCTTGTTAACCATATGTACCATATAGTATAGTCTTTTGTGTTCTTGGGTATGCTATTATTAGCCAGTGGCTATTGCATTGTCCTATGCATTTTTTGTGCATAAACTTTCATAGAAAAAAAAAAAAAAGAAAAAAAAAAGTTGACAATTCTCACTGATTGTTTTCTTGTGCACAGTGTGACAGGCAGAAACAGTACGTGTACAGAATGGTAGGCAGATACACCTAGATTATATAACATTTGTGTGCAATGTTGGTATCTGCTATATCAGGGGCGTAGCTAGGATTTGGAGACTGAGGAGGCTGGAGTTGTCAGCGCGCGCGAAGCGCTCGGCGAAAATGTTTCGAGCTAATTAATTATTCATAAGTTAATGTTAATCCGCAGTGCGCGCAAACATGCTACAGCAATATGCCGATGCCCTGACTGTCCCAGACTTGCAGCACTATCAGCGTTAAGAGTATATACCGGCTCATGGTCAGCCTAGCTCCAGTCTCTGTCATCAGATCGAACGCACATCGTACGCGGAGTGTGCGAAACTCCGTACACGCGCGTCATTATCCAGAAAAGCGAGGAGGCAACTGCCTCCCTTGCCTCATTGCTAGCTACGCCCATGCTATATACTGCTTTTGGAATGTGCATGGAAAATGCAACGTAGTCTGGTTGTCCGCCACCCAGCTACTGCTGAGCCACGTACTTGACAGTGAGGAAAAGGGGTCACGGGGGATCTTGTTGACTGTGTGGAAGGCTTCACTCCACTAGGCTAGGGTGTTGATGAGAGGGGCAATGATCCCTTGAGCTGCTGCCATGTTGGCAGCCCCGATCCTGAACGTGTGACCCTACGAACTGAGGCATGGATAATGTTGAATGCCCACCAGATATGACCACCTCTTGTAGTGTAATAGTGCACATGTGAAGGTACACCATGTGAGGTGGAAGGAGAGGGAAGTGCCGGGAGCTGACGTAGTCTTCTACCCAGCCAGTACCACGATTGCTTACAGTGTCCAGCATGCAAAGATATGATCTGGACCCTTTTGCTGATTGCATGTGTGCAACTGGAATGTGCTGACTCAGTGAAACATCATACTTCACGAGAATGGTGTTACCCGATCAAACTGTAGGTGCGTTTTTCTCTCATTAGAGAGCTAAACGACTGTTTGATCCAAGGGAGAGTGCTATCACACAAGCTTCCCGTACGTACAAAGACGTCCCTGCTGCTGACGATAGTCACGATGGCGTCTTGTTCTTGGGGGGCATAGTTGGTACCCCAGTAGCCTGGCAGCATCTTGGACAGTAGAGGGAAGCATGGACTCCTTGTGCAGTAGTGACTGTGAGTTTCTTATTATGCAGGACTCCCTGGCAGACCAGCAAGAGCACATACCACTGTAAGTAGACTGCACGCCCCAGAGAGGAGGATGAGCGAGTAACTTCTATATGTGCCCGTGCTGCAGCAGCAGCAAGACAGACCTGCAAGAGAGCTCATCAATGGTTGCACCTGAAAACCATACAGTGGTAAATGTGAACGTGTTTGCGAAGTGCAAAGATGAGTTACTGTGATGGTCAATGTAGAATTCCCGTAATACGGTGTGAATATGGTGCAGGCGTACTACATGTACTGTATGGTACTCCTACGATTACATTGCATGCCTGGGTGGTCGGGTAGGGTGGGCAGCAATTGGAAACAGGGTCGAGTACATGTACCTTGTTGTGATAGAACAAATGGTTGAGTACCTATCATTGGTCAGGTCTCAATAATTATGATCTACAGTGTGGTTGTGAGCCTCCAGTTGGTATATGTACATGTATGTATCCCATCATCAAATTAACATGGAGTCAGGATTGAACAGGTTGCCTGTAGGGCTGAAATGATCTCGAGTGATGTCACAATATTAGGAAGCTAAATTCCTGACTATTGTGGTTCCACCGCTCAAGAGTTGTCCCTGTGTCATGTTGTCCCGTATGTCGCTGCACTTGCTCTAGTCTGGAGGACTCAAGCAACTGATGAACAATTTCCAACTATACTGTGTGTATCTCCCTTCCTGCAGGTGGAGGGTGAGGTGGAAGAGGGACCCTGACACACTGCAGAGGGTGGAGGACCTGGGTGTGAACGCAGCAGAGAAGGGAACCTTGGAAGATGCCTTTGAGCTGCTACGCAGGGCATTTGCTGAGGCACCAAACCACACTTCTCCCTGTGACAACAGAGCACAGGTATCAACATAGTCTCGGAACCAGACCCTTCACACTGGGAGGAAGGGTCTGGGCATGCGCTTACATTCCAGTTGTCCCCAGGACGGAATGTTGACCTGACAGCATTGATTGCAAATGATATCATGGAAGCGATTTTTCTCCCGGCTTTCAGTGGTGCCAGCGACTAGATATGGCCAATCACTGTGCTATGCCGTGTTACCCGCGAGTGTTGAGGGGATCAGTGAACCGGCCGACTGTCATCATACGTGTGGTATGGTTCATCGCTAATTATCCACGCATAATTGCATTCTGTCAGGACAACTTGAATGTAGGCACGTGCCCAGACCCTTTCTCCTCCCCGTGCGAAGGGTCTGGTCCAAGACTAGTATCAACACTGTGTAATGTTGTTGGTGCAGTTGTACATGTGTAAACCCCATACTCAGAGGACGGAATAACACTTGGGGTGACATATGGCGAAGCTGTCTGTGTGGGGCTCGCTCAGGCTCGCCTAAACATGGTTTCCAAAATATGCCACTTGTGGCATGTGAACATATCATATTCCCAGTGACTCTAGCCACACCCACTCATTAACGAGCTTTTAATAGTCATGACTCTCATCCGAGAAACGTTTCACTTCCAGAAATGGAGGCTTCATGTTTCCTCTGCTCAGGAGTTGTCCTTGTGTCATGACCGTTGTCCTGCATGTCACGTTCGTGACTCTAAACACACCCACTCATAAACAAGCATTTAATAGTCATGCCTCTCTGCCGACGACCACCTTCAGGAGAGTTTCAATACCAGAAATGGAGTAGAGAGTCCTTACAAGCTACGGTGAGAGAACTGGTTTCTTAGCCCATTCGTGCAAAAGAAGGAGGAGAGAATTACATGGTGCCAACCAAGACTGTTCTAAAGCCGAGCTATGCTGTTTTCAACCTGACTGTGAACTCACCCACCTCCCCCTCTCCTGCCCTGCCCTTTCTGCTCACACAGAACCTATCTCCGAAGGACATTGCCGGAATTGACAACACAAGATGAAAGTTGTCGTGCCATCAATATAATTATTCTACCATGTATTGCGTTGATGTTGCAAAAAATATTTGCGCATGCGCAGTGATTGTACCTGGGAATGTGACCGAGTTCAAAATTCGAACAACCAAACCCAGCAATCTCATTGGATAACATGTCCTGCGATCCATACCATTAAGCAAAGTGCAGTAGCTTCAGAATACCTGTTCCATGCAGCAAGCCCATTACCACAGCAGATTAGGGGGAGGGCCCCCGACAATTAGTTGATCCCCAATGGCATGGCATGAGTTGTGAAATCTGTAATGAGGGTAGTTGGTTTAGGCACATTGATTATGATTTATGAATTCTATTAACCTTTTCCCCACATACATGTATGCACACCCTCACACACATACAACTGTACCACACACACTCACATGTGTGCATGTGGACATGGCCCTGGCAGATGAGGATACAGCCATCCAGCTGATTGGGGGTGTGCTAAGGTGGCCTGGTGTGGAGGCTGACGGGAGAGGACTCCAAGAGTACAGTTGGGCTAAGCAGCCACTTCGCAGACAGACAGGTGAGGCAGTGTTGACAGCTGTCAAGGGCCTGTAGCCAGGGGCCCATCCTCAGAACTTGTGCAGACAATGATTTGTAACTGCTCAAATACGTACTGTACCAGCAGTTGATACACCACTCTACTTCTGAAGTAGAATGCTGGCCAGTTTGGAGTAGTGAAGGCTGGGTCGGTTTGACCACGGCAAGAATTTCTCGTACTATGCGTACGTACATGTATCTATGGAAATGATTGCTCACAGCACCGGATATCATGAATTAGCAGTTAGTTTAAAATGTCATGGGTTAGCAGTTAGTTTATTGCCGAGCGGGAAGCGAGGCAACTAATCGTGCAGTGTGGAGGTCGAATCTGGGCTGGTGTGACTATAAATCTATACGTATATATTTGTCCTGTAACGCATTGGAATGCAATTATTGTGGCCCCGCACGTATATTACGCGTTGGACCCCCGCGCATGCGCGTATACAACCCACACGCGCACCATATGGCCATGTGATCTCACTTTTGTCGTTTGTCGCTGCTATACAAAATGGATGAGTATGAGTCGGTTTCTGACAGGAGACGACATCGAGGGATAACTGGTGAGGCGAGGAGGGAGACTGTCAGAGCGGCTGACCACAAGAGATTTGGCAGGCAGAATGAAGTTGACGTTCGCCGTTCACAGAGACTCGCCATCACTCGCGATTATGTTCTGCAACTGCCAAATTGTATCAAAGCTTCCCGCAAGGCATCTCTGCGTGGTCCACCACGTATGCACTAGTTATGTCTTAGACTATTGAGATGCCCTGCCTGCTGTACAGACGGGTTTAGTTCGTTGGGAATGTTTGAATGACCTCATGAGAATAGTGGGGTGTGGTCACCTGTCCCGGCCTTTCTGCTTGATGAGGCAGAGAGTGAAGGAAAAGTTGAGCAGCACAGAGTATGTTTGGTACTCTTGACCTTAACTGGTGGCCATCCAAAGAGTAGGAATGGCTATGTCCGTCTACCATGTTGATTGTGGTAATATTGCTCGTAGGAGTTGCTGTGATTGAGATGACATTCCCACTGGCCTTCTCTGGAGTGGCTGTTTGCCTCGTAAAGCATCTTCCATGCTGAAACTACCGGGTAAGTTTCAGTTGGTTATGTGTACATTCGACTCTATTTGCTCTAGATAATAATCTGCTCATCAGCCTTTGTGTATGCTTATATTCATAACGCCGGTCCCACCCACTGATGTCACATCATAGTTATGATATAACGGAATGTATGTGGGTGGAGTTTTGAGGTTTCACTTTCATACTAGCTTCGTTCCCAGTTTTCTGTTCTTCGGTTTGTGTTGACATTTAATCCACCGAAGCAGGAGAGCAGAGAATCACAGGAAGACCTTAGCCTCTTTCGATTTTTCGTATGGGGCCTGGGAACGAGGCTAGGGAGGCCTGGTATTATTCAAGCAACTTCAAGTTTACACACTCGCTCAACCAAGTGGTATAGAGCACTAGTCTCGACTGGCCATGGTGTTGGGACCTATCCTACTGGATGATGAACTGATCCAGAACCTGCTCATGCCTCCCTCCTCACCTCACCATGCTATGATTTTGTCCCCCCTTGAACAATTTTCTGAATGAAATATAACTGGCTGATATTTTATTGAAGTCAGTAGGCTCCGTTTACATCACTGACTTTAATTCTGAATTATATTTGAGGGGCAACCGCACTCCTGGTATATGTAGCCGTTGCAACCCCGGTTCCGACTTGCCGTAGTGCAAGCTAAGTATCGCTGTTCATTCCAATTAACGCACATGCCACGTGGCAACCACGCACAGTCGATCGCTAGCAATGGAGGCCAAAGGGAAGACAAGATATGATTACAGCGCTCACAACTTGGCCAGCACAGTGAGTTTCGGCACGTAAGCGTCAGTGAACGAGAGCGATCACGACCGTGTGGTCAGAATCTTTGTGTTAGGAATGGCCTACAAAGAATCTGCCTACACCGTCGTGATCGCTAACATGCAGTGACCCAAGCGTACAATTTTGTACCGAAACTCACCTTGGTGTTGGAGATACGAGCCCTTTTGTCTCGCCGTCGGCCGCCATTGCTCGAGCGCACTCTTCAACTTTTGTCGCCAGTACAGCTCTCACAAAAGGCCCGGTAGTTGGAGGTTATTATTACATAACATTACATTACATTACGCGGCACAATTTTTCCCCTACCAGGAGTGTTATGTGTCTTCGAACCAGATAGAATAGATTACTACTCCCTCTCTATCCCGCTATACCCACACCTACAAACGCACACCCACACACACCAACACCCTCAGGTGGCTCATGTGAATCTCTGAGCTGCACGTCTGATCGCCACATCAGGAACTTGGAACTTGGCAAATGTATTGAACACCATAACCTACTTACCTTTACCGATAGTATCAGGATGTTCACAGTGTCATTATGTAATATCAATAAACCATGCATGATTATACACTATTCTGTGGAGATAATACAAAATGTGTGTACGTACAACAAAATTACGCCTGCAGATACGTATATACTAGATGCATATCGTACAAAACCATTGCAATACCTAGCACAGCAAATTAGAAAGTGTAGACTTTGCCAGAATTGTAGTCACTCACATGTACAAAACCATCATCAAGTGCAATACCAGCAGGACAACTGATCTGACCAAAAGAGGTCACAAACTCTCCACTTGTCTTAAACACGGACACACAACTGTTCCCATACTCACACACATATACAAACTGATCATCAATACAGACACCACGAGGACCGCTTAGAGGTTCAGAAGCAGTGCCTTTTTTGGTAATAGCATACAAAAACTGTCCCTTGCAGTTCAAGACTTGCACACGATCGTTGCCCCAATCAGACACGTACGAATTTCCTGCTCCGTCCTGGTCAAAGTCTTCCGGACCACTAAACTCACCATCTCCACTACCATGGCGGCCAAAGCTCTTTACATACTCCATATCCCTGTTCAGTATTTGAACTCTGTGATTTTTATGATCACAAATGTAGAGTTTGTCGTTGATGATCTTGACTGAAATGGGAGTGTTAAACTCGCCAGGTTGTGCACCTCTTTGTCCAACTACTTTCACGAGCTTGCCTTCCTTGCTGAACTTCAAAACAGAGTGACTAGTGCCATCTGCAACGTAGATACTGTCATCTTCGTCCACAGCTACTCCCCTAACACCTTTCAGCCTCTCACACACAATTGTTTGTATCCTGTTCCCATCTTTATCAAACACTATCACCTTCTTGCCATCCCGCTCACCTACAACCAACTTCTGCTTGCTGTTGAACGTTATTCCCCACGGGTGATTCAGTCCTTTCACGACCCTAACTGGCTTGCCTAGCTGGGTGGGGTGGAGCTTTGCAAGTACTCGGAATGGACTGCTGGCAATTTGGGTGCCATTTACCTTAACTATCACCGTATGCCTTCCCCGAACCGCTGGAGTGTAAGCGACCTCATAAACTCCTCCCAACTTTGAAACGACTGTGGTGTGAATAACGGAACCGTTCGCATTAGACATCACTTCTACCTCAACTATTTGCTTTTCTTTGCAGAGTTGGCCATTTTGGTACACAGTACGGACAGTGAACTGGGCTGTCTTGCCAACTTCAGCACCTTTCACCCCAGGCCCCTCTGCTGTGCACTTTGTGGGATCTGCTTGTAGCATTACAACAGCGTTCTTTTGACAGAGGTCGGAGATATCTTCAGCACAGGCTACCCTAACACCAATGTTCGCTACCTCTGCTGGTACGAGATCGATACGTTCATGCTTCTCACGCTGTTCTCGGATCTTCTCCTGAATGTCCTTCTGCAGTAGCATGACCTCTTCGTCAGTTGCATTACCAACACTGCGCTCTACGAACTCCATGAGACCCTGAATGTCACTGGTGGCTAGTGTAAACCCCTTCCTCTGTACTCCCAGGCTGTCCAGCTTTTGCTGCTTCAATTCGGACGCCCTGTCTTGCAGTTGCTTCTCACGCTTGCGTAGGATTTCATGAAGTTGATTGAATGATCGCTGGATTGTAACAGTAACAGATTTATGCTGCTCCGAAACCTCCTTTTCAACCTTTTCGATCTCCGTAGTGGCAGCTGCAATGTTGGTTTGGATTTGTGCGAGTGGAGTCAAACTGTCTTTGAGTGTTTTCTTGTACTGAGGAGCGGTTTTCTTCACAAACTCGGATTTGTGACCTGCGTGGTCATAAATAATACAGTCACGACAAATGAGGCGACTACAATCAAAGCAGTAGATTTTCAACTGCTCATCGTGGTCCTTGCACATTGAGGGTGGGGCTTCTTTCAGCGGGATCTCCTTAGCCCCGCCCTCTTTCAGCTCCTGAAGGGTCACGACCTTATGCCCAGCAAACATCTTCAGCGTTTGATGCAGTCCAACACAACTGTTGCAGATGAAATCGGTGCATTGGCGGCAAAATGCTTCGGCTTTGGCTCTGGAACACATTTCACACACAGCTTCCACTTTTCCCTGCGTTTTCTCCATTTTCGCGTGGAGCTCTTTCATTCTGTTGACAAAAAAAGCCGTGCGCAGTTGATCGGGGTCGTTTTGCGGCAAAACGGTTCCACTTCGGCACTCGGGGCACGCAAAGGGGCGGTTGTGTCCGGCTCGGAGGGCCAGTTGTCGGACGCACTCCTTGCAGTAGTAGTGGAGGCAGGGGAGGATCTTGGGCTCGCGGAAGTGGTCTTGACAAACGGGGCAAGTGATCTCCTCCTCCAGTTCTTCCAACCCCTTCTCTACGACGTCTGGAGCTTCCGCCATCGAACTTGTAGCTAGATAAAAGCGACTGAACCAAACAGAAAACAAAACCTCTTAATTCAATTTGCCTCGCCCTCTCCCTGAGGTATATACGCCCACTTGTGTGTGCTGCATGTTGTGCGCATGTGCAAAGCTAATTGAAGCTTACCTTTGAAGTCTGGAATCGAGAGCAGGCTGTCCTATATCATCCTCAGTGGGGACATATGGCCAACAAGGAGAGGAACAGGATGCATCAGTGCAAGAGACTGTGACATCACCACTTCAAGGTATCTGCTTGGTTTGTGGTTCAGTCCAACACAGCGCCATACACACTGCCATACTTTAACTCATTACCTACTACTGCAAACAACTTAAAGAAGCAGAAGAACATGTACAAAGTATTAACGCCTAATATTAAACCCCCTATATAAATTCTTATGGGCTTATGGGTATCCTCCGGGCTCATTTGGCTGCTACGGGGTGCAGTGGGTTTTAATCTAGAGCTGCAACCATGCTATCGAGGCCTGAACTGATTGGCCCAACCACCTAATTACTATTCGTCACATGCTAATGCTGAGTTAGTCTCACGGGCCAGTAGAGCTGCAACGATATATCGATATCGCGATACATCGCGATGATAGGTCAAGCGATACAATAATAAACGCGGAAATCGATATATCACGTGACTGGCACTCCTGCTATGTCCCTGAAGAGGACCCCTCCAACTCCTCTGATCACTACCCTATCCTCAGCGAAATCTCCATCCGTCCCCCCTCCCATCCAAAGCCCGGAAACACAATCACCCTCTCCATCCAAACTGGGCCAAACTTACTTCTAAAGAGATTTTAAGAGTCTATACACAGCCCCTTGACCAATCCCTCTCTCGCCACGACCCTCCTGACCAAACTGACTTCAAGTCAACCCCCCACCTAATTGATGCAGAGCTCTCCCTCCTCACAGCTCAAATGCTCTCAACGGCCAACCGGTACATCCCTTTAAAGCGCTTCCACCCACAGCAAACACCGGAATGGGACGATAAACTTAAGTTAGCCCAGAGACGTGCCAACAGGGCTTACAAAGCCTGGAAAGCAGCTGGCAAGCCGAGAGACCCACACCACCCCCTCAGCTCGGCATATAAAATAACCAAAACCAGCTTCAGAGCTAATCTTAGGGCCCACCGGAAAGATGCCCACGAAAGGTTTTATGCAAATCTGGACCTTAATAATACTAACTCGCGCAAGCTCTTCCAAGAGATCCGTAACTTCAATGGTCACACCTCTACTCCCTCCCCCACATAAGTTTTGACGGCTCCACCTTTGAAAGGGATGCCCTCCTCGAAGGTTGGGCTTCTTACTTTGAGAAACTTGGCACCCCCTCCTATCATAATGAGTTTGACTCTCGCTTCCAGGAGGAAGTACATCAAGAGTTTCTTAACCTCCTTGATATGCCAACGGGTGAGGATATAATCTTCACCACAGAGGAGGTGTCAGAGGCCATCAAATCTCTTAAACCCCATAAAGCCCCGGGCCCAGACAGAATCGAACCTGAAAACCTATTCTTCTCTGGCCCGCGCGCCATTGCTCTGCTCACCCACATCTTCAATGGCATTATTTCCACTGGCCATATCCCACAGGCCTTCTCACACGGCTATGTTTCCCCTATTCCCAAGGGTTGCGATAAAGACCTAACCAACCCATCAAACTACCGAGGGATCTCCCTCTTGTCCAACATTTCTAAGCTCTTTGAGAAGCTCCTCCTCTGCAAACTCCAAGCAACCAACCTTCACCTTAACCCTCTTCAGGGTGGTTTCCGTTCAGGTTTCAGTTCGCTCCACTCTGCGTTCATTTTCCAAGAGGCTGTTCAAGCTATTAGAGATAGAGGTAAGAAGGCCTACGTGGCTTTCCTAGACGTGCGGAAAGCCTTCGATACAGTTTGGCATCAGGGCCTCTTTCTCAAACTGCACAGGAAAGGTATCCCCCCTCGCATCTGGCACCTACTCCAGAGATGGTACAACTCTGCCTCTAATTCTGTCAAGCTGGATGAGGACATCTCTCACCCCTTTGCTTCCCAGCAAGGTGTTCGCCAAGGCGCCATCCTCTCCCCGTTACTGTATTCCATCTTTGTGGATGAGCTATTGGACCTTCTTGAGGGCTCTGGGTTTGGTGCTATGGTTGGTATTGTCTATTGCGGTGCCCCCATGTTCGCTGATGACTTAGCTCTAGTAGCTAGTTCCCCAGAAGAGCTCCAGTCCATGCTGGACATCGTGTCCAAATATCCTTCCAGGTGGAGGTACCAACTAAACGCCATTAAGTCTGTGGTTCTAGTCTTTGGGGAAGCCCCTCACACCAGGTCAAAGGCTAGGCTCGGCAGGCACTGGCACTTAGCAGGCCAGCCCGTACGTGAGGTGGATGAACACCGCCACCTTGGGATCCTCCGTACAGTTAACCGCACAACTTCGAACCGCACCTCGGCGCAATGTGCTGTGGGGCGGAGCGCCTTCTTTGCTCTTAATGCAGTTGGCTCCCGATTTGCCTCCACCCTGTCACCTCCCACAGGCTGTATTCTGCTTTATGCCTCCCCATCCTGCTGTATGGCTCTGAAATCTGGCACATCTCTAAGTCTGAATGCCTAATGCTGGAGCGCATCCACAGGAAAATCCTCAGGACAATCCAAGGTCTCCTGCCTAAATAAGGCCCTCACTAGCCTCCTCGGTTCCCGAGACATCTCCTCTTTCATCTCCCAGCATCAGCTCACCTTTATTAACTCCATTGCATCTATGTCCCCCGATGACCTACCCAGGCAGCTACTGGCAGCCCGCTTAGCAACCTCCCCCACCTCAGGTGTTATCCCCACATGGAACCACCTCCTGGATGACCTCCACCTCCCATCCCTAGCCGAGCTCCTTGACAACCCTAGGCCAAAGGACATGTGGAAGAACTCTATAAAGCGTCTCCTTAACATTGAGCATTACATCTCCCTTACTGACCACTGTGACGACTACCTCACCGGTAGCTGTAGCCATACTTATGGCAAGCCAGCCAAGCACTGGTCGAAAACCATTAATGACCGCAAGGCCACCAGTAAGTGCAATTTTAGAATCAGGATGCTGGTGGGGTGTGACGGATTGGAGCTGGACGCCTCGAGGTTCAAGACTAGACGGACCTCCTCATCACCCGGCAATCCCTCCTGCAAGCTTTGCCACTCAGAGCCCGAAGACCCCGCCCATTTCATCTTACGGTGCCCCTCCCTCGCTCTCCGACGCTCAGAACTTCTGTCTGGCTGCCCCGACGATATAGCGCCTCATATTCCGGACCCCTCCGTACCGTTGACATGATCCAGACGGTTTCATTGACGTCATGACGGGCGTTGAATGGCAAGGCCACCCAAATTTTCATCATTGACTTTATTGCCCAACTACGGAACTGCAGGAACGAACTCCTACTGCACTCGCAACATCAATAGCCCAATTCGGGATACTCTCCTACTAAGGAGGTTACAAAGAAGAAGAAGAAGAATCGAGTGTTTCTCAAGCTCTGCACTATGTACAAGATCACCAACAACATCTTCTGTTTCCCTGAGAACTTAATTAACCTCCGGTCAGGCTCATCCTATGTCAACCCGCTCAGTGTCTGGTAATCTATTGTATCAACCATTTGCATATACAAATTCTTTATTGTATTCCTTCGTTCCCAACACTTGTTATCTATGGAATGGCCTACGTACGTACGTACCTTATGATATTACCTCTTCTTCATCATTTTACTGTTTTAAGTACCGCTTAAGGAGATTTATGTTTGTGTAAATGTTTTGGATGCACCAGTAATAGCTATTGTAGCTAAATGTGTGTCCCTTGCTATTGCATAAAGTCTTTATCCAGTTAAAAAAAAAAGAAAAAAAAAAGAAGACTGTACGTGAAGGCACGTGCTGAACCTCGTGGTAAAAATTAGTTTGCGTGTTTCAGCTACTTTGCGTGTTGCAGCTAGTTTTTGCTGGTTACTATACTGTATAGTTTGAAGTTATTGTAGCTACAATGTAGCTCATCGATCTGTGGTGAAAGCGATGGCTAAATGCGGAGCGAAAAGTCGGGTGTGGCGCTAGCTACTTTTGTTTCCTGGCGACTGCTCGGGAGCGATAACCAAAAATTGAAGGACGTCGTTTGTTACTTTTGCCTGGACTATTTGAAGGCCAGCAGGAAATCACGGAGTGAGTCGTCAAGTAGTACATGTAAGCAGGTGACATTGGAAGCCGCGCTATGTCGCACACAACCACTGGCTCTCATAACCAATATATATCAATATATCGCGATTAGAATCTGACCGATAATCAATACAGTACTGAAGGGTATCGTTAGTCTCACGGGCCAGACTCTCACTTAGTACATGTAACTCAGCATTAGTCTCACGGGCCAGCCTCTCCCCTCCCCGTAGTGGGTGTGGCGAGAGGCTGGCCCGCGAGACTAATACTGAGTTACATGTACTAACCTCACCCTAACGTAGTCTTGCGGGTCAGATGTACAGAAGACTACATCTTAGACTTGCCAACATTCTGTGCTGTCTGCAGGAATGTTGGCAGAACCAATCAGATTCTAGCAGCTGCTTTATTAGTCACGTGACCTAGATTTACATGTTGCAACTTATAAAACTATAAAGGATACGCTGAGTTGTGTCTGAAGCAGGAGTTAGTGGTCATGCGATTTCTACAAGGAAAATCTACCAGAAGGCAGCACATGTCAGTTCGCTCCCTCTTAGACAGGGTAGAAACTTCTGACGAACATGAACATCTTGAGGCAAATTTATGCACAGTGCTTCAGTCACCGCAGTGTTTCTTTTCGAAAATCGTTCGAGGGGGGGGGAGGCATGAATAGCTTTGCATACATAGTACTTCTTGGGTATCATTCAAGGGGGGGCAGTAAAGATTCAAGGGGGGGCGAATGCCCCCCCCCCCCCCCCCCCCCCCCCCCCCCCCCCCCCCCCCCCCGCCCAAGTTTAGTGGTACAAAACAGTACTGGTTTGTCAGGCAAAGCGAACTGAAGTGCATGATTCGTGAGTGGGGCTCACGTACATGTACTCTGTTTCTCTGTGCTGAATGTGAATCCCCCAATATTGCAGGTAGTGGCAAGTCTCTATGTTACTGTCATGTGTCTTTATCCAAAAATCCGTTATGACACAGAATGTTGGCAATGGTCACCAAATGTTACTTTCCATACGTCTAGCCCGTGAATCTAACCAAGAGCGCATAAGTAGGTTGAGTAAGAGCGTGTAACTTCAATAGGCGGAATACCTGAGTTGTACTAAAAATAGAACATCCGGTTGCACCAGAAGCCGTACGGCCATAATTGTGAACGCGTTAGCGAAGTGCGAAGATCTAAGTGGCTAGCAATTGAGCTCCAGCTGAGCTTATTTGAACCTATAACCCACCGTGGCGATCGTTGCTGATGTCAACGCCAGCCTCAGGTTAGCACATCCACACAATAACCGTTGTTGTGACTCTTCCAGTAGACTAGGTTATAGCCTCGTACCGCCTGGGTATGAGGCTAACTAGGTTAGCCTTCAGCACAGCCATAGAGCGTTCTCTGGTCGCTGTCGCTTCCTGCCGTCACTTGGCTCAGAACTACACAGCTGTGCACAACAACACAGAATAATGACCGGGTGTCGCCGCTCCAGTCAATTATCACGTGGCAGAAAGAATCACTACAACAGTGTTTAGACGCGCTACAGCTATTTTTAGTACAACTCATGTATTTTACGCTCTTACTCCGCGCGATCTACTTATGCGCTCTTGATCTAACCCTAAGTATGTATTACGTTAATTAACCCCGTACCTAGTCTCGGCCCCAGACCCAAACCAACCCCAGCGCGGATCGCTTCCAGTATACTGGAAGCGATCCGCGCTGTGGTCGGTTTGGGTCTGGGGCCGAGACTACCCCGTACCTTGATTACTTAACAATAGCTGACAGAGCCACAATGTGTATCATTTCATATATTTTTGGAGGGCAAGGCGAGGGTCCAGTCCTCACCATGCACGGCATGGAGGACCCAATGCTCTGCCTCTAGGTAGTGCCTCCGTCTGGGTCCCTCCATGCTGATATGCAACCTTGGGAAATGCAGGGTACACAGTTCCTTTCCCCAATTTACCTTGATCCCAGCCAAGCGGCCCTGACCGCTTGCCCGGAGACCCTAGCTCTCGCTTCTGGTTGCTACTGGCAGGGTCCACTGCCATTGCCTGCTGCTTGGCTGGGCTGGCTCTCACTGCCAGTTTCTACTGGCAAGGTTCGCTGGCCTTGTCTGCCGCTTGTCAATATCACTGCCCATTATGACTGGCTGGTTCTGTCGGGGTTAATTGTTGGCGGTGCAAATAATTGCTTTTCTGGGGGGGGGGGGGGTCCCCAAAGACAGATTGGAAATAGTGATTGTAATGGAGTGAGCATAACTGAATATTTGGGCGAGCGTAGCGAGCCCCCAGTAGTGAGCAATGCACACAGGAGAAGTGTTATGTCGTCGGTGCCATGGGCATTTACGGGATGGGTGGGGTCGAACATGAGACATTGAGCGTTTCTTCAAAGCTGAATAAGAATGGATAGAACAAACGACTCAGAGGTTCAAGCTACAACCAGAGAAACAGTACAAGACAGGGAGGCAAGGCTGGCTCAATGAAGACAACGAGATAGAGCCAGAAGGGAGCAAGCACGCAGTCAAGAAACAGCTGAACAGAGGGAGGCTAGGCTGGCGAGTCAGAGAGAACACACTAGAGCTTCTAGGGCACATTAGTGACAAGAGTCTAGACATGCACAAGTGGATGCCAACAGATCAATTCTCAGTGATGTTCCCTTGTTTGATCAAGCCTCTGTACATACCAGGATGCTCAACTTTCACTGCAAGTTACAGGGAGGCAAGGCTGGCTCAACGAAGACAACAAGATAGAGCGAGAAGGGAGCAAGCACGCAGTCAAGAAACGGCTGAACAGAGGGAGGCTAGGCTGGCTCAGCAAAGACAATGAGATAGCACAAAGTCAGGAAACAGCTGAAATCACTTATTCAATCACTTTCATGTACCCACATGACTTGCCAAAACCTCGTTTCGAATTATACACGTCATTGACACCCACACTCGCTATGCTCGCCCAAATGACGTCTATGTCACCCTAGTAATTACATTGTATTGCATAACCATTGCCCTTTTCTTGTTATTGTGTACACTCTTATGGGTGCCGGGCAGCCCCTTTGTATGTTGTGTGCCCATGCGGCCCTGTTGTCTCATGTCCTATATACTTTCACTAGAGTTGGTTCTTGTTGTTGTCACTGAGGATACAGTTTGAGTTACTGTGCTGACATTACATGATGAATAATTCCACCCCCCAAAAATAAAATTGTTGGAACTTGACAATTCTCACTGATTGTTTGCTTGTGCACAGTGTGATAGTCAGAAGCATGTACATTGATAGGCAGATACATCGGGAAGATTATATAATATCACTTGTGTGCAATGTTGGTACAGTTGTATCTACTGCTTTTGGAATGTGCATGGAAAATGCAACTTAGTCTGGTTGTCCTCCACCCAGCTACTGCTGAGTCAGGGTAGTTGACAGTTGCAGTGTAGTTTGAGAGGGAGGGAGGGAGAAGGCAGGCATTGAGGAGGGAGGGAGGGAGGGAGGAAAGGAGAGGGAGGGAGGAGACAGTTCACTTGGAAGTTCGTAGCCCTATAGTCATTATTATTCTTCAGGACTGGTAGTGATTGGGAGTGTTTAACGATTGCAAGTTTGTTTCCACACTGAGGCCAAGCGCAAGGCTTTAGTTGTGCACTTGCAATTATTCGTACATAATTCACCTTCAAAATCTGGAAACAATATATTTTCTATGCAATCAAAACCAGTTTGACAGTGTACGGTTTCAATTCTAACGATGGAGGTCCCCTTCATCCCACCAGGAATTGTTCCACCCAAAGGAGCTGATGGTGTTGGTCATGGGCAGTCAGGTGATCGACTGGAATGAGATGGAACAGGTGGGCATGTGATTGGTCATTTTCACTGTTCAATGCTACAGCCTTATTTTGCCATGGAAACTCTTGGACACCTGCCTCACTGCTTACTGGTGATCACTCACTGGTAATTATTACTATAGATTGCTAGAGGATTACTAGAGGACTAGCTAGTTTGTGGTCATGTGACTTATTGTACTAGTCATGTGACACCTACATGTTCCAACAGCAATATAGTGTGGTAATGCCTATACTCTCCGGCCCACCCTACAATTGTACAATCAGATTGTAGTCATGTGACTTATTGTCTAGCCTCGTTCCCAGGCCGTGTAGGAGAAACGGCCTGGCAACTTCCGCAAGTTCAAACATGTATGCATATGTAACGTCATGGCAATTGCATACCGCATTCAAGCAGTGAAGTCCACGTTATACTTCTGATATTTCCACAAGCTGAGAACGGTCCTGCAACAGAAGAAAGCAGAAGACGAACGAACGAAAGTCATCGTGCAGAGCACACACGCTAGCTTGATCGAGCGATCAACTATTGTGATGAATGGGCGTGACTGCGACGTTTGGACGCAGGACGCAATTCGGTTTACTGTTGTCATGTTACAGCGTTCCGAAATCTGATTGGTTCTGCCCACTCTCTGGCAGCGGAAGTAACAGTTTGAACTTGCGTAAGTTGCCAAGCTGTTTCTCCTACACGGCCTGGGAACGAGGTTAATGTTAGTCATATGTTAGTCATGTGACGTTTCCCTCGCCTACACCCACAGCACATGCAATACAGAAGTGGCTACTCTCCAGCCCACCCGACCATCAGACATTTCTGGAAAGTCTTCCACAATCTGCCGACAGACGCAAAGAGGTGAGGCGTCCAGAATCAAGCACTACTCTCTGTGCATAATACTTACCCTAGCCTCGTTCCCAGGCCTTCTCATCCCAGCGTTTGTCGCTTGCAGTACTAATGCAGGTACTGCAAGCGACAAACGCTGGGTGAGAAGGCTTAGTAACAAGACTACTAGTGGAATGCAGGACATTGGAGGGTGAGTCTGAGCAAAGTGCTTTCACGTGCAGGACATGCATGGAGCAGTTGCATTCACATGACTGTCATCAGAATGTGACCGGGCAATGAGCACAGTGGGCGACATAAATTAAACACATACTCGTGCACATCACAGCAACTGTGAGTCAGGTTAGCTTGGCTGAAGCAGTCTAGCAGGTACGTCACCGACCACGGCTGCAAGGTCCACGAGCTGTCTCCATTTTTGTTGTCGCCACCAAGGAAGCAGAATGTTCATGGTTCGCTTATTGCTCTAGCCAATGAATAGGTAGGTCAACGAGTGGTCTCCGTCTTTGTTGCCGCCGTCGTCCATCGAATAGGTAGACTGTTCACTACAATTTCCTCTGGGTATGTAAGGTTCGTTCGTTGAATTTGAATATTATTGTGCACGTGCAAGTGAAATCCGTTGATTTAAAATTTCCGGTAGGTGGTCAGTCCAAGCATAGTCGTCACATACACACGCACTGTGCAATAAAGTCACGCTAGTGTGGGGCTCATTCAGGCTCGCCCCAATAATTATACAGTGGAACCTGTCCATAGTTTAAGGCAGCCAACCACCTCTCTATCATGGTCGCTACTGCCAGTTCCAGTTGCACTAACACTGTACAAACTGACCTGCCCAAAGCAGCCCACTGTCTACGGTGGCCAGACAATACTTGCCCCATTAGTGACCACTATAGACAGATTCCACTCTACTGGCCCCACATATTGAGGAGGTTGATCAACAGTGTATTGCTAATTATTGTCCCGGCACTGTGTCACATGTATTGCATTTCGTTCTTGTGTTCCCCAGTTCTACACGGGGTGCTACAGGATCCCTGTCACTGGTATTAGAGCATGCAGGTAAGTTCCTACAACTGCACTCATAATTTGACATGAAGCCTAGAGGACCTGTATGTGTGCAAAATGTGAGCTGCCCCCTTCCCACCTCCCACCCCTCTGTCCCTCCCCCCATCACCCCTCTGTCCCTCCCCCCACCCCCTCTGTCCCTCCCCCCTCTGTCCCTCCACCCCCCACCACTCTGTCACTCCCCCACCCCCTCTGTCCCTCCCCCCACCACCCACCCCTCTTTCCCTCCCCTCAACCACCCTCTGTCCCTCTCCCAACCCCACCCCGGGCCCCACCTCTGTCCATAGTCACTCGTTATTTGGCGCATGCACGTGCATCTCAGAAATATGATTGATGTGCAAGGTGTGCTTGATGACGTGTGACAACAGTATTTTCTGTGCCCTACAGATGATCATCCAAGGAATGGATGGAGGGAATACTGCAATGTTGTTTTAGTTATCTAAAACTGAAATAGTTTAGTTTTTGGTTTTAATTAGGTAGAAGTCGCATTGTTTAGTTTAGTTTTAGTTTTAATTACTAAATCTCAAAAGGGTTAGTAAAGGCTCTTTTAGTTTTAGTAACCACTATTTTTGGGTGATTTTCATTCTAGTTTAGTTGTAGTTTTAATTAACAGGCTGAGACAGTCCTCATTTTAGTTTTAGTTTTAATTACTAAAGTGAAATATGCCATACTAAAATGCATTATAGTTTTAGTTTTAGTTAACTAAAACAACATTGGGGAATAGCCGTGACAGGCTGCCCACACCTGCTTCAATGTGTTCAACCTTCCTCTCCCCCCCCCCCCCCCCCCCCCCCCACCACCACCACCAAACGGAGGAGAAATGAAACAAACTGCTCCAGGCTATTAACTTGACTGCCGGCTTTGGAATTGTATATGAAACTGCAATTGATGAGAGTGTTGTACCCCATGCACCAGTGCAACAGTTGGTTTGATGAGGTGTTCAGTATGTTGTAGCCTCGTTCCCAGTCCCCTCCCAGCTTTCCATCACTTGCGGTATGGCTAAGCACGGAAATTAGTGTACCAGGCCCTCCTAGCCTCGTTCCCAGTCCCACGCCCAGCTTTTCGTCGCTGCTTAGTACGGTACTAAGCAGCGACGAAAAGCTGGGCGTGGGAGTGGGTACGAGGCTAAGGCCCTCCCCTCCCCACTTTTCCATACTGCAAGTGACAAAAAGCTAGCTATATAGCTAGGCGGGGGCCTGGAATGAGGCTACTGATACTAGGTTGTTATATATCCCTACCCTGATCACGTACTGACATACTATGCTCACTATAAGATTATAATTTGCTAGCTAGCTACCACCTGCAAGCAACCCGAAGCTCAATTGCTGATGGTGGATGCAATCCTCGATCGAAGCTACAGTAAAATGGACAGCCAGTTGCATGGAGGCAATTATTGCATCTAGGTGAAGGTATATAGTCCACTTCCCGAGACATTTGCAATTGGATAAGCAGCGTGCTAACAACTTCATATTTGTCACCAGCGTAATGCTTTTTTAAAAATGTTGTACCTGTTTGACGGACGATGGCGACAACAAAGACGGAGACCACTTGTGGACCTACCTATTCATTGGCTAGAGTACCATGAACTTCCTCCTCGGTAGTGATACTGACAAAGACGGAGACAGCTTGTGGGTCAATCTGCCGCCATGACCAGTGACGTAGTACCTGCTATAGACTGCTTCAGCTAATACTAACCTTTGCTGTGATGTGTACGAGCGTATGTTTAGAGTCGTTTCTGTGGCCTACTATGCTCATTCAGTGTTTCCCCCAAAGGGCGTAGGAGGGGTGCTCCCCCCCTTCCTGGCCTATTATCCTTTGATATGGTCATATTGGGGCCCTTCCTGGCCTACTATCCTTTGATATGGTCATATTGGAACCCGCCCCCGCCCCCCCTTCCTTGTCAGTTTTGGAGGAAACGGTGCACGTACATTCTGATGACAGTCATTTGAATGCTACTGCTCCTTGCATGTGCTTCGCTCAGGCTCGCCCTCCAATGTCCTGCATTCCACGTACTATAGTTATGTAGAGGATACAGAATAAGCACATGCATTATAGAAAATGTAGACTTTGCAATAGTCACTCACTATTAGTATTCTGGATATTGTAAAACTTCTTTCATGTATGTAATATACAGCAAATTAGAAAATGTACACTTTGCCATAATCGTTGTCACTCACATGTACAAAACCATCATCAATTGCAATACCAGCAGGACAACTGATCTGACCAAAAGAGGTCACAAACTCTCCACTTGTCCTAAACACAGACACACACTTGTTCCCACTGTCACTCACATACACTAACTGATCATCAACACAGACACCACAAGGACGGCTTAGACGTTCAGAAGCAGCACCTTTTTTGCAAATAGCATACAAAAACTGTCCCTTGCAGTTCAAGACTTGCACACGATTGTTGCCCCACTCAGACACATACAAATTTCCTGCTCTGTCCTGGGCAAGGTCGTACGGACAACTAAACTCACCATCTCCACTACCATGGCAGCCAAAGCTCTCTACATACTCCATATCCCTGTTCAGTATTTGAACTCTGTGATTGCCATAATCACAAATGTAGAGTTTGTCGTTGATGATCTTGACGGCAAGGGGTGAGTTAAACTCGCCAGGTTGTGCACCGCTTTGTCCAACTATTTTCACGAGCTTGCCTTCCTTGCTGAACTTCGAAATGGAGTGACTATGATCATCTGTTACGTAGATACTGTCATTTTCGTCCACAGCTACTCCCCTAACACGTTTCAGCCTCTTACTCTCAATTGTTTGTATCCTGTTCCTGTTTTTATCAAACACTGTCACCTTCTTGCCACCCCACTCACCTACAACCAACTGCTGCTTGCTGTTGAATGTTATTTGCCAAGGCTGATCCAGTCCTTCCACGACCCTGACTGGCTTGCCTAGCTGGGTGGGGTGGAGCTTTGAAAGTACTCGGAATGGACTGCTGGCAATTTGGGTGCCATTCACCTTAACAACCACCGTATGCCTTCCCCGAACCTGTGGAGTGAAAGTGACCTCATAAACTCCTCCCAACTTTGAAACGACTTTGGTGTGAACTGTGGAACTGTTCACATTTGACACCACTTCTGCCTCAACTGTTTGTTTTTCCTTGCAGAGTTGGCCATTTTGGTACACAGTACGGACAGTGAACTGGGCTGCCTTGCCAACTTCAGCACCTTTCACCCCAGGCCCCTCTGCTGTGCACTTTGTGGGATCTACTTGTAGCATTACAACAGCAGCGTTCTTTTGACAGAGGTCAGAGATACCTTCAGCACAGGCCACCCTAACACCAACGTTCGCTACCTCTGCTGGTACGAGATCAATACGTTCATGCTTCTCACGCTGTTCTCGGATCTTCTCCTGAATGTCCTTCTGCAGTAGCATGACCTCTTCGTCGGTTGCGTTAGTAACACTGCGCTCTACGAACTCCATGAGACCCTGAATGTCACTGGTGGCTAGTGCAAACCCCTTCCTCTGTGCTCCCAGGCTGTCTAGCTTTTGCTGCTTCAATTCGGATGCCCTGTCTAGCAGTTGCTTCTCACGCTTGCGTAGAATTTCATGAAGTTGATTGAACGATCGCTGAATTGTACCCGTAACGGACTTATGCTGGTCAGAAACCTCCTTTTCAACCTTTTTGATCTCCTTGGTGGCAGCAGAGATGTTGGTTTGGATTCGTGCGAGTGGAGTCAAACTGTCTTTCAGTGTTTTCTTGTACTGAGGGGCGCATTTCTTCACAAACTCGGATTTGTGACCTGCGTGGTCATAAATGATACAGTCACGACAAATGAGGCGGCTACAATCAAAGCAGTAGATTTTCAACTGCTCATCGTGATCCTGGCACATTGAGGGTGGGGCTTCTTTCAGCGGGATCTCCTTAGCCCCGCCCTCTTTCAGCTCCTGAAGGGTCACGACCTTATGCCCAGCGAACATCTTCAGCGTTTGATGCAGTCCAACACAACTGCTGCAGATGAAATCGGTGCATTGGCGGCAAAACGCTTCCGCTTTTGCTCTGGAGCACATTTCACATACAGCTTCCACTTTTCCCTGCGTTTTCTCCATTTTTGCGTGGACCTCTTTCATTCTGTTGACAAAAAACGCCGTGCGCAGTTGATCGGGGTCGTTTTGTGGCAAAACGGTTCCACTTCGGCACTCGGGGCACACAAAGGGGCGGTTGGGCCCGGCTCGGAGGGCCAGTTGTCGGACGCACTCTTTGCAGTAGTAGTGGAGGCAGGGGAGGATCTTGGGCTCGCGGAAGTGGTCTTGACAAACGGGGCAAGTGATCTCCTCCTCCAGTTCTTCCAACCCCTTCTCTACGACGTCTGGAGCTTCCGCCATCGAACTTGTAGCTAGATAAAAGCGACTGGACCAACAGAAAAAAACTCTCAATTTGCCTCGCCCTTTAGTACTTGTGTGTGCTGCGTGTTGTGCGCATGTGCAAAGCTAACCTTCTAATTGAAGCTCACCTTTGAGGTCTGGAATCGAGAGCTGGCTGTCCCATCGTCCTCAGTGTGGATTAGTCTGGCGCAGCCAGACCCTCGCAAGTGTGGATATGGCCAACAAGGAGAGGAACAGGATGCATCAGTGCAAGAGGCTGTGAGATCACCACTTCAAGGTATCCACTGGGTTTGTGGTTCAAGGGGTGGTCATTCCAAGACATGTTATCAATGACTAAACTGATTGGCCACCTGTACCTAAGCATAACCTAATTACCCTAAGTATTCCGCACATGTTATAAATGCTAAGTCACATGTACTAACCACACCCTAACTTAGTCTTGCGGGTCAGATGTACAGAAGACTACAAGGGGTGGTCACGCCAATAAGCGCCGTACTTAGAGCTGCGACCGGCGATTGTGACCCCGTATACGGCGGATGTAGGTGTGGCTTACCGTATTACTCCGTATACTACCAAAAAGTCACGCAGTCACGGTGGATTTTTGCGTCGGTCACAGGGTCACCGGCAGTTCAGCAGCGCGGTCACGCGGTCACTGGCAGTTTTTGGACGGTCACAGATTGTGACCCCGGTCGCAGCTCTAAGTACGGCGCATATTGGAGTGACCACCCCTTGGACTACGTCTTGAGACTTGCCAACATTCTGTGCTGTCTGCCAGAATGTTGGCAGAACCAATTGGTTTCCAGCAGCTGCTTTATTAGTCACATGACCTAGTCATGCTGGGTAACTATAAAAGATACGCTGAGTTATGTCCGAAGTAGTCTCGCGTGGCCCAGACCCTTCCTACGATGATTTGTGGGGTGGGATGAAAGGGGAGGGGAGCTGGAGGGAGGAGAAGCGTCTGGTGACTCTGAACAGGCTGCTGCTGTTTTACATGTACAATGGAATGTAATTATTGAAACAATCTTCCGTATATGTAATATTGCTCACGACTTACCTCAAGTATAATTGATCGAGCACAGAGGTAGAGCCATGGCTATGTGCAAGGAAGAGCGCTGCTACGTCTGCCTCAAAGACTTGCCGAAGAGTAGTACGTGAAGGAGACTTTACAGTGAGACATTCCAGAGCCCGTGTGGAGAATCACGAATACATCCCTATCGCATACAAATTATCTTTGCTTTGTTCGGGCATCAACTGCCTGTAGCCTAGCTGTGAAGCCGCTAAGGAGGCAATTTTGCTCACCTCGAATCTTCTCGCCATGTCAACTATGATCTAGTCACGCGCTCAAAGCTGAAATTGTGCCACAAATTACATTCTGGTTGGCTCTGCCAGCATTCCGGCAGAGCCAACAACATCCTGTTCAGAGTAACCTGACCCTTCTTCCTCCCTCCCCTCCCTTTTCGTCCCACCCCACTAATCGTCGCGGGAAGGGTCTGGGCCACGTGAGACTATGTCCGAAGCAGGAGTTAGTGGCCATGCGATTTCTACAAGGAAAGAATGTGCTTGTAATCCTTCCAACAGGTAGTGGCAAGTCTCTATGCTACTGTCATGTGACTTTATCCGAAATTCCGTTATGACAGAATGTTGACATAGTCACCAAATGTTACTTTCCATACGTCTAGCCCGTGCGTCTAACCCTAACTATACATTGTGTTAATTAACCCCAGGACCTTGATTACTTAATAACTGATCCAGTCCCATGCTAAGTTAGTGCCTCTGTCTGGGTCCCTCCATGCTAGTATGCAGTTAGTGCCTCTGTCTGGGTCCCTCCATGCTGATATGTAAGGGAAATGCAGGGTACACAGTCCCTTTCCCCAATTTACCTTGGTCCCAGCCAAGCAGCCCTGACCGCTTGCCTGGAGACCCTAGCTCTCGCTTCTGGTTGCTACTGGCATTACCTGCAGCTTGGCTGGGCTGGTTGTCACTGCCAGTAGCTACTGGCAAGGTGGCCTTGTCTGCCGCTTGTCGATATCACTGCCCATTACGACTGACTGGTTCTAGTTGTTGGCAGTGCAAATAATTGCTTTTCTGGGGGTTGTCCCCAAAGACAGATTTGAGTTAATTATTCTGGTGATGAATAATTCCATCCCCAAAAGAGAATTGATGGAACTTGGCAATTCTCACCGATTGTTTGCTTGTGCACAGTGTGATAGGCAGGTAGCCTCCTTCCTAGGCCTCTGCCCAGATTTTATATCGGCTGCGAGAAACAATCTGGGCGGAGGCCTGGGAACGAGACTAATAGGCAGGTATATGTACGTGTATAGAATGATAGGCAGATATATTGGGAAGATTATATAACATTTTTTGTGTCCAATGTTGGTATCTACTGGTTTTGGAATGTGCACGGGAAAATGCAACGTAGTGAGCCTCCAGTTGGTGGTATGTACCCCATCATCCAATAGACATGGAATCAGGATTGAGCAGGTTGCCTGTAGAGTTGAAATGAGTGTCCTGAGAACAATATTAGGAAGCTAGATTCCTGACCATTGTGTTTCCACTGCTCAACAGTTGTCCTTGTGTTATGACCGTTGTCCCGTATGTCGCTGCACTTGCTCTAGTCTGGAGGACTCGAGCAACTGATGAACAATTTCCAGCTGAAAGGGAACTATATATACTGTGTGTATCCTGCAGGTGGAGGGTGAGGTGGAAGAGGGACCCTGACACACTACAGAGGGGGGAGGTGCAAGCTGTGAACGCAGCAGAGAAGAGAACCTTAGAAGATGCCTTTGAGCTGCTACACAGTGCATTTGCTGAGGCACCAAACCACGCTTCTCCCTGTACCAGCAGAGCACAGGTATCAACACAGTCTCGGAACCAGACCCTTCACACTGGGAGGAAGGGTCTGGGCATGCGCTTACATTGTTGTCCCCAGTACAGGACGAAATGCTGACCTGGCGTAACTGAAGCATTGATTACAAATGACATCATGCAAATGATTTTTTGCCATGCTTTCAGTGGTGCCACTAGACATGGCATAATCACTGTGCTGTGTTACTCTCAAGTGTTTGACAGATGTTGAGGGGAGCAGTGAGCATGTTGACTGTCATCATACATGTGGTATCACAGTTGATTGCTAATTTCCCATGCATAATTGCATTCTGTCAGGACAACTCAAATGTAGGCACGTGCCCAGACCCTTTCTCCTCCCCGTGCGAAGGGTCTGGTTCCGAGACTAGTATTAGCACTGTGTAATGTTGTTGGTGCAGTTGTACATGTGTAATCCCCATACTGGGAGGACGGAATAACACCATTAATTATGGCAAAACAAAGCTAATGGTCAAAATAGTTTCCATAATGTGCCAGTTGTGGCTTGTGATCATACTGTACCTGCATTGATCATATCATATTCCCAGTTATCCACACCCCAAACTTCACACAGTGTCCCTGCAGCCATCCTGTACATGTTCGTGACTCTAACCACTCGTTAATGAGCTTTTAGTAATCATTCCTCTCGGCTGACAACCACCCGAGAAAAGCTTCACTGCCAGAAATGGAGGCCCTACAAGGTGAGAAGACTATTTTCTCAGCTAGCCCATTTGTGCAGAAGAAATGGCTCACCCATGCAGACCCGGCCATGCTTTTTCTACCTGTCTGTGAAACCATCCACTTCTCTCTGTCCCACCCTTTCTGCTCACGCTGAGCCTATCGAAGATCTGTCACTGGTGCCATGAGGGGCGAGACTGCGGTAACTACATCCAGGGTAACATGATGGATTCCTGCCAGAGAAAACATCCTTCACGTTTTGTACTTCACAGACTCTTTCTGCTCGGGTTTGGGTGTGGTCACTGCACATTCAACTCACTGGAGACGGTACGACAGTTACATGTATGTACCTGACGTCACGTCACCTAGCCACTGAGAAGAGACATTCTTATCCGGGATTCTCAGAATATTGGGAAATCAAGAGCATGTGCAAACTGTATATTCCAGGCGCTCTTTCCCCCTGAACACACCTGCCAGTGGGTTCGAGGCTACTGTCGACTCTGGTCTTCAGACCAGCACTGAGTCTGGAACGGTGGTCAGCAATTGGAAACACGGTGAAGAATGACACCTTCATTGTGGTAGAACAAATGGTTGAGTACCTAGCGTCAGGAGCTTATGAGCGGCGGAGCCGCGAAGGAGCATGTAACTCCGGTTCCGTCCAAATCCTAATTACTTACGTATTTCCGTTTTGGAAACGAAGAAGAAATTAAACATGCATACTGTTAGCGATCTGCACACTGATTGGGGCACTACGTCCAATGGCCTAATTGAAGTGACATATCGACCTCCTCAGTGCTTCAAACAAACTTTGACTAATCACTACAGCCAAAATATGCCCTTAATTCTTATTTGGGAAGCCATGCTAATGCGTGCGTGTTGCACTGAGAATGCAACCACAGTGGGCGTAGCCCTCAGAGATAGTGCAAATTCAACTCAACAGTTCGTCAGTCAAGGGAATCCATTTCGACGTTTGTATCGCAGCTGAGCTCGTTGGCTGAAAACTGCAACTTCGGTCCGTCACTTCAGGTCATGCTCAGGGACCACCGGTTGGTGTGTGGAATCAACAACCCACACATGCAGCAGCAACTACTGGCGAAGAAGCACCTGACGTTTGAATCAGCGTTAGCATCGACATTGAGCTTGGAGGCAGCGGCCAAAAATGTGCGAGCACTGCAGGGAGCAGTAGCCGCAGTGGCATAGCCAGAAATGTAGAATTGTTAGGGCACTACAGGGGCACGCTGCTGAAGGCAGTGTATAGAGGCGCGTAGTGCCGATCAGTCCGCGCGAAGCGTGGAAAAAAATTTTCACCTTCACTTTTCAGTTATCAGGATGGGCTCTCGTGGCACCTTCACATCAGTGGACATTCAGTGCCTTCTGCAGTCACGGTGTTACGTACTGCAGTCAAAACGAGCTCCGCACCGCACTGCACTGGTACCTGGTAAACTATTTAATGTTGGGGCACACCTCCAATGATAGGGCACAACCCCCAATTGGTAGGGCACGTGCCCCAGTGTGCCCCAGCTTGGCTACGCCACTGAGTAGCCGCTGTGACAGAGACACAGACCTCGGAGTCTACTGTCCACAAGGTGGACACCAAAGTGAAGCAATCGCAGAGGAGCAGTAGAGGAGCTCCGAAGCAAAACAGTTCGTGCTTCAGGTGTGGACGGAGCGGTCATGTGGCTTCTAAGAACTGGTTTCGTAGCCATTTGTGCCAAAGGAGAGAAATTACATTGTGCCAACCAAGACTGTTCTACAGCCGAGCCATGTTTTCTTTCAACCTGACAGTGAACCCAGCCACCTCCCCCTGTCCTGCCCTTTCTGCTCACGCAGAACCTCTCTCCGAAGGACATTGGCCAGAATTGACAGCACAAGATGAGAGTTGTCATTTAATTGTACTACATCAATTACCGTGTGTTACGGGGATCTTGCAAGAACGTTTGTGTATGCGCATTGATTGTACCTGGGAATGTGACCGAGTTCAAATTAAATTCAAACCCAGCAATCTCATTGGATGACATCATGGCCTGCGATCCATACCATTCTTTGGCAATATCCCCACAAAATGCGGTAGGTTCGTAGTACCTGTTTTGTACTGCAAGCTATTACCACAGCAGATATTGGGATCAGGGGAGGGCCCCAACAATTAGTTGATCCTGATGGCATAAATAAGTTGTGAAATCTGTAGTGAGAGTAGTTGGTTTGGGCACATTGATTATGAATACTATTAACCCCCACATATGCACACCCTCACACACACACAAATGTACCACACACACTCACGTGTGTGCACACACCTACAGGTGGACGTGGTCCTGGCAGATTAGGATACAGCCATCCAGCTGATTGGGGGTGTGCTAGGCTGGCACAGCAGGCAAACACACAGCTGGGCCTGGTATGGAGGCTGACGGGAGAGGACTCCAAGAGTGCAGCCAGCTGAGCAGCTGCTTTGCAGAGAGACAGGTGAGGCAGTGTTGACAGCTGTCAAGGGCCTGTAGCCAGGGGCCCAACCTCAACTAGCTGGAGGGAACTTGTGCAGAAACTACCGCTACAGTATGTGCTTAAACGGTTTCAAATAATTGTAGCCTCGTTCCCAGGCCTTACCATGTTTTCTGTTCTTTGGTTTGTATTGACAATAATACACGGATGTGGAAGAGCGGCGAAAAATGGGGAAGGCCTGGTATTATCCATCATGTGAATGATGTCAGGTGGACGTAAGGGGGTAAGGCCCAACCACAAATAAATTTAAACACTGGCCAACGAAGTTATGTAGAGCGTCTGGAGTCTCGACTAGCCGTGGAGCATTTGAACCAAGCCTACTGGATGATGAACTGTTCCAGGACTTAATGAAATGACTACGGGTCCCCCCATGTCCACCTCACGTCCACCTGACATCACTCACGTGATGAATGATACCAGGCCTTCCCTGTTTTTTTCCGCTCTCCTGCATCTGTGTAGCCTCAAACCCATGCGCGGAGGAGGGACCTGGTGGTATCCACTGTTTGAGCATGCGCTTAATTATTACGTAAAACCACATGGATTTATGCAGATGACGTCCCAAAACTTTCCGAGTGTAAACAATGGCGTCTATACCACACAACGAAACCACGAAGACATGATCGCAGCTTTGACTCTTACGTTTGGAACTTGGTCTGTCGTCAGTGCCATGAGGGATGAGACTACAATGACTACGCTGTCATCTCGGGCAAGCTTCACATCAAACACGAACGGTATAACACAATGACTTAAAACCAGTATGTAGATAGAGTCTCTTCATATACTCACTTCAAAGATGCCCTCTGCTCGGGTTTGGGCGTCATCGCTGCTCACCCAAGTCGCTGAAGGTACGAAACAGCCTGGTCTAGATCTCTCGAAGAAAGTCGCCATTATTGACAAAATACGATCATGATACGACTTGCACCATTTTTCCCCCAGAGCTCCTGATCATCGCCTAACCCAAGTTGGTTACGAACACGTATCTGACGTCAACAAGCCTCGGGAATGACGCGGTCTTATCCGGGATTCCCGGAATGTCGGGAAATTAAGCGCATGCGCAATCACTGATTCAGTGGATACCAGGCGCTCTTTTCCCCCTCCTCCGCGCCTGGGTTCGAGGCTAGCATCCGTGTACCATTGTCAACGCAGCCGAAGAACAGAAAACAGGGCAAGGCCTGGGAACGAGGCTACCAGTAGTTTATACACCACTCTATTTCTGAATTAGAATGCTGGCCAGCTCAGTGTGTATGGTTACGGCCTGGGTCGGTTTGACCACAGCAAGAATTTGCACATCGTACGTATAAGATGCCCTGCCTGCTGAGTTCATTGGAAGCATTTGATTGACCTCAAATAGTGGGGCGTGGCCACCTGTCCTGGCCTTTGTGGTGGATATGGCTGAGTGAACGAAAAGTAGCAACACAGAATATACTCTTGACCTTATTGGTGGCAACCCAAAAGTAGCAATGTCTGTGTCCGTCTACCATGTTGATCGTGGTAATATTGCTCGTAGGAGTTGCTGTGATTGAGATGACATTCCCACTGGCCTTTTCTGGAGTGACTGTTTGCCTCATAAAGCACCTTCCGTGCTGAGTTCAAGAAAACTACTGAGTAAGTTTCAAATTGGTGATGTGTACCTTGGAATGCTACCGCTCTATTTGCTCTAGCTAACCGGCACATGATCTGCACATCAGCCTTGTGTATAGCCTCGTACCCAGGCCTTCAAATCGCGGGGGGAAGGCCTGGTATACCCTGTTTGCGCATATTCTTCCATGAAACGATTCGGTATTCTTCCATGAAACGATGATGTCGAATGACGTCTACGTTTACATTCCTAGAAGAACCGCAACGAACGACGAGTAGCAATCACGGCATGCAAAAGTTCCGGTGGTAGTAGTTTCTCTGAGGCTCTTTCCTATGCTTTGCTAAGGCTGAAAATGACACGGATGACTGTGAAAGAAGAGCTGCGCTCCTCCATAAGAGCTGTGTACGAAGGCAGCGACGTGTTCGTGTGGCTAGCTACCTACTGGCTATGGCAAGAGCCTGTGCTACCAAGCGCTCCCTTTCCTCATGGACTAGCTACAAGAAGGGACTTGTAGACAGTGGAAAGAGCTGTGGTGTGCTTGTTGTGAGCCCTTTGGTCGCTCTCATGCACGCGTACGCGGGTGTGTTTACGCAAACGTCATCGGTTAAGCCCAACCCATTTGCAAACGTCACAATTAAAATTGACGTAATATTCACATTTAAATTAAGCACATGCGCAAACAGTACTAGTGTATACTAGGCCTTCCCCCCGCGATTTGAAGGCCTGGGTACGAGGCTACCTTGTGTATGCTTATATTCATAACGCCAGTCCCACCTACTGATGTCACATCATAGTTATGATGTAATGGAATGTACGTGGGTGGAGTTTTGAGGTTTCACTTTCATACTAGCTTCGTTCCCAGGCCTACCCGGTTTTCTGTTCTTCGGTTTGCGTTGACAATAATACACCGAAGCAGGAGAGCAGAGAAACACAGGAAGGCCTGGTATTATTCAAGCAACTGAAAATAAGTTTACACACTCGCCGAACCAAGTTGTATAGAGCGTCTCGGGTCTTGACTAGCTGTGGAGCATTGGAACCTAGCCAACTGGATGATGAACTGATCCAGAACCCGCTTGTACCTCCCCCCTCACCTTATGCTATGATTTTGTCCCCCCATGAATGATTAAACACAGCTGGCTGATATCTTATTGAAGAGTCAGTAGGCTCCGTTTGCATCACTGACTTTAACCCTTTAAGACCTAACGTTGCATATCTGCAACGTGAGACTTTCAGCTTCATGATGTCACATCCGGCAATGTCCTTGAGAGATAGGCTCTGCGCCAGCAGAAAGGGCGGGGCAGGGGGAGGTGGGTGGGTGCACCCGAAGGGTGCAAACAGCATGGCCGCGTTTGGGCTCAGCTTTGAACGGCCCTTGGTTGGAGCCGGGTAGGCCATTTCTCGGGTTTTAAGCATAAATGGACTTAGAAAGTAGCTGTCTTGCCTTGTAGGCCCTCCATTTCCAGTGTTCATGGTCAGTTTTTTAGCTACGGCAGGTTGGCCACTTCTCGGGAGGCTTGATTGCAAGTTCGTTAGTTGGTGGGTGTGGTTAAGTCACGTATATGCTTAGTGTAGCTGAAATTACCTGTGTGAGCAGTTTCGAGCCCAGCAACGCCAGGGAACAGAAATTAGGGTATGTTTAAGTGTTCTATAGACTGAAAATGACCTAGAGAAATAAATTTAGGCCCTAAAGAGTTAATGAGACGAGAGAAAGATGGGAAGAAAGTTCAGAGATAAGCAAGCTATAGCTGAACTGAGCACTGAACCTCTGTCCAACCATACCCTGACTGTGACTGCGACAAGGGACGTAATCTGTCTTATTTTGTGGATCATGAATATCATTAACAGCCTATTCACTATTATTCTGTGTGTTGGAGAGTGTGCCTGTGCCGTTGGTACCCTGTGAAGCCCCAACTGTGGCTAACCTTGGTTGCAAGCTTGTACTTGACACAGTCTGATACAAATAGCCCTGGGGTCCCCATGAATATCATTAAATAGCTCCATTTTTAGGTGAGCTGCTTTCCCATTAGCCCTTTAAGACCTAACGTTGCATATCTGCAACGTGAGACTTTCAGCTTCATGATGTCACATCCGGCAATGTCCTTGAGAGATAGGCTCTGCGCCAGCAGAAAGGGCGGGGCAGGGGGAGGTGGGTGGGTGCACCCGAAGGGTGCAAACAGCATGGCCGCGTTTGGGCTCAGCTTTGAACGGCCCTTGGTTGGAGCCGGGTAGGCCATTTCTCGGGTTTTAAGCATAAATGGACTTAGAAAGTAGCTGTCTTGCCTTGTAGGCCCTCCATTTCCAGTGTTCATGGTCAGTTTTTTAGCTACGGCAGGTTGGCCACTTCTCGGGAGGCTTGATTGCAAGTTCGTTAGTTGGTGGGTGTGGTTAAGTCACGTATATGCTTAGTGTAGCTGAAATTACCTGTGTGAGCAGTTTCGAGCCCAGCAACGCCAGGGAACAGAAATTAGGGTATGTTTAAGTGTTCTATAGACTGAAAATGACCTAGAGAAATAAATTTAGGCCCTAAAGAGTTAATTGAGTCTTCAAACCAGATGAGTTTGATCACTACTCCCTCTCTCTATCCCCCTACACCCACACCTACGTACAAACACACACCCACACACACCAACACCCACAGGTGGCTCATGTGGATCTCAGAGCTGCACGTCTGATCGCTGTTAAACTGAGAGATCATGAACTTGGCGAATTCTGTATTGAACACCATAACCTACATACCTTTACAGATAGTATTCAGGATGTTGTTCACAGTGCCATGCTGTAAAACTGTAGCTTTTCAATAAACCATGCAAAATTATACATTCTGTAGAGGAAAAAAAATGTGTGTACGTACAACAAAACTATACCTGCAGATGCATTATAGTCACTATCGTACAAAACCTAATACAGCAAATTAGTAAGTGCAGACTTTGCCTGCAGAAATAAAGTCACTCACATGTACAAAACCATCATCAAGTGCAATACCAACAGGCCAACTGAACTGACCGAAAGAGGTCACAAACTCTCCACTTAAGCTTGTCTACACGGACACACACTTGTTCCCTCTGTCACACACATACACAAACTGATCATGAACACAGACACCACGAGGATTGACTAGACGTTCAGAAGCAGAGCCTTTTTTGCTAATAGCATACAAAAACTGTACCTTGCAGTTCAAGACTTGCACACGATCGTTGCCACCATCAGACACATACAAATTTCCTGCTCTGTCCTGGGCAAGGTTGTACGGGTATCTAAACTCACCATCTCCACTACCAGAGCGGCCAAAGCTCTCCACATACTCCATATCCCTGTTCAGTATTTGAACTCTGTTATTGCCGCAATCACAAATGTAGAGTTTGTCGTTGATGATCTTGACTGAAATGGGTGTGTTAAACTCGCCAGGTTGTGCACCTCTTTGTTCAACTACTTTCACGAGCTTGCCTTCCTTGCTGAACTTCAAAATGGAGTCACTATTGCTATCTGCAACGTAGATACCGTCATCTTCGTCCACAGCTACTCCAGGAGCACTTTCTAGCCTCTCACACTCAATTGTTTGTATCCTGTTCCCATCTTTATCAAACACTATCACCTTCTTGCCACCCCACTCACCTACAACCAACTGCTGCTTGCTGTTGAACGTTATTTCCCACGGCCTATTCAGTCCTTCCACGACCCTGACTGGCTTGCCTAGCTGGGTGCGGTGGAGCTTTGCAAGTACTCGGAATGGACTGCCGGCAATTTGGGTGCCATTTACCTTAACGACCACTGCATGCCTTCTCCGAACCCCTGGTGTGTAAGTGACCTCATAAACTCCTCCCAACTTTGAAATGACTTTGGTGTGAACAATGGAACGATTCGCATTGGATACTACTTCGGCCTCGACTAGTTGCGTTTCTTGGCAGAGTTGGCCATTTTGGTACACAGTACGGACAGTGAACTGGGCTGCCTTGCCAACTTCAGCACATTCCACCCCAGGCCCCTCTGCTGTGCACTTTGTGGGATCTACTTGTAGCATTACAACAGCAGCGTTCTTTTGACAGAGGTCAGAGATACCTTTAACACAGGCCACCCTAACACCAATGTTTGCTACCTCTGCTGGTACGAGATCTATACGTTCATGCTTGTCACGCTGTTCTCGGATCTTCTCCTGAATGTCCTTCTGCAGTAGCATGACCTCTTCGTCGGTTGCATTAGTAACACTGCGCTCTACGAACTCCATGAGACCCTGAATGTCACTGGTGGCTAGTGCAAACCCCTTCCTCTGTGCTCCCAGGCTGTCCAGCTTTTGCTGCTTCAGTTCGGATGCCTTGTCGAGCAGTTGCTTCTCACGCTTGCGTAGGATTTCATGAAGTTGATTGAACGATCGCTGAATTGTACCTGTAACAGATTCATGCTGCTCCGAAACCTCCTTTTCAACCTTTTCAATCTCCTTGGTGGCAGCTACAATGCTGGTTTGGATTCGTGCGAGTGGTGTCAAGCTATCTTTGAGTGTTTTCTTGTACTGAGAGGCACATTTCTTCACAAACTGAAACTTGTGGGCTGCATGGTCAAGAACGATACAATCGCGACAAATGAGGTGACTACAATCAAAGCAGTAGATCTTCAACTGCTCATCGTGGTCCTTGCACATTGAGGGTGGGGCTTCTTTCAGGGGGATCTCCTTAGCCCCGCCCTCTTTCAACTCCTGAAGGGTCACGACCTTATGCCCAGCGAACATCTTCAGCGTTTGATGCAGTCCAACACAACTGTTGCAGATGAAATCGGTGCATTGGCGGCAAAACGCTTCAGCTTTCGCTCTGGAACACATTTCACACACAGCTTCCACTTTTCCCTGCGTTTTCTCCATTTTCGCGTGGAGCTCCTTCATTCTGTTGACAAAAAATGCCGTGCGCAGTTGATCGGGGTCGTTTTGTGGCAAAACGGTTCCACTTCGGCACTCAGGGGCACGCAAAGGGGCGGTTGGGCCCGGCTCGGAGGGCCAGTTGTCGGACGCACTCCTTGCAGTAGTAGTGGAGGCAGGGGAGGATCTTGGGCTCGCGGAAGTGATCATGACAAACTGGGCAAGTGATCTCCTCCTCCAGTTCTTCCAACCCCTTCTCTACGACGTCTGGAGCTTCCGCCATCGAACTTGTAAATATACGCCCACTTGTGTGTGCTGTTATGCGCATGTGCAAAGCTGAGCCCAATTGAAGCTCACCATAATATTTGCAGACATGATAATTATTTCTGTGTGGCATTACGCTGCTTCGTCAAGATGATCGAACAGGAACAAGAGGCTGTCCCATCATCCTCAGTGGGGATATGGCCAACAAGGAGAGGAACAGGATGCATCAGTGCAAGCATCACCACTTCAAGGTCAGGGTATCCACTTGGTTTGTGCATAACCTAAATTACCCTGCACAAGCTAACCATAATGCTAAGTCACATGTACTAACCACACCCTAACCTAATCTTGCGGGTCAGATGTACCGAAGACTACGTCTTGAGACTTGCCAACATTCTGTGCTGTCTGCCGGACTGTTGGCAGAACCAATCAAATTCCAGCAGCTGCTTTATTAGTCACATGACCTAGATTTACATGCTGGGAAACTGAAAGATACGCTGAGTTATGTCCGAAGTAGTCTTGCGTGGCTCAGACCCTTCCTGCGACGATTAGTGGGGCGGGACGAAAGGGAGGGGAGCCGGAAGGAGGAGAAGGGTCTTGTGACTCTGAACAGGTTGCTGTTTTTCAGTGGAATGTAATTATCTTCCGTATGCGTGTACCCGGTAATTGCACGTGACTTACCTGAAGTATAATTGACCAAGCACAGAGCTAGAGCCATGGCTATGTGCAAGGAAGAGCGCTGCTCTGTTTGCCTCGAAAGACTTTCCAAGCAGTAGTACGTGAAGGAGACTTAACAGTGAGACATTCCAGAACCCGTGTGGAGACTCACGGAGACGTCCCTATCGCATGCAATTTATCTTCGCGTTGTTTGGGCATCAACTGCCTGTAGCCTAGCCTTGTTCCCAGGTTGTTTTGGGAGGGAGAAACGGCCTGGCAACTTCTGCCAGTTCAAACTGTTACTTCTGCTGCCAGAGAGTTGGAAGTCCCAATCAGATTTCAGCTCGCTGTCACATTACAACAGTAAACCGAATTGCGTCATGCGTTGAACAGTCGCAGTCACGCCCATTCATCACAATAGTTGATCGCTCGATCACGCTAGTGTAGGTGCTCTGCACGACGACTTTTGTTCGTTCGTCTTCTGCTTGCCTTCCGTCGCAGAACCTGCGTAAACAGTTGCTTCCATGAGCACGAAAGGACCGTCCTCAGCCAGTGAAAGTATCAGAAGTATCACATGGACTTCACTGCTTGAATGAGGTATGCAATTGCCGTGACGTTACGTCCGTATACAGTTTAAACTCGCGTAAGTTGCCAGGCCGTTTCTCCCTCCCAAAACTGCCTGTAGCCTAGCTGTGAAGCTGCTAAGGAGGCAGTTTTACTCACCTCGAATCTTCTCGCCATGTCAACTATAATCTAGTCACGCACTCAAAGCAGAAATTGTGCCACAAATTACATGCTGCTTCAATCTGGTTGACTCTACCAGCATTCAGGCGGAGCCAACAACATCCTGTTCAGAGTCACCAGACCCTTCTTCCTCCCTCCCCTCCCCTTTCGCCTGCCCCACTAATCGTCGCGGGAAGAGTCTGGGCCACGCGAGACTATGTCCAAAAAGTTAGTGGTCAATGGTCATGTGATTTCTACAAGGAAAGGATGTGTTTGTAATCCTTCCAACAGGTAGTGGCAAGTCTCTATGTAGCCTCGTTCCCAGGCCCGAGACGGCGAGGAGAAAAGGGCCTGGTTTCCACTGCTTGCGCATGCGCTTAATTATCGGTAACCGTAACACGTATTCATAAGGGGGAGGGTGCAAATGACGTCTTCGTAATCACATGGTCGAGCGTCCTCTAATAGGCTCTATCTGCTAGATGAGGGCCACAGTTGCACTGCCACCAGCAGACTTACCCGACATTTGACATTCGTTATTCAAAACAAACGGAAGAGTCTGGTAGCATACTGACTCCACCCGGTCGGTGCGACGGTAGCCACACGAAAACATCCCATTGTTCAATCGCAGGTCACTGTTCTAGCTCAATTCAGGAGCGCCTTGCCGCCTGAGGACATAGGAGAGCACGATCGAGAGCTGTTGTAACGCACACCACTAGTAAGTACTCGCTAGCTACGGATCACGTTATCTACTTCGACGTCACAAGTGTACAAACATAATCGAACGTCCACGGAGCTGGTGGAATTCCACCGCTAGTTAGCGCATGCGCAAACAGTGGAAACCAGGCCCTTTTCTCCTCGCCGTCTCGGGCCTGGGAACGAGGCTAGTCTCTATGCTACTGTCATGTGACTTTATCTGAAATTCCGTTATGACACAGAATGTTGGCAATAGTCACCAAATGCTACTTTCCATATGTCTAGCCCGTGGGTCTAGCCCTAACTATGCATTACGTTCATTGAAGGGCTCGGAACCAGAGTGGTCTAACCCAAACCAAGTACTGGAAATTGCATGAGCATAATATTATGACCTCAATCTTGAAATTTCAGCAGCTTAACCCCGGGCCTTGGTTACTTAACAACTGCTGACAGAGCTGCAGTGTGTATCATTGCATATATTTTTGGAGGCCAGTGCAAGGGTCCAGTCCTCACCATGCGTGGTGTTGATGACCCAATGCTCTGCCTCAAGTTAGTGCCTCTGTCTGGCCCCTCCTGGTCTCGGTACCAGACCCTCACCCTGACTCCCTGTGGGTAGGGAGTCTGGTACTGAGACTAGGTCCCTCCATGCTAGTATGCAGTTAGTGCCTCTGTCTGGGTCCCTCCATGCTAGTATGCAGTTAGTGCCTCTGTCTGGCCCCTCCTGGTCTCAGTACCAGACCCTCACCCTGACTCCCTGTGGGTAGGGAGTCTGGTACTGAGACTAGGTCCCTCCATGCTAGTATGCAGTTAGTGCCTCTGTCTGGGTCCCTCCATGCTAATACACAAGGGAAATGCAGGGTACACAGTTTCCCATTTTACCATGGTCCCGGCCAAGCGGCCCCGACCGCTTGCCCGGAGACCCTAGCTCTCGCTTCCGGTTGCTTCTGGCATAGTCCACTGTCATTACCCGCTGCTTGGCTAGGCTGGCTCTCACTGGCAGGGTCCGCTGGCATTACCTGCCGCTTGGCTGGGCTGATCACTGCATGCCAGTTGCTACTGGCAAGGTTCGCTGGCATTGTCTGCCGCTTGTCGATATCACTGCCCATTATGACTGGCTGGTTCGATTCTGTCGGGGTTAATCATTGGTGGTGCAAATAATTGTTTTTCTGGGGGTTGTCCCCAGGACAGATTTGAGTAAATTATTCTGGTGATGAATAAATCCATCCCCCAAAGAGAATTGATGGACTTGACAAATCTCTTGCTTGTGCACAGTGTGATAGGCAGGCAGGTAGCCTTGTTCCCAGGCCTCCGCCCAGATTTTATTTTGACTGCGAGATTAGATCTGGGCGGAGGCTTGGGAACGAGACTAATAGGCAGGTACATATACATGTACAGAATGATCGGGAGATACATCGGGAAGATTGAAACATTTGTGTCAATGTTGGTATCTACTGCTTTTGGAATGTGCACGGGAAAATACAACGTAGTCTGGTTTGTCCTCCACCCAGCTGTTGCTGAGTCAGGGTAGTTGGCAGTTGACAGTGAGGAAAAGTGTCACCGGGGATCTTGTTGACTGTGAGGAAGGCTTTGCTCCACTAGGGTCTTGATGAGAGGGGCAATGATCCCTTGAGCTGCTGTCGTGACCCTAAGAACTGAATTGAAGTTCCTTAGTTAACTGAGGCATGATATGGTAATGTTGAATGCCCACCAAATAGACAATGGTGGGAGCCTCTGCTATGATGTGAACCAACTGCGAGTGGGTAGAATGTGTTGTCCAACAGGCATGTGAGTGATGAGGAGTTACTAAAGATGAGGCAGCTAGTAGTACAGGGTATGACTCAAATCATGGGTGGATCAGTCCCAAGTCAGGAAGGTGTTTTGCTGAGAGTGGGGAGCTGTGCTTAAAGGGGAGGTGTGGATCAGCTGTAGCCTCATTCCCAGGACCCCCCTGCATGTGTGACAACCTGCACAGGGGGGTCCTGGGAACGAGGCTAGATCAGCTGTGCTTATAATGAGTACCATGAGCCCATAACAAAAAGGGACGTCCAACTTGGCATTATAGCCATAAAACATTGTTTGTGTAACCGTAGCAACCTAGAATGTGAAACCTCGTTACGAACAAGAGCAGCTAATCCCGTATCTTGTACATTAAGTGCTGGCTGCATGCTGGGTCCCCTTCCTCCCTCCCTCCCTCCCTCCCTCCCTCCCTCCCCTCCCTCCTTCCCTCCCTCCCTCTCTCCTTCCCTCTTCTCTCCACCCTCCCTCCCTCCTTTTCCTTTCCACCCTTCATCCCTCCTTCCCTCCCTCTCCTCTTCATCCCTCCCTTCCTCCTTCTCCCTTCATCCCTCCCTCCTTCCTTCTCCTCTCCACCCTTCCTCCCTCCCTCCCTCTCCTATCCTCCCTTCGTCCCTCCCTCCCTCCTCCATATGTAGATCTCCCGAATCCCGATCTGACTCTGGAGAAGTACAGTCTGTTGACCTAGTATCAGGTGGAGCCAGCATACCCGTAACCACTGAGAGCAGACATCAGCATGTGGATGCATATGAGAAGTATATGATGACAGAGGCAGTGAGGAAACCCTTTGATGCCTTCGAGCGTGGGTTCATGAGGGTCTGCGATGGTCGTGTTTTGCTATGTATTGTGGTCAAATTTAAGGACTTTGAGAGGGAGGAGGGAGGGATGGACGGAGGGAGGGAGGGAAGAGGTAGGGAGGGAGGAGGCAGGGAGAGAAGAGGGAAGGAGGGAGGGGGGAGGGAGGGAAGAGGGAAGGAGGGAGGGGGGAGGATGGCAGGGAGGGAAGAGGGAGGAGGGAAGGAGGGGGGGGAGGGAGGAGGGAAGGAGGGGGGGGGGGGGGGGGGGGGGGGGGGGGGGGGGAGGGAGGAAGGAGGGAGGAAAGGAGAGGGAGGGAGGAGACAGTTCACTTGGAAGTTTGTAGCCCTATAGTGATAATTATACTATGACTATTATTCTTGCAAATTTGTTTCCACACTAAGGCCAAGCGCAAGGCTATAGTTATGCACTTGCCTTCAAAATCTGGAAACACATGTACGGTTTCGATTCTAATGATGGAGGTCCCCTTCACCCCACCAGGAATTGTTCTACAGAGGTTTCCGGAGTCCTTGCAATTTTCAGGCCAGAATGAAACACCGGAAGTCACGTGAATGCAAATTCAAATCGTAAGAGCTCGAGCGCTCTCGATCTCACAGAAAATGGCTTCGTGTGAACCAGGGCGGACAAGTGCTTACAGCAAAGACTTACGCCGGGTCCTACAATGGTATTCTGTACACCGATCCCCGGTAGATCCACAAAGCTGACTAGTAAGAAGGCGCGATTGGGCGCTTTGCGGTCGAATCACTTGCTGAAGCTGTCGAATTAACTTCCTGCGGTACAGCATTCAACTGTGAGTCATAAACGCTGCCTGGAAATGACTGAGTCTGCTAGTCTATCTACTGTACTTAGCTCGCATGCATGACAACTTGTGATTACTAGACGCTGATTGGTCAGAGAACTGCTGTCATGTGACTTCCGTTCTACAAATTCAGTTGCAAGATCTTTGAAAACCTCTGTACCCAAAGGAGCTGATGGTGTTGGTCATGGGGAGTCAGGTGGTCGACAGGAATGAGATGGAACAGGTGGGCATGTGATTGGTCATTTTCACTGTTCAATGCTACAGCCTTCTTTTGCCATGAAAACTCTTGGACGCCTGCCTCACTGCTTACTGGTGATCAATCTCTGGTGATTACTGGAGGATTACTGTAGATTACTAGAGGATTACTATAGATTACTAGAGGATTACTAGAGGATTACTATAGATTACTAGAGGATTACTAGAGGACTAACTAGTTTGTAGTCATGTGACACGGTAATGTCTGTACTCTCCAGCCCACCCTGTACAATTGTACAATCAGATTGTAGTCATGTGACTTATTGTCTAGCCTCGTTCCCAGGCTGTGTAGGAGAAATGGCCTGGCAACTTCCGCGAGTTCAAACTGTATGCAGATGTAACGTCACGGCAATTGCATACCGCATTCGAGCAGTGAAGTCCACGTGATACTTCTGATATTTCCACCAGCTGAGAACGGTCCTGCAACGGAAGAAAAGCAGAAGACGAACAGAGAAGTCATCGTGCAGAGCACCTACGCTAGCGCAGTCGAGCGATCAACTATTGTGATGAATGGGCATGACTGCGAGCGGAAGTAACAGTTTGAACTTGCGTAAGTTGCCAGGCCATTTCTCCTACACGGCTAACGAGGCTAATGTTAGTCATATGTTAGTCATGTGACGTTTCCCTCGCCTACATCCACAGCACATGCAATTACAGAAGTGGCTATTCTCCAGCCCACCCGACCATCAGACATTTCTGGAAAGTCTTCCACAATCTGCCGACAGACGCAAAGAGGGGAGGTGTCCGGAATCAAGCACTATTCTCTGTGTGCACATAATACTTACCCTAGCCTCGTTCCCAGCCTTCTCATCCCAGCGTTTGTTGCTTGCAGTACTAACGCAGGTACTGCAAGCGACAAATGCTGGGGTGAGAAGGCTTAGTAACAAGACTACTAGTGGATGCAGGACATTGGAGGGCGAGTCTGAGCGAAGTGCATTCACGTGCAGGACATGCATGGAGCAGTTGCATTCACATGACTGTCATCAGAATGTGACCGGGCAATGAGCGTAGTAGGCCACAGAAATTAAACACATACTCGTGCACATCACAGCAACTGTGAGTCAGGTTAGCTTGGCTGAAGCAGTCTAGCAGGTATGTCACCGACCACGGCTGCAAGGTCCACGAACTGTCTCCATCTTTGTTGTTGCCATCAAGGAAGCAGAATGTTCATGGTTCGCTTATTGCTCTAGCCAATGAATAAGTACAGGTCCACGAGTGGTCTCCGTCTTTGTTGCCGCCATCGTCCATCGAACAGGTAGACTGTTCACTATATATAACTTACTTCTCCGCGCGCGCATACTGAAAGCGATCGAGCGCTGGAGAAAGCGAAGGGCTAGCTTGTTAGACTAGGTCCAAGCATAGACGTCACATACACACACACTGTGCAATAAAGTCACGCTATATAGTGTGGGGCAAGTACAGTGGAATCTGGTCACCAATGGGACAAGTATATTTTGGCCACTGTAGACAGTGGGCTGCTTTGGGCAGGTCAGTTTGTACAGTGTTAGTGCAACAGGGACCGGCAGTAGCGACCCTGATAGACAGGTGTTTAGCTGCCTTAAACTATAGACAGGTTCCACTGTATAATTATTGGGGCAAGCCTGAGGGAGACCCCACATATTGAGGAGGTAGATCAACAGTATATTCCTAATTATTGTCCCAGCACTGTGTCACATGTATTGCATTTCGTTCTTGTGTTCCCCAGTGTTCTACACGGGGTGCAACAGGATCCCTGTCACTGGTATTAGAGCATGCAGGTAAGTTCCTACAACTGCACTCATAGTTTGACATGAGAAGCCTAGAGGACCTGTATGTGTGCAAAATGTGAGCTGCCCCCTTCCCACCTCCCACCCCCTCTGTCCCACCCCCACCCCCTCTGTCCCTCCCCCCCACCCCCCACCCCTCTGTCCCTCTCCCATCTCCCCCACCTCTCACCCCTCTGTCCCTCCCCCCACCCCCTCTGTCTCTCTCCCACCTCCATCCCCTCTGTTCCTCCCCCACCTCTCACCCCTCTGTCCCACCCCCCACCCCCTCTGTCCCTCTCCCACCTCCAACCCCTCTGTTCCTCCCCCACCTCTCACCCCTCTGTCCCACCCCCCCCCATCACCCCTCTGTCCCTCCCCCCACCCCCTCTGTCCCTCCTCCCCACACCACCCACCCCTCTCTCCCTCCTCCCCCCACCACCCACCCCTCTCTCCCTCCTCCCCCACCACCCACCCTTCTCCCTCTTCCTCCCCACCACCCACCCCTCTCTCCCTCCTCCCCCCACCACCCACCCCCTCTCTCCCTCCTCCCCCCACCACCCACCCCTCTCTCCCTCTCCTCAACCACCCTCTGTCCCTCTCCCTCCCCCACCCTGGGCCCCACCTCTGCCCATAGTCACTCGTTATTTGGCGCATGCACTTGCATCTCAGAAATATGATTCTGATGTGCAAGATGCACTTGATAACGTGTGACTACAGCATTTTCTGTGCCCTACAGATGATCATCCAAGGAATGGATGGAGGGAATGGCTGTGAGCGGCTGCCCACACCTGCTTCAATGTGCTCGACCTCCCCCCCCCCCCCCCCCCCCCCCCCCCCCCCCCCCCCCACCACCACCACCACCACCACCACCACCACCACCACCAAACGGAGGAGAACATGGAACAGAAACTGCTCCAGGCTATTAATTTTACTGCCGGCTTTGGAATTGTATATGAAACTGCAATTGACGAGTGTTGTACCCCGCGCATCACTGCAACAGTTGGTTCAGTATGTTGTAGCCTCGTTCCCAGGCCCCCCCCCCCCCCCCCCCCCCCCCCCCCAGCTTTCCGTCACTTGCAGTATGGCCTATCACGAAAATTAATGTACCAGGCCCTCCCCTCCCCACTTTTCCAAACTGCAAGTGACAAAAAGCTATATAGGAATGAGGCTACTGATACTAGGTTGCTATATTGTCCCTACCCTGATCACTGGCATCATCGCTCGCTACTTTGCTAGCTAGCTATAGCACCTGCAAGCAACCCGAAGCTTGCTGAAAGTGGATGCAATCCTCGAAGCTATAGTAAAATGGACAGCCAGTTGCATGGAAGCAATTATTGCATCTAGGTGAAGGTATAGTCCACTTCCCGAGACATTTGCAATTGGATAAGCAGTGTGCCATCATGCAACTTCGAATTCATCACCAGCATAATGCTTTTTTTGTTGTTTTTGTAGCCAAGCAGGAAAAATCTTGCAGGCTGCAGCTGGTACTAACTGCTACCCGTGAAGCCGGACTCAGTACAGGACCCCAGTTCGAACCAACCGGCAACCTAACCAACCTCCTTAAGTCGCTTTGCACCAATCTGATCCTGCTGACTCTCACTTTCACAAATTTGTGAAACAGAAGACTCAAAGCTAGCTGGCTCCAGTGTGAAAAGACTTCAAGCAAGACTTAGTATTAAGCAGGCAGAGTAGTTCATGGTAGTTTATATGTACCAAGTCTGAGCTTTAACCTCATCTTCTCCTCAGTAGTAGAAACTTTGTTCCGCCTTACCTTACCTGTTCGACGGACGATGGCGACAACAAAGATCGACGGAGACCATTCGTGGACCTACCTATTCATTGGCTAGAGCACCATGAACATTCTACCTCCTCGGTAGTGATACTGACAAAGATGGAGACAGCTTGTGGATCTGCCGCCGTGGCCAGTGACGTAGTACCTGCTAGACTGCTTCAGCTAATACTAACCTGACTCACAGTTGCTGTGATGTGTACGAGCATAAATTATATTTAGAGTCGTTTCTGTGGCCTACTATGCTCATTCAGTGTTTCCCCCAAAGGGGGGGTAGAGGCCCCCCCCCTCCCTTGTCAGTTTTGGAGGAAACAGTGTCATTCCTCGGTCACATTCTGATGACAGTCATTTGAATGCTACTGCTCCAATGTCCTGCATTCCACTAGTAATAATATGTAGAGGATACAATACATGTACAAGAATACAGCACATTAGAAAATGTAGACTTTGCAATATATATAGTCACTGTTAGTATTCTGGAAACTTCTTTCATGTTTGTATGACATTGTATGTATGCAATAGTCACTCACTGTTAGTATTCTGGATATTGTAAAACTTCTTTCATGTATGTAATATAAAATACAACAAATTAGAAAGTGTAGACTTTGCCATAATTGTAGTCACTCACATGTACAAAACCATCATCAAGTGCAATACCAACAGGGAAACTGAACTGTCCAAAAGAGGTCACAAACTCTCCACTTGTCTTGAACACGGACACACACTTGTTCCCTTTGTCACACACATACACAAACTGATCATCAACACAGATGCCACAAGGATATCTTAGACGTTCAGAACCAGCACCTTTTTTGCTAATAGCGTACAAAAACTGTCCCTTGCAGTTCAAGACTTGCACACGATCGTTGCCCCACTCAGACACATACAAATTTCCCGCTCTGTCCTGGGCAAGGTCTTCTGGAGATCTAAACTCACCATCTCCACTACCACAGTGGCCAAAGCTCTCTACACACTCCATATCTCTGTTCAGTATTTGAACTCTGTGATTGTCACGATCACAAATGTAGAGTTTGTCATTGATGATCTTGACTGAAGTGGGTGTGTTAAACTCGCCAGGTTGTGCACCTCTTTGTTCAACTACTTTCACGAGCTTGCCTTCCTTGCTGAACTTCAAAACGGAGTGACTGCTGCCATCTGCGACGTAGATACTATCATCTTTTTTGTCCACAGCTACTCCCCTAGCACCTTCTAGCCTCTCACACTCAATTGTTTGTATCTTGTTCCCATCCTTAGCAAACACTATCACCTTGCCACCTCCCTCACCTACAACCAACCGCTGCTTGTTGTTGAACGTTATTTGGTGTGGGCCAGTCAATCCTCCCACGACCCTGACTGGCTTGCCTAGCTGGGTGGGGTGGATCTTTGCAAGCACTCGGAATGGACTGCCAGCAACTTGGGTGCCATTTACCTTAACGACCACTGTATGCCTTCCACGAATTTTTGGAGTGTAAGTGACCTCATAAACTCTTCCCAACTTTGAAATGACTTTGGTATGAACAATGGAACCGTTCGCATCCGATACCACTTCTGCCTCAACTATTTGCTTTTCGTTGTAGAGTTGGCCATTTTGGTACACAGTACGGACAGTGAACTGGGCAGCCTTGCCAACTTCAGCGCCTTTCACCCCAGGCCCCTCTGCTGTGCACTTCGTGGGATCTGCTTGTAGCATTACAGCAGTGTTCTTTTGACAGAGGTCAGAGATACCTTCAGCACAGGCCACCCTAACACCAATGTTCGCTACCTCTGCTGGTACGAGATCAATACGTTCATGCTTCTCACGCTGTTCTCGGATCTTCTCCTGAATGTCCTTCTGCAGTAGCATGACCTCTTCGTCGGTTGCATTAGTAACACTGCGTTCTACGAACTCCATGAGACCCTGAATGTCACTGGTGGCTAGTGCAAACCCCTTCCTCTGTGCTCCCAGGCTGTCTAGCTTTTGTTGCTTCAATTCGGACGCCCTTTCTAGCAGTTGCTTCTCACGCTTGCGTAGGACGTCATGAAGTTGATTGAACGATCGCTGAATTGTACCTGTAACAGATTTATGCTGCTCCGAAACCTCCTTTTCAACCTTTTCGATCTCCCTGGTGGCAGCAGAGATGTTGGTTTGGATTTGTGTGAGTGGAGTCAAACTGTCTTTGAGTGCTTTCTTGTACTCAGGGGCGGATTTCTTCACAAACTCAAACTTGTGGGCCGCATGGTCGCGAACGATACAATCTCGACAAATGAGGTGACTACAATCGAAGCAGTAGATCTTTAACTGCTCATCGTGGTCCTTGCACATTGAGGGTGGGGCTTCTTTCAGTGAGATCTCCTTAGCCCCGCCTTCTTTCAGTTCCTGAAGGGTCACGACCTTGTGACCAGCAAATACCTTCAGCGTTTGATGCAGTCCAACACAACTGTTGCAGATAAAGTCAGTGCATTGGCGGCAAAATGCTTCCGCTTTCGCTCTGGAGCACATTTCACACACAGCTTCCACTTTCCCTTGCGTTTTCTCCATTTTCGCGTGGAGCTCCTTCATTCGGTTGACAAAAAACGCCGTGCGCAGTTGATCGGGGTCGTTTTGTGGCAAAACGGTACCACTTCGGCACTCGGGGCACGCAAAGGGGCGGTTGGGCCCTGCTCGGGCGGCCAGTTGTCGGACGCACTCCTTGCAGTAGTAGTGGAGGCAGGTGAGGATCTTGGGCTCGCGGAAGTGCTCTTGACAAACGGGGCAAGTGATCTCCTCCTCCAGTTCTTCCAACCCCTTCTCTACGACGTCTGGAGCTTCCGCCATCGAACTTGTAGCTAGATAAAATCGACTGGACCAAACAGCAAAACAGAAAAAACTCTTAATTTGCCTCGCCCTTGGAATTCTGAGGTATACGCCCACTTGTGTGTGCTGCATGTTGTGCGCATGTGCAAAGCTGAGCCCAAACCTTCTAATTGAAGCTCACCTTTGAGGTCTGGAATCGAGAGCAGGCTGTCCCATCATCCTCAGTGCGGATTGTGGCCAACAAGGAGAGGAACAGGATGCATCAGTGCAAGAGGCTGTGAGATTGCCACTTCAAGGTATCCTCTTGGTTTGTGGTTCAAGAGGTGGTCAGTCCAACACAGCGCCATACACACTGCCATGCTGTAATATAGAGCAGCAACCATGTTATTGAGGCTTAAACTGATTGGCCACCTAAGCACAACCTAACTATTCTGCACATGCTAATGCTAAGTCACATGTACAAGGGGGTGACATGCTCATTTTTGCTGCTTGACCACTTGACCACATCGCAAAAAGACTTGACTGTTTGACTGCGCTGTATTTCAGCCGTTGACTGCTTCCTTAGTTTACGGGGTCAAGATTCGCCGATAAGCTCTGTCGCAGCTCTGACTACGGCATCTATGGGAGTGTCACTCCCTTGATGTACTAACCACACCCTAACTTAGTCTTGCGGGCCAGATGGAAGACTACGTCTTGTAGTGTTGTTTTAGTTAACTATAACAATAACTAAATACCCTTTTAGTATGGGGTTTTGACTTCTAGTTAATCAAAACTATAACTAACTAAATCAATACTGAAAATCCAAAACTAAACTATAACTAACTATAATGTTTGGTTCGCTCAAACAACTAAAACTAAAATGAAAACAGTGAATTTCACTAGTTTTCTTTTAGTTAACTAAAACTAAAACCCTTTGAGTTAGCCTTTTTCCATTTTAGTTAACTAACTAAAACTATAACTAAAAGCTTCTAAAGGAGCACAACAATAACTGTAACTAACTAAATCTGTCCACAGAATCCAAAAACTAACTATAACTAAACTAATACTCGGATAGCAATACTAAAACAACACTAACGTCTTGAGAGTTGCCAACTTTCTGTGCTGTCTGCCGGAATGTTGGCAGAACCAATCAGATTTCCAGCAGCTGTTTTATTAGTCACATGACCTAGATTTACATGCTGGGAAACTATAAAAGATACGCTGAGTTAAGTCCGAAGTAGTCTCGCATGTCCCAGACCCTTCCTGTGACGATTAGTGGGGCGGGACGAAAGGAGAGGGGAGCCGGAGGAGGTCTGGTGACTCTGAAGAGGCTGCCGTTTTGCAATTTTCTTCCGTATATACGTAATATTGCATGCGATTTACCTCAAATATATCAATATAATTATTAAGATTTTAACCGTGTGTTTGTGTGTGTGTGTGTGTGTCTGTGTGTAACGGAAGTGGGATGTTCGTGGGGCGGGACTAGACTAGTGACGCGCTACCTTCGAACCTCGAACTCCGGGAAGAATGTTCGAGAACATTGGGCATGGGCTGGCTGGAAGCTTCTAGAAGAGCTGACGGATGCAATATCGGTGAGCAGCAATGAAAGCGGACACAATCTGGGAGCTGCACGTGAAGCCGGAGCAGCAGTTGAAGCGGACGCAATCGGGGAGTAGAAGCTGAAGCGGACGCAATCGGGGAGTAGAAGCTGAAGCAGACACATGTGGCGAGCAGCAGCTGAAGCGGACGCAAATGGGGAGCGCCAGTTGAAGCGGATCGATGCAATCGGCGAGCAGCAGCTGAAGCGGACGCAAACAGGGCGCAGCAGTTAGGTATCTATGAGAAGCTGAAGCGGATCGATGCAATCGGCGAGCAGAAGTTGAAGCGGACGCAATCGGGAGCAGCAGTTCTGACAGAGAGCTGTCCGGCGCTGAATTACTCACGTAGGCGAACAAGGGGGAAGTAGCTGAGCGAGTGAAGCGAGCTCAGCTACTTGTAGTTGATTGAGCACAGAGCTAGAGCCATGGCTACATTGTATGTGCAAGGAAGAGTGCTGCTCCGTCTGCCTCAGACTTGCCAAAGAGTAGTACGCGAAGGAGACTTGACAGTGAGACATTCCAGAACCCGTGTGGAGACTCACGAAGACATTCCTGTCGAATTATCTTCGCTTTGTTCGAGCATCAACTGCCTGTAGCCTAGCTGTGTAGCTGCTAAGGAGGCAGTTTTGTTCACCTCGAATCTTCTCGCCATGTCAAATATTATCTAGTCATGCGTTCAAAGCATAAATTGTGCCACAAATTACATGCTGCTTCAATGTGCTTGGCTCTGCCAGCATTCCGGCAGAGCCAACAACATCCTGTTCAGAGTTACCAGACGCTTCTTCCTCCCTCCCCTCCTCTTTCGCCCCGCCCCACTAATCGTCATGGGATGGGTCTGTAGCCTCGTTCCCAGGCCTTCCCCCTCGGTTTTTGCATACTGGAAGTGATCAAAAGCTGGAGGTGTGGAAGGTCTGGGAACGAGGCTAATGGGTCTGGACCACGCGAGACCATGTCCAAAGCAGGAGTTAGTGGTCATGTGATTTCTACAAGGAAAGGGTGTATTTGTAATCCTTCCAACAGGTAGTGGCAAGTCTCTATGCTACTGTCATGTGACTTTATCTGAAATTCCGTTATGACACAGAATGTTGGCAATAGTCACCAAATGCTACTTTCCATATGTCTAGCCCGTGGGTCTAGCCCTAACTATGCATTACGTTCATTGAAGGGCTCGGAACCAGAGTGGTCTAACCCAAACCAAGTACTGGAAATTGCATGAGCATAATATTATGACCTCAATCTTGAAATTTCAGCAGCTTAACCCCGGGCCTTGGTTACTTAACAACTGCTGACAGAGCTGCAGTGTGTATCATTGCATATATTTTTGGAGGCCAGTGCAAGGGTCCAGTCCTCACCATGCGTGGTGTTGATGACCCAATGCTCTGCCTCAAGTTAGTGCCTCTGTCTGGCCCCTCCTGGTCTCGGTACCAGACCCTCACCCTGACTCCCTGTGGGTAGGGAGTCTGGTACTGAGACTAGGTCCCTCCATGCTAGTATGCAGTTAGTGCCTCTGTCTGGGTCCCTCCATGCTAGTATGCAGTTAGTGCCTCTGTCTGGGTCCTTCATTCTAATATGCAAGGAAAATGCAGGGTACACAGTCCCTTTCCCCATTTACCTTGGTCCCGGCCAAGCTGCCCCGACCGCTTGCCCGGAGACCCTAGCTCTCGCTTCTGGTTGCTACTGGCAGGGTCCGCTGGCATTACCTGCTGCTTGGCTGAGCTGGCTCTCACTGCCAGTTGCTACTGGCAGGGTTCGCTGGCCTTGTCTGCTGCTTGTTGATATCACTGCCCATTATGACTGACTGGTTCTGTCATTGGCAGTGTAAATAATTTCTTTTCTGGGGGGGTCCTCAAAGACAGATTGGAAGTAATTACCCCGTGCGTGCATGTGCGCTGGTACTGAGACTAGGTCCTTCCATGCTAGTATGCAGTTAGTGCCTCTGTCTGGGTCCCTCCATGCTAGTAGGCAGTTTTGCTCACCTCGAATCTTCTCGCCATGTCAAATATTATCTAGTCATGCGCTCAAAGCGTAAATTGTGCCACAAATTACATGCTGTTTCAATCTGGTTGGCTCTGCCAGTATTCCGGCAGAGCCAACAACATCCTGTTCAGAGTCACCAGACCCTTCTTCCTCCCTCCCCTTTCGCCCAGCCCCACTGAGCGTCGCAGGAAGGGTCTGGGCCACGTGAGACTATGTCCGAAGCAGGAGTTAGTGGTCATGTGATTTCTGCAAGGAAAGGATGTGTTTGTAATTCTTCCAACAGGTAGTGGCAAGTCTCTATGCCACTGTCATGTGACTTTATCTGAAATTCCGTTACGACAGAATAGTCACCAAATGTTACTTTCCATACGTCTAACCCAAGAGTCTAACCCTAACTATACATTGTGTTAATTAACCCCAGGACCTTGATTACTTAATAACTGATCCAGTCCCAATGCTAATTAGTGCCTCTGTCTGGGTCCCTCCATGCCAATATGCAAGGGATATGCAGGGTTCACATTTCCTTCCCCCAATTTACCTTGGTCCCGATCAAGCAGCCCTGACCCCTGCCTGGAGACCCTAGCTCTCGCTTTCAGTTGCTACTGGCAGGGTCCGCTGGCATTACCCGCCGCTTGGCTGGGCTGGCTCTCACTGCCAATTGCTACTGGCAGGGTTCGCTGGCCTTGTCTGCCGCTTGTCGATATCACTGCCCATTACGACTGACTAGTTCTGTCGGGGTTAATTGTTGGTGGTGCAAATAATTGCTTTTCTGGGGGTGGTCCCCAAAAACAGATTTGAGTTAATTATTCTGGTGATGAATAATTCCATCCCCCAAAGAGAATTGATGGAAGTTGACAATTCTCACTGATTGTTTGCTTGTGCACAGTGTGATAGGCAGGTAGCCTTGTTCCCAGGCCTCTGCCCAGATTTTATATCGGCTGCGAGATAAAATCTGGGCGGAGGCCTGGGAGCGAGACTAATAGGCAGGTACATGTATATGTACGTGTACAGAATGATCGGCAGATACATTGGGAAGATTATACCGTACTCTCGCGAAAGTCCGCCCATGGGCGCTGCATCTTACTTTCTCACCAAACAGGGGGGTGGGCGCTCTTTCGAGTGTTTCCGCATTCAACCTTGAAAGAGCGCCCACCTTTGTTTACGTACACAAGTAGCGCAATAGCAGAGATCGAGCAGCAAGCGCGCGTGAGTCAAAGCCCTCCCAGCACATCTACATCACTGGAGTCACTAGCAACATCACCGCTCACCACGTCGTCTTCGCTGCCGCCAAGCGCTGGCTGAGGTCCAGCGTGGAGGCCGCGGGGCCGTCGTCAGCACAGGCAAGCCAGGCAACACACATGGACACCATAGATACGGATACACAGACTAATAGAGACTTGCTGCAAGGAGGTTCTTACCTCAGATACGCTGGAACATCTCACTAATGTGCTCCATCGCCTGTTACACGAGGCACGAGGCTATAGCGCGAGGGTGGGCGCTCATTCGAGTAAACTTTGACCCTATATAGAAAATTGACCCCAAATTGGGGGGTGGGCGCTCTTTGTGGAGTGGGCGGACTTTCGCGAGAGTACGGTATAACATTTGTGTGCAATGTTGGTATCTACTGGTTTTGGAATGTGCACGGGAAAATGCAACGTAGTGAGCCTCCAGTTGGTGTGATGTACCCCATCATCCAGTAGACATGGAATCAGGATTGAGCAGGTTGCCTGTAGAGTTGAAATGAGTGTCCTGAGAACAATAATTATTACATGTAGGTAGTTAGATTCCTGACCATTGTGTTTCCACTGCTCAAAAGTTGTCCACTGTTGTCCCGTATGTCACTGCACTTGCTCTAGTCTGGAGGACCCAATCAACTGATGAACAATTTCCAGCTGAAAAGGAACTATACTGTGTGTATCTCCCTTCCTGCAGGTGGGGGGTGAGGTGGAAGAGGGATCCTGACACACTACAGAGGGTGGAAGACCTGGAGGTGCAAGCTGTGAGCGCAGCAGAGAGGGGAACCGCCTTTGAGCTGCTACACAGGGCATTTGCTGAGGCACCAAACCATGCTTCTCCCTGGATGAGACATATGGCAAAACAAAAGTGAGCGGTCTGTGTGGGGCTCGCTCAGGCTCACCCCCAAAATGTGCCAGTTGTGGCATGTGATCATACCTGCATTGAGCGTATCATATTCCCAGTTACCAGCCCCCAAACTTTGCAAGTGTCCCTGCAGCCATCCTGTACATGTTCGTGACTCTAACCACACCCACTCATTAATGAGCTTATAATAGTCATGCCTCTCGGCTGATGACCACCCGAGATATGCTTCACTGCCAGAAATGGAGGCCCTACAAGGTGAGAGGATTATTTTCTGAGCTAGCCCATTTGTGCAAAAGAAATGGCCCACCCAGTGCCAACCAAGGCTGTTCTACTGCTGAGCCCATGCAGACCCGTCCATGCTTTTTTCATCCTGACAGTGAAACTATCCACTTCCCCCTGTCCCACCCTTTCTGCTCACACAGAACTTATCGAAGATAGTGCCATGAGGGGCAAGACTGCAGTCACTACATGAAGGGTAACACGATGGCTTCCTGAAACCAGTGGGTAGCCAGAGAAAACATCCTTCACATATTGTACTTCACAGTCTCTCTCTGCTTGTGTTTGGGTGTGGTCGCTGCACATCCAAGTAAATGGAGACTGCACGACACAACTGATTCTCTATTACCAGCAGAATCCAAGTTGATACAGTTACGTGCATGTACCTGATGTCACCTAATCACTGAGAAGAGACGTTCCTATCCGAGATTTTCGGAATTCGGGAGCATGTGCTAACAGTATATACCAGGTGCTCTTTCCCCCTGGGTTCGAGGCTACCATAGACTCTTGTCTTCGGTGGTCAGCAATTGGAAACGGTGAAAAACAACGCATTTGGTGTGGTAGAATAAATGGTTGAGTACCTACATGTATCGTTGGTCAGTTCTTAGCAGAATGTGATCTATAATTTAGTCAAAAGCTGTTGTGAGTCGTTGTTATGTACGTATCCCATCATCAAATAAACTTTGAGCCAGCAGGATTGAGCAGGTTGCCTATAGGGTACGGATGAATGAAGTCATGTGAGAGGGAGGTACTAGAATATCCAACCTTCGTGTTTGCTCTGCTTAAGAGGTGCCCTTGTGTCACGACTGTTGTCCCACATGTAACGTTTGTGACTCTAACCACACCCACTCATTAACAAGCTTTTAATAGCATGCCTCTCAGCTGACGACCACCTTGAGGAGAGCTTCCATACCAGAAATGGAGTCCCTACAAGGCAAGAGAACTGGTTTCTTAGCCCATTCATGCAAAAGAAGTAGGCAGTGCCAACCAAGACATTTCTACAGCCGAGCCACAAGTGCAAAATTCAAGCAACCAATCCAGCCCAGCAATCTCACTGAATGACGTGGCCTGCAATCCGTACCATTTTCAATATCCTCGCAAAATGCAGTGGCTTCAGTAGAGGCCCCCAACAATTAGTTGATCCCTGATGGCATAACTGGGTTGTGAAATCTGTGATGAGAGTAGTCGGTTTAGGCACATTGACCTTTTCCCCCCACATATGCACACCCTCACACACATACAATGTACCACACACACTCACATGTGTGCACACACCTACAGGTGGACATGGCCCTGGCAGATGAGGATACAGCCATCCAGCTGATTGGGGGTGTGCTAGGGTGGCACATCAGGCATACACACAGCTGGGCCTGGTGTGGAGGCTGACAGGAGAGGACTCCAAGAGTGCAGCCAGCTGAGCAGCTGCTTTGCAGAGAGACAGGTGAGGCAGTGTTGACAGCTGTCAAGGGCCCAACCTAAGCTAGCTGGGGGGAACTTGTGCAGACAATGATTTGTAAGTAGCTACGTACTATACCAGTAGTTGATTCACCACTCTACTTCTGAATTAGAATGCTGGCCAGCTCAGTGTAGTGAAGGACTAGGTTGGTTTGACCACAGCATGAGTTTTGTGTACTATGCGTACATGTATCTATGGAAACGATTGCTTACGGCACCACATGTCATGAGATAGCAGTTAGTTTATTATGTCATAGAACATTAGTTTACTGTTTGTTGGACTGTATTCAGCATCCAACTTCAACTGCTTGTGAAATTCCAAGATGCCCTGCCTGCTATACAAACGGGTTAGTTCGTTGGGAATGTTCGATTGACCTCATGGGAATAGTGGGGCGTGGTCACGGCCTTTGTGGTGGATATATGGCTGCGAATCAGAGAGCGAATGAAAAGTTTGGCAACACGGAATATGTTTGGTACTCTTGACCTTATTGGTGGCCATCCAAAGAGCAGGAATGGCTGTATATCTGTCTACCATGTTGATTGTGGTAATATTGCTGTGATTGGAATGACATTAGCTGATTCCCACTGGCCATCTCTGGAGTGGCTGTTTGCCTCGTAAAGCATCTTTCGTGCTGAGTTCAAGAAACTACTGGGTAAAGTTTCAGTTGGTAATGTGTACGTTCAAATGGTACCGCACAGTTCGCTCTAGCTAACCGGCACATAATCTGCACATCAGCCTTAAAGGCTGATGTGCTGATTATGCCGGTCCCACCCACTGACGTCACGTTTAAATGTACGTGGGTCTCGCTTTCATATTGTCATCAACTACATGGAATACTGCCTCGTTCCCAGGCCTACCAGTTTTCTGTTCTTTGGTTTGCATACACGGATTCACGGAAGTAGGAGACCAGTGAAAAACGGGGAAGGCCTGATATTATTCATCACATGAATGACGTCAGGTGGATGTAGGGGGGTGGGGCCCAACCGCAAATATGTTTACATACTGGAGAGCTCAACTAGCCAGACCCCCCACATCTACCTTGCATCCACCTGACGTCACTTACTCACAAGATGAGTAATTCCAGCTAAGCTTTCCCTGGCCTTCTGTTTCCAAACCTAAGAACAGACAATGTGGTTGGTCTGGAACTGGATACATGTACATCCAAGCCTTAACTACAGTGAGAGGGTTTCATTTGGGGGTCCCTTGATCTTTGTTGCCCCCTTGGAAAGTACCCATGAATTGTATGTATGCAAGACAACTAATGCCTCCCCCTCACTTTGCCATGCTGTGATTTTGTCCAACCTTAACCGATTTTCTAAATGACACATTGCTCGCTAATAGGTTACTGTAGGCTCGGTTTGCATCACTAACTTTCTGAATAATTACATCCCACTTGTATCTAAATCCCATACAAGCAGAGGGTGGTAATGAGCCATAACCCCCTCCCTCATGGATTTTATGGCTCATTATTCCCTCCCCCGTGAACCAATGAAGTTGAAGAAACAATGCAAGCATGATAGCGTTGTCCATAGCTACACGTAACTGTGAATACGTATTGAGGCACTAGTTCAGCAACGAGCTTGTCAATGTCATATCGCGAAGCACTGGAAATACTGGACTGTTCAGTGAACGCTGGTCATTTGTGAAGTGAAACGCGTCGTCACAGGTAAGTTGTTCGACTTGTAGAGCTTTCAGTGACTTGACGGGGGGTGGGGTTCAATGTTAACCCCTTCTGCACTTGGCACAGAAACAGTAAAGCTGCGCAGAAAACAAGCCTCGCTTTCTGGCTCTATGTCCAAGTAGCTGCACGTACGTGCTTAGCTTTGTGTCCAAGGGAGTGCTGTGGGTGAATTGGCTACACAGCCTCAAGGGATATTATAACACTTATAGTACAGGTGTTTGGGATCTATTATACACTGTATTTGTCTTCAAACCATGCAGATGAATAATTGCTACTCCCCCTTTACCCCCTGACATGCACGCACCCACAGGTGATCTCTGAGCAGCACGTATGTTGTCGGAGGCCATTAAACTGAGAAGAGGGGAACAAATTTATTGAACACAATCTACACAGACCTTCACTGTTAGTATTCTGGATGTTGTTCACAGTATTATAATTAACCCGTATGCTCCTATAATTATAGCAACTCATAATAATTATTATGGAGGAAACAATATAACATGTGAGTCTTTAAAAGACTTGATGTGTCTCGGCACGACTTGGTATCAGTTAGAATCATGTAGAGGACATGGCAGCTGTTTTACCCTTTATGACTGCAAAACCTGCTAGCTATGAGACTTTCAGCTTAAGTGAGCGTTAATATCCTTGGAGGTTCTGTGTGAGCAAGGGGTGGGTCAATGTGAGGTGGGAATGTTCACCCAAAGGGTGAAAGCAGTATGGTCGTGTCTGGGCTTGATGTGGGCAACACCTTCACCAATTCTTTCAGCAATTTTCTATCTAGCTACAGTAGCTAGAGTTAAATGAGTGTGTGTAGTTAGTATGCACTTGGGATGGCTGAGTCAGCACAATGTGTGGATGAGTGAGTATACCATATGGCACTTATATTTCGCAGGTCTAAATAATTATATTCATTGTCCTGATTAGGGGGGGTAGTCTTGGTAAGTGGATTCATGAGAAGCCAAGCAAAACCCATAGTCACTTTTGAAGCTCTACTTGCAGGCTATAAATACGTTTGAACCCTGTTACGTGTAGAGCAGGTTGCTGCACTTCCTGTTACGTGTAGAGCAGGTTGCTGCACTTGCGCAGGCGCATTGCGAAAAGCGACGTACGTACGTACAATTCCGTGCCATTATGAATCTCATTAGGGGCGTGGTCAGGGCTTATGGTATGTATTAGGGCGGGCGGGCGATTGTTTCCAGAAACGTTTCTGTGACGTCAGGCCCTCGGACCAATACTAATTGAGTTGCTAGAACGCACGTACCACGTACCTACGCATCCAGCACTGTGTCTCGGCACTTCGGTGCCGAGACACAGTGCTGGATGCGTATGTACAACAAAACTTGGCCTGCATGATGCAGTCACAGCATTGCATGGAATAATGTTACAGCATGGAATACCTAATGCAGCAAATAATGTTACAGCATGGAATACCTAATACAGCAAATAATGTTACAGCATGGAATACCTAATTAATAGCTACAGCAAATAATATCAGGAGAAAAAAAATGTTAGAAGGTGTAGACTTTGTGAGCATAAAAGTCACTCACATGTACAAAACCATCATCAAGTGCAATACCAGCAGGTGAAATGATCTGACCAAAAGAGGTCACAAACTCTCCGCTTGTCTTAAACACAGACACACACTTTTTCCCACTGTCACACACATACACAAACTGATCATCAACACAGATGCCACAAGGATGGTATAAACGTCCAGAAATGCCTTTGTTGCTTATAGCGTACAAGAACTGTCCCTGGCAGTTCAAGACTTGCACACGATTGTTACCCCAATCAGACACATACAAATTTCCTGCTCTGTCCTGGGCAAGGTCACATGGCTGTCTAAATTCACCATCTCCACTACCATGGCGACCAAAGCTCTCTAAATACTCCATATCCCTGTTCAGTATCTGAACTCTGTGATTGTCACGATCACAAATGTAGAGCTTGTCGTTGACGATCTTGACTGAAGTGGGTGTGTAAAACTCGCCAGGTTGTGCACCTCTTCATCCAACTACTTTCACAAGCTTGCCTTCCTTCAAAATGGAGTGGCTGTTGCCATCTGCAACGTACATACTGTCATCGTTGTCCACAGCTACTCCAGGAGCACCTTCTAGCCTCTCACACTGAACTGTTTGTATCCTGTTCCCATCTTTATCAAACACTATCACCTTCTTGCCACCCCACTCACCTACAACCAACTGATGCTTGCTGTTGAACGTCAGTTGCCATGGGCGAGTCAATCCTTCCACGACCCTGACTGGCTTGCCTAATTGGGTGAGGTGGTGCTTTGCAAGTATTCGGAATGGGCTGCCGGCAATTTGGGTGCCATTTACCTTAATGACTATCGTATGCCTTCCATGAACCTCTGGAGTGTAAGTGACCTCATAAACTCCTCCCAACTTTGAAATGACTTTGGTGTGAACTATGGAACCGTTCGCATCCGATACCACTTCTGCCTCAACTATTTGCTTTTCTTTGCTGAGTTGGCCATTTTGGTACACAGTACAGACTGTGAACTGGGCTGCCTTGCCAACTTCAGTGCCTTTCACCCCAGGCCCCTCTGCTGTGCACTTTGTGGGATCTGCTTGTAGCATCACAACAGCGGCGTTCTTTTGACAGAGGTCAGAGATGCCTTCGGCACAGGCCACCGTAACACCAATGTTTGCTACCTCTGCTGGTACGAGATCGATACGTTCATGCTTCTCACGCTGTTCTCGGATCTTCTCCTGAATGTCCTTCTGCAGTAGCATGACCTCTTCATCGGTAGCATTAGCAACACTGCGCTCTACGAACTCCATGATACCCTGAATGTCACTGGTGGCTAGTGCAAACCCCTTCCTCTGTGCTCCCAGGCTGTCTAGCTTTTGTTGCTTCAATTCGGATGCCCTGTCGAGAAGTTGCTTCTCACGCTTGCGTAGGATTTCATGAAGTTGATTGAACGATCGCTGAATTGTACCGGTAACCAATTTATGTTGCTCCGAAACCTCCTTTTCAACCTTTTCAATCCCCGTGGTGGCAGCTGAGATGTTGGTTTGGATTTGTGCGAGTGGAGTCAAACTGTCTTTGAGTGTTTTCTTGTACCGAGGGGCCGTTTTCTTCACAAACTCGGATTTGTGACCTGCATGGTTATAAATAATGCAGTCACGACAAATGAGGCGACTACAATCAAAGCAGTAGATTTTCAACTGCTCATCGTGGTCCTTGCACATTGAGGGTGGGGCTTCTTTCAGCGGGATCTCCTTAGCCCCGCCCTCTTTCAGCTCCTGAAGGGTCACACGACCTTATGCCCAGCGAACATCTTCAGCGTTTGATGCAGTCCAACACAACTGTTGCAGATGAAATCGGTGCATTGGCGGCAAAACGCTTCCGCTTTCGCTCTGGAGCACATTTCACACACAGCTTCCACTTTCCCCTGCGTTTTCTCCATTTTCGCATGGAGCTCCTTCATTCGGTTGACAAAAAACGCCGTGCGCAGTTGATCGGGGTCATTTTGTGGCAAAACTGTTCCACTTTGGCACTCGGGGCACGCAAAGGGGCGGTTGGGCCCGGCTCGGAGGGCCAGTTGTCGGACGCACTCCTTGCAGTAGTAGTGGAGGCAGGGGAGGATCTTGGGCTCGCGGAAGTGATCATGACAAACGGGGCAAGTGATCTCTTCCTCCAGTTCTTCCAACCTCTTCTCTACGACGTCTGGAGCTTCCGCCATAGAACTTGTAGCTACTGGACCAAAACAGAAAAGTATAGGTATACGCCCACTTTTGTGTACTGCATGTGCGAAGCTAGCTGCGCCTGTCATGGTAAAAATGGACCCCCCCCCCCCCCCCCCAAATTGGTTCCCCCTGGAACCAATTTGTTGATAAATACGCCCCCGCCCCCCAAAAAAATTTGGACCCTCTGAAAAATTTGGACCACCCCCTGGAACTAATTTTGTTGAGAAATAAGGACCCCCTCCTGCAACAGCTATATATGGACCACACCCCTGGAACCAATTTTGTTGAGAAAACCCTCTAATTGAAGCTCACCTTTGAGATCTGGAATCGAGAGCACTGAGCAGGCTGTCCCATCATCCTCAGTGGGGATATGGCCGAGGAACAGGATGATGCATCAGTGCAAGAGGCTGAGATCACCACTTCAAGGTATCTGCTTGGTTTGTGGTTCAAGGAGTGGTCATTCCAATATGGCGCCATGTTATCAAGGACTAAACTGATTGGCCACCTAAGCACAACCTAATTACCCTAAGTATTCTGCACATGCTAATGCTAAGTCACATGTACTAACCACACCCTAACTTAGTCTTGCAGGTCAGATGTACAGCTTGAGACTTGCCAACATTCTGTGCTGTCTGCTGGAATGTTGGCAAAACCAATGGGATTCCTGAGCAGCTTTATTAGCCACATGACCGAGATTTACAAGTTGTGCCACAAATTACATGCTGCTTCAATCCAGTTGGCTCTGCCAGCATTCCGGCAGAGCCAACAACATCCTGTTCAGAGTCACCAGACCCTTCTTCCTCCCTCCCCTTTCGCCCAGCCCCACTGAGCGTCGCAGGAAGGGTCTGGGCCACGCGAGACTATGTCCGAAGCAGGAGTTAGTGGTCGTGTGATTTCTGCAAGGAAAGGATGTGCTTGTAATCCTTCCAACAGGTAGTGGCAAGTCTCTATGCTACTGTCATGTGACTTTATCTGAAATTCTACAGAATGTTGGCAATAGAAGTGTTACTTTCCATACTAACCCTAACTATGCATTACGTTAATTAACCCAGTACCTTGATTGCTTAACAATACTGACAGAGCCACAATGTATATATTTTTGGAGGGCCAGGGTCCAGTCCTCACCATGCATGGCATGGAGGACCCAATGCTCTGCCTCAAGTTAGTGCCTCTGTCTGGGTCCCTCCATGCTGATATGCAAGGGAAATGCAAGGCACACAATCCCTTTCCCCAACAGACCTTATTCGGCTAACGCGCGCGCCGACACTGGCGGCAAAATCCAATTACTTGTGTGGGCGTTCCGCACAGCTGCAACTGTTATAAACTATAGCTTTACGTACGTTTTCAGGTAACGATCATCAGTGAATATAGTGCATTACTCTTTGTAGGTGACGAAAGACTTGTTACAAGAGAGAGAGCTCATTCACGAGATACAAGTTTCGACGTTTGTGAAGGGGCTCAGGGACAGCCGTGGGGCTCAAAGAGCGTATTGCAAAGTCGGCGCTAGCTGAGCCACACTTTCGAGCGCATTTATCTACTGAAAAGGCACTAGCCTCGCCGTAGCTGCCTTGCAGAGCACGTCCAGCAACTCGCTGGTGAATCACATCCCTCAAAGCACGCCCACCTCGAGCCACGCCCATGGAGAATGGTACTACGCATGTATTACAGCCACTGTGATTAGCATGTGCTTACAGAGGATGATGTCCATGGTGCTGCACTCCCAGAACCACTGGAGAAACACCGCAAGAGTGCCTTGGGATGGTGGTGCTGAGTGCTTGCTGTTGGAATCCTGCAGCAGTCCTTAAGCGCTTTCACAAACGTCGAAACCTGCCGCCGTAACCGTGCTGGTCTCTCTTGCAATGTAGTCTTCTATCACCTACACAAACCGAAGTACTGTATTCACTGATGATTTTTACCTAGAAAAGTGCAGGGGGCTAGCAAAGACAGTTGCAGCTGTGATGAACGCCCATGCAAGTAATTGGAATCTGTCGCCAATTGACGGCACTCGCGTTAGCCGAAAAAGGTCTATTTACCTTGGTCCTGGCCAAGTGGCCCTGACCGCTTGCCCGGAGACCCTAGCTCTCACTTCTGGTTGCTACTGGCAGGGTCCGCTGGCATTACCCGCTGCTTGGCTGGGCTGACCCACACTGCCAGTTGCTACTGGCAGGGTCCGCTGGCCTTGTCTGCCGCTTGTCAATATCACTGCCCATTATGACTGGCTGGTTCTGTCGGGGTTAATCGTAGGCGGTGCAAATAATTGCTTTTCTGGGGGGGGGGGTAGATTGGAAATAATTATTTACAATGTAGGTGATTGTAATGGAGGGAAGAAAAAAATTGTACCACAGGCTATTGGATACTACGTGACACTGAGAAGTACCTCAAGATCCTTAGTAGTAGTAAGGGAAGAGGGAGGGGGAGGGAGTGAGGGAGGGAGGAGGGAGGGAGGGAGGGAGGAAAGAAGAGGGAGGGAGGAGACAGTTCACTCAATTGGAAGTTCGTAGCCCTATAGTGATTATTATTCTTCAGGACTGGTAGTAATTGGGAGTGTTTAACGATTGCAACATTGTTATGCACTTGCAATTATTCGTACATAATTTGCCTTCAAAATCTGGAAGCACAATATATTTTCTATGCAATCAAAACCAGTTTGACGGTGTACGGTTTCAATTCTAACGATGGAGGTCCCTTTCATCCCACCAGGAATTGTTCCACCCAAAGGTCCTGATGGTGTTGGTCGTGGGGAGTCAGGTGATCGACTGGAATGAGATGGAACAGGTGGGCATGTGATTGGTCATTTTCACTGTTCAGTGCTACAGTTTTGCCATGAAAACTTTGGGACGCCTGCCTCACTGCTTACTGCATGGTGATCAATCCCTCGTAATTACTAGAGGATTACTATAGATTGCTAGAGGATTACTAGAGGATTACTATAGATTACTAGAGGATTACTAGAGGATTACTAGAGGACTAACTAGTTTGTGGTCCTGTGTGTTCAAACTGTATGCAGATGTAACGTCATGGCAATTGCATACCGCATTCAAGCAGTGAAGTCCACGTGATACTTCTGATACTTCCACCAGCTGAGAACGGTCCTGCAACGAAAGGAGAACGAACGAAAGTCATCGTGCAGAGCACCTACGCTAGCGCGATTGAGCAATCAACTCTTGAGATGAATGGGCGTGACTGTGACGTTTGGACGCAGGACACAATTCGGTTTTTACTGTTGTCATGTCACAGTGTTCCGAAATCTGATTGGTTCTGCCCACTCTCTGGCAGCGGAAGTAACAGTTTGAACTTGCGTAAGTTACCAGGCCATTTCTCCTACACGGCCTGGGAACGAGGCTAACATTAGTCATATGTTAGTCATGTGACATTTCCCTCTCCTACACCCACAGCACATGCAATACAGAAGTGGCTACTCTCCAGCCCACCCGACCGTCAGACATTTCTGGAAAGTCTTCCACAATCTGCCGACAGACGCAAAGAGGTGAGGTGTCCAGTATCAAGCACTATTCTCGGTGCATAATACTTACCCTAGCCTCGTTCCCAGGCCTTCTCATCCCAGCGTTTGTCGCTTGCAGTACTAACACAGGTACTGCAAGCGACAAACGCTGGGGTGAGAAGGCTTATAGTAACAAGACTACTAGTGGAATGCAGGACATTGGAGGGCAAGTCTGAGCGAAGTGCATTCACGTGCAGGACATGCATGGAGCAGTTGCATTCACATGACTGTCATCAGAATGTGACCGGGCAATGAGCATAGTAGGCCACAGAAATTAAAGCTTGGCTGAAGCAGTCTAGCAGGTACCTCACCCACCACGGCTGCAAGGTCCACGAGCTGTCTCCATCTTTGTTGTCGCCACTAAGGAAGCAGAATGTTCAAGGTTCGCTTATTGCTCTAGCCAATGAATAGGTAGGTCCACGAGTGGTCTCCGTCTTTGTTGCCACCATCGTCCATCGAATAGGTAGACTGTTCACTATAATTTCCTATGGGTATGTAAGGTTCGTACGTACAAGTGAAATCCGCTGATTTAAAATTTCCGGTAAGTGGTCGGTCCAAGCATAGACGTCACATACACACGCACTGTGCAATAAAGTCATGCTAGTGTGGGGCTCACTCAGGCTCGCCCCAATAATTATACAGTGGAACCTGTCTTAGGCTATAGTTTAAGGCCGCCAACCACCTGTCTATTATGGTCGCTACTGCTGGTCCCAGTTGCACTAACACTGTACAAACTGACCTGCCCAAAGCAGCCCACTGTCTAAGTGGCCAAAAAATTCTTGTCCCATTAGTGACCACTATAGACAGATTCCACTGTACTGGCCCCACATATTGAGGAGGTAGATCAACAGTATATTCCTAATTATTGTCCCGGGACTGTGTCACATGTATTGCATTTCGTTCTTGTGTTCCCCAGTGTTCTACACGGGGTGCAACAGGATCCCTGTTACTGGTATTAGAGTATGCAGGTAAGTTCCTGCAACTGTACTCATAGTTTGACATGAAGCCTAGAGGACCTGTATGTGTGCAAAATGTGAGTTGCCCCCTTCCCACCTCCCACCCCTCTGTCCCTCCCCCCACCCCCTCTGTCCCTCTCCCACCTCCGACCCCTCCCTACCTCTTACCCCTCTGTCCCTCCTTTCCCCAACACCCACCCCTCTGTCCCTCCTCCCCCCACCTCCAACCCCTCTGTTCCTCCCCCACCTCTTACCCCTCTGTCCCTCTCCCAACCCCACCTCTGGCCATAATCACTCGTTATTTGGCGCATGCACTTGCATCTCAGAAATATGGTTGTGATGTGCAATATGCACTTGATAATGTGTGACTACAGCATTTTCTGTGTCCTACAGATGATCATCCAAGGAATGGATGGAGGGAATGGCTGTGAGCAGCTGCCCACACCTGCTTCAATGTGCTCGACCTCCCCCCCCCCCCCCCCCCCCCCTCCCCCCCCCCCCCCCCCCCCCCCCCCCCCCCCACCACCACCACCACCAAAAGGAGGAGAAAATGAAACAGAAACTGCTCCAGGCTATTAACTTTACTGCCGGCTTTGGAATTGTATATGAAACTACAATTGATGAGAGTGTTGTACCCCTCGCATCAGTGCAACAGTTGGTTTGATGAGGTGTTCAGTATGTTGTAGCCTCGTTCTCAGTCCCCTCCCAGCTTTCCGTCACTTGCAGTATGGCTAAGCATGAAAATTAATGTACCAGGCCCTCCCCTCCCCACTTTTCCATATTGCAAGTGACAAAAAGCTAGCTATAGGCATCATCGCTCACTAATTCGCTAGCTACCTACCACCTGCAAGCAACCCGAAGCTTGCTGATGGTGGATGCAATCCTCGAAGCTTTATTGCATGATACCCTACAAGTTCAAAGGATCAGGTGTGCCAATATCTGGCATATGGCACTGCTGTGACATCATCACTTAGCAACACACATCACGAAGCAACATCCAATCACTGACAGGCGCATGCAATAAATTAGTTATAGCATGGCAATGCGGGCTGTATGCCAGATATTGGCACTGCTGTGACGTAAAGCCCGAGGGTCGCATACATGCAGCCCTTGTTGTTGCCATGCTATAACTAATACATAGTAAAATGTACAGCTAGTTGCAGGAGGCAATTATTGCATCTAGGTGAAGGTATATATAGTCCACTTCCCGAGATACTTGCAATTGGATAAGCAGTGTGCCAGCAATTTCCAATTCGTTGTTGTAACCAAGCAGGAAAAATCTTGCAAATATGCCAGCTGCAGGCTGCAGCTGGTACAGTTCAAACCAACCGGCCGCCTAACCAACCTCCTTAAGTCGCTTCACCAATCTGATCCTGCTGACTCTCACTTTCACAAATTTGTGAAATAGAAGACTCAAAGCCAGCTGGCTCCAGTGTGAAAGGACTTCAGACTTCAAGAGTTAATTAGTGCAAGTATTAAGCAGGCAGAGTAGTTTGTATGTATATACCAAGTCTGAGCTCATCTTCTCCTCAGTAGTAGAAACTTTGTTCCGCCTTACCTTACCTGTTCGACGGACGATGGCGACAACAAAGACTGAGACCACTCATGGACCTACCTATTCATTGGCTAGAGTACTATGAACATTCTACCTCCTCGGTGGTGATACTGACAAAGACGGAGACAGCTCGTGGAACTAGTGACGTAGACTGCTTCAGCTAATACTTGCAGTTGCTGTGATGTGTACGAGCGTATATATGTTTAGAGTCGTTTGGCCTACTATCCTCATTCAGTGTTTCCCCCAAAGGGGGGTAGAGGGGTATTATCCTTTGATGTGCCCCCCCCCCCCCCCCCCCCCCCCCCCCCCCCCCCCCTTCCTAATTGTCAGTTTTGGAGGAAACTGTGTCATTCCCCGGTCACATTCTGATGCTGACAGTCATTTGAATGCTACTGCTCCTTGCATGTCCTGCACAGTCATGCATTGCTTCACTCAGGCTCGCCCTCCAATGTCCTGCATATTCCAGATCCACTAGTAATAATAGTTATATGTAGAGGATACAACACAAGAAAATGTAGACTTTGCAATAGTCACTCACTATTAGTATTCTGGATATTGTAAAACTTCTTTCATGTATGTAATATACAGCAAATTAGAAAATGTACACTTTGCCATAATCGTTGTCACTCACATGTACAAAACCATCATCAAGTGCAATACCAGCAGGACAACTGATCTGACCAAAAGAGGTCACAAACTCTCCACTTGTCTTAAACACGGACACACACTTGTTCCCACTGTCACACACATACACAAACTGATCATCAACACAGACACCACGAGGACAGCTTAGACGTTCAGCAGCAGCACCTTTTTTGCTAATAGCATACAAAAACTGTCCCTTGCAGTTCAAGACTTGCACACGATTGTTGCCATGATCAGACACATACAAATTTCCTGCTCTGTCCCCGGCAAGGTCATGCGGGTAACTAAACTCACAATCTCCACTACCAGAGCGGCCAAAGCTCTCTACATACTCCATATCCCTGTTCAGTATTTGAACTCTGTGATTGCAATGATCACAAATGTAGAGTTTGTCGTTGATGATCTTGACTGAACGGGGTGTGTTAAACTCGCCAGGTTGTGCACCTCTTTGTCCAACTACTTTCACGAGCTTGCCTTCCTTGCTGAACTTCAAAATGGAGTCACTAGTGCCATCTGCAACGTAGATACTGTCATCTTCGTCCACAGCTACTCCAGTAGCACCTTTCAGCCTCTCACACTCAATTCTTTGAATCCTGTTCCCATCTTTATCAAACACTATCACCTTCTTGCCACGCCACTCACCTACAACCAACTGCTGCTTGCTGTTGAACGTTATCTGCCACGGCCGATCCAGTCCTCCCACGACCCTGACTGGCTTGCCTAGCTGGGTGGGGTGGAGCTTTGCAAGTACTTGGAATGGACTGCCGGCAATTTGGGTGCCATTTAACTTAACGACGACTGTATGCCTTCCCTGAACCTCTGGAGTGTAAGTGACCTCATAAACTCCTCCCAACTTTGAAATGACTTTTGTGCGAACTATGGAGCCGTTTGCATTCGATACTACTTCTGCCTCAACTATTTGCTTTTCTTTGCAGAGTTGGCCATTTTGGTACACAGTACGGACAGTGAACTGGGCTGCCTTGCCAACTTCAGCACCTTTCACCCCAGGCCCCTTTGCTTTGCATTTTGTAGGATCTGCTGGTAAGACTATTACAGCAGCGTTCTTTTGGCAGAGGTCGGAGATATCTTCAGCACAGGCCACCCTAACACCAATGTTTGCTACCTCCACTGGTACGAGATCGATACGTTCATGCTTCTCACGCTGTTCTCGGATCTTCTCCTGAATGTCCTTCTGCAGGAGCATGACCTCTTCGTCGGTTGCATTAGTAACACTGCATTCTACGAAATCCATGAGACCCTGAATGCCACTGGTGGCTAGTGCAAACCCCTTCCTCTGTGCTCCCAGGCTGTCTAGCTTTTGCTGCTTCAATTCAAACGCCCTTTCTAGCAGTTGCTTCTCACGCTTGCGTAGGATTTCATGAAGTTGATTGAACGATCGCTGAATTGTACCTGTAACAGATTTATGCTGCTCCGAAACCTTCTTTTCAACCTTTTCGATCCTCGTGGTGGCAGCAGAGATGTTGGTTTGGATTTGTGTGAGTGGAGTCAAACTGTCTTTGAGTGCTTTCTTGTACTCAGGGGCGGATTTCTTCACGAACTCAAACTTGTGGGCCACATGGTCGCGAACGATACAATCTCGACAAATGAGGCGACTACAATCGAAGCAGTAGATTTTCAACTGCTCATCATGGTCCTTGCACATTGAGGGTGGGGCTTCTTTCAGCGGGATCTCCTTAGCCCCGCCCTCTTTCAGTTCCTGAAGGGTCACGACCTTGTGACCAGCAAATACCTTCAGCGTTTGATGCAGTCCAACACAACTGTTGCAGATGAAGTCAGTGCATTGGCGGCAAAACGCTTCCGCTTTCGCTCTGGAGCACATTTCACACACAGCTTCCACTTTTCCCTGCGTTTTCTCCATTTTCGCGTGGAGCTCCTTCATTCGGTTGACAAAAAATGCCGTGCGCAGTTGATTGGGGTCATTTTGAGGCAAAACGGTTCCACTTCGGCACTCGGGGCACGCAAAGGGGCGGTTGGGCCCGGCTCGGAGGGCCAGTTGTCGGACGCACTCCTTGCAGTAGTAGTGGAGACAGGGGAGGATCTTGGGCTCGCGGAAGTGGTCTTGACAAACGGGGCAAGTGATCTCCTCCTCCAGTTCTTCCAACCCCTTCTCTACGACGTCTGGAGCTTCCGCCATCGAACTTGTAGGTAGATAAAAGCGACTGGACCAAAACAGAAAAAACTCTTTGCCTCGCCTACATATAGTACAGCTGTTTGCACAATCTTTGCACTTTGCCAGGGGTACCGTACCTGTGAATGCCGGAACGTGGAACGCGGAACGGAACGCGGAACGGAACGCGGAAAGGAAGTAAAATTCGGGCTGCGCGCTTTCATCATATTATTCACTGGACTGGACTCACCCAAAAATCTGTAAGATGCCTTTGCAGTGTAGGACAGAAGCTAAGCATACTTATTTATTCACTAAACTTGCTTGCATAGCCTGCTTTCGTGTCTTCCCTCGAGTCGGTAGAGGTCAAAGGTCACGTGCATATTTAATGAGCTCCAGCAAAATGCGCTTCAATCAGTCGTGGATGATAATGGAATATTATTTTCTGTTCTCTATGCTTCAGAAAAAGGCTGGAGTTCGATGTCTGCGGTAAATAAATGCTCTTCTAATCTTTTCATTGAAGCTCATTAAATATGCACGTGAACTTTGACCTCTACCGACTCGAGGGAAGACACAGAAGCAGGCCATGCAAGCAAGTTTAGTGAATAAATAAGTATGCTTAGCTTCTGTCCTACACTGAAAAGGCATCTTACAGATTTTTGGGTGAGTCCAGTCTAGTGAATAATGATGAAAGCGCGCAGCCCGAATTTTACTTCCGTTCCGCGTTCCGTTCCGCGTTCCGCGTTCCGGCTTTCACAGGTACCCGCCTGCAAAGTGCAAAGATTGTGCAAACTGCTGTACATGTACGTACGTATGATGTATCCCTGAAATATACGCCCACTTGCTTGTGCTGTTGTGCGCATGTGCAAAGCTGAGCCATAACCTTCTAATTGAAGCCCACCATGGAACTCTCTTCAGACATCTGCTTCAAGATGATCGATCAGGAGCAAGAGGCTGTCCCATCATCCTCAGTGGGATAACAAAGAGAAGAGCAGGATGCATCAGTTCAAGTGACTGGGAGAGCACCACTTTAAGGTATCCACTTGGTTTGTGGGTGTGCTTAGAGCTGCAACCCGCCTCATTCCCAGGCCCCATCCGAAACTGATTGGCCACCTAAGCACAATTATCCCAACTACAGAGTGGCTGCATTGACGTCACAAAACCACATGACTGAGTACTTCCGCATGGCCTTTTCCTCTCCTCCCTTCATCCCTCCCTCCTCCTCTCCACCCTTCATCCCTCCCTCCTCCTCTCCACCCTTCATCCCTCCCTCCCTCCTCTTCTCCACCCTTCATCCCTCCCTCCCTCCTCCTCTCCACCCTTCATCCCTCCCTCCCTCCTCTCCACCCTTCATCCCTCCCTCCCTCCCTCTCCTCTCCACCCTTTGTCCCTCCCTCCCTCCCTCTCCTCTCCACCCTTTGTCCCTCCCTCCCTCCCTCTCCTCTCCACCCTTTGTCCCTCCCTCCCTCCTCCATATGCAGATCTCCCGATCTGACTTTGGTCTATTGACCTAGTACCAGGTGGAGCCAGCATTCCCGTAACCACGGAGAACAGACATCAGTATGTGGATGCATATGAGAAGTATATGATGACAGAGGCAGTGAGGAAACTCTTTGATGCCTTCGAGCGTGGGTTCATGAGGGTCTGCGATGGTCGTGTTTTGGTATGTAATGTGGTCAAATTTAAGGAATTTGAGAGGGAGGGGGGGAGGAGGCAGGGGGGGAGGAGGGAGGGAGGGAGTAGGGAGGGAGGGAGGAGGGAGGGAGGGAGGAGGCAGGGAGGGAGGGAAGGAGGCAGGGAGTGAGGGAGGGAGGATGCAGGGAGGGAAGGAGGGAGGAAAGGAGAGGGAGGGAGGAGACAGTTCGCTTGGAAGTTTGTAGCCCTATAGTGCTATATAGTGATTGGGAGTGTTTAACGATTGCAAGTTTCACACTAAGCAAGGCTATAGTTATGCTCTATGCTCTTGCAATTATTTGTACACAATTTGCCTTCAAAATCTGGAAACACAGCAATATATTTATACAAGTAGCTTGCATCGATCCACTTCAACTGCTGCTCACCATTTGCGTCCGCTTCAGCTGCTGCTCCCTGATTGCGTCCGCTTTGGCTGCTGCTCCCAGATTGCTTCCTCCGCTTGTAGCAATAGTGCAGCCCAATGTTCTTGAACATTCTTCGCAGAGTTTGTGGTTCAAAAGTATGAAGGTCGTGCGTCACTAGTCTAGTCCCGCCCACGAACATCCCACTTCCGTCACGCACAGACACACACACACACGCACGTTAAAATCTTAATGTATTGATGCAATCAAAACCAGTTGACTGTGTACAGTTTCAATTCTAACAATGGAGGTCCCTTTCATCCCACCAGGAATTGTTCCACCCTATGGTGTTGGTCGTGGGGAGTCAGGTGATGGATCGACTGGAATGAGATGGAATAGGTGGGCATGTGATAGGTCATTATCACTGTTCCCAGGCCGTTGATTGAGCCGGGGCGCGATGGTGAAAACTGTCGAAAAAATGTCTATAGAAAGTACTGTACTTAACATGCATTACGTAATCCATAGTATCGGATTTCACGTGACTTTAATGAGAAAAGGTCAACCTTGGCCAACCTCCTCTGGGTGAAGTCAACGTGATACTTCCACCAGCTGAGAACGGTCCTGCAACAGAAGGAAAGCAGAAGATGAACGAACGAGTGTCATCGTGCAGAGCACCTACGCTAGCGCGATCGAGCAATCAACTATTGTGATGACTGCAATGTTTGGACGCAGGACGCAGGACTGAGAGACCGTAGACGGCAGGTTGATAGAGAGAGGAGAATGGTCGCCTTAGACCTTTTGTTGATAGTGCGAAACATCATCCGAAACTTCCAGGGATGATAAATTTGAATGCAGATGAATTCCTAATCGTCCATAATTGGATATTCCGTAGTTGCTACTGTCTCTTCTTAAAATTTAACCCTTTAAGCCCCATTGACGTCTATAGACGTCATTTAGACCCTATGCACTTGTAGGGCTTCTCGTCAGTCCAAAAAGAGACCAAAAAGGCTTCAGAGGGCCTAGGGACGACTTTGAGGGCCGAACTCAAAAATTTGGTCAGATTTCGGCGCGCCTCCCCCACTAAACGTACAAGCGGGGGGGTATCGGAAGGGGGGGGGCAGCAGCCCCCCCTTCGCCTGTTGTGGGCGTTTTTTTGATTTTAATGAGATTCATTGACCCGAGAATTTTTGATTCTAATGATATTCATAGACCCCGCCCAGGGCCTCAAGAAAACCTGCAAATCGGTGGTGTAAGGTGTGCCATCAGTCAGATCTGGCCCAAGTTTAGGGAAATGCTGGGCGAAAATCCGGCTGACATCCACCTTTGACCTCCGATTGCTGGGCTTGTGGGGGGTCATGAATACAGTATTGCCAGAGGGGTCTCTCCATGTGTGCGGGCCCCACCAAGTTTGGCTGCTGAAGAGCGAATGCTGTGGGAGAGGAGTTCCTACGAAAGTGGTGTGCGCTGAATGCATGAAAACGTGTTGTCTTGGTGGGAAGAATTCGGTGGTTAAAGGGTTAATTGAATGCAATACTTGGCTAACCATCCAAGTGATAATTTAGCTGCTCTGTACATTCTGAAATTGGGGAAACTGTGAAAGCCAGAACGCAGGAATGCGGAACGGAAGTAATATGCGGGCCGCGTGCTATCATCACCGTACGCGCAGGGCGTCTTTATTCACTGGTAGTGTCATGACCTGCCGGATACCGGCTCAACATGGACTACCAACAGTTCGACTCAACATTGCTATTGACTCAAAGACTGAATTTTTAGAACGCGTTCCACAATATAAATCCACACAATACAGGAAATGAAACAACCACAAATATGCATGATCACTACACTTTTCCCCTCTTAAAACAGGGCATAACCAAATAAAAAACATCATGCATGTACACACTCAGCATAACAAACCAAAACTCTATACACAGCAATAAAGCACAAATAATGTTAAACAGTCACATACCAGTTTGGTTCGTATCGATCCAGCGGTCTCCGAACACGTTTCGGATATACTCTTACTGCCGCGGGTGATGGTGCATTAGACTCAGACTCAGGACCAGGACATGGAGTTTCACTTGACTCCTCTGACTCTTCCACACCAGTCTCAGGGGAACTCGCTTGGACGGGTTCCGTCGTAAGTCGCTCACTAGCAACTGGTACAGGGACAACAGGAGAGTCAGCAACCTCAGGAACTAGAGGTACACTCACAGACCTATAACGAACTTGGTCCACATGACACCTACGGATTCGACCGTCTTGCAACTTTACACAGAATGATACCGGTCCTGATTTCTCCTGAATTTCACCAGCCAGCCACTTATCACCACTGTGATAGTTTCGAACAAAAACTGGATCCCCAATTTCGAACGAACAAACACGAGAATGTTTATTGTGATGCTTCACTTGTGCTGCTTGTCGGCTCTCAACTCTGTCAGCCGTGTTCGGCTTCAACAGGTCCAACCGAGATCGAGGGCGTCGGCCCAACAGGAGTTCACTTGGGGATAACCCTGTAGTTGTCTGAGGTATCAGCCGGTAAGCGAATAACACTTGAGCTAGTCTGCTACGGAAAGATCCTCGTACTATCTTCCGCAAACCTCTCTTGACAATCTGGACAGCCCTCTCCGCGAGTCCATTTGTGGAGGGGTGGTACGGCGCAGACTTCAAGTGCGTGATACCATTCAGTTTCAGGAAAGTCTCGAATTCGCTACTTGTGAAACATGTTCCGTTGTCCGAGACAATTGACTCCGGGAGACCAAACTGTGCAAACAATGATCTTAATTCCTCGATAACCACCTTAGATGTCGAACCAGTGGTGGGAATAGCTTCAACCCATTTGGAATGTGCATCAACAATGACTAAAATCATTTTTCCTTCAAACGGGCCAGCGTAGTCGATATGGAGTCGTGCCCAAGGACGAGTGGGCCAAGCCCAACGGTGAAGTGGAGCAACTGGCGGAGTGGATTGGTGTGTCTGACACTGCAGGCAGTCTCTCACAGCCTCTTCGATATCTTTAGTGATGCCAGGCCACCAGACATACATTCTTGACAAGGCCTTCATTCTGGTGGCACCTGGATGACCTTCGTGAAGTTGTGTCAGCACATGCGCTCGGTGCACCTTCGGCACTACCACTCGAGCTCCCCAAAGCAGACAACCATCCTGGACTGACAGCTCGTCCTTCCTTTCAAAGAACATCCGCATGTGGCTGCCATCAGGGCTGTGTCTCGGCCACCCTTGCTGAACAAACTGCAGGACGTTAGACAACTGACAGTCACACTTTGTCACTTCACGGATTTGATCAGCAGTGACAGGAGAGGAATTGAGATGATCCACAAGAAGAACCAACTCAGGTGGAATTCCTCCTTCCGGAATGGTCTCAGATAACGGAAGACGGCTCAATGCATCAGCGTTGGCATGTGCAGTGGTATTCCTGAACTTCAGCACATATTCAAACATGGACAGGAAGAGAGACCAACGCCGAATTCGGGCAGATGCCTGAACGGAGGTCGGTCTTTGACCACTGAGGAGACTGAGTAGAGGCTTGTGGTCAGTAATCAAGGTAAAACCTCGACCAAACAGGTAGGTATAAAATCGTTTCACGCCAAACACACAAGATAGTCCTTCTTTTTCGATCTGTGAATAGTTTCGTTCAGCCGGGTTTAGCGTCCTTGATGCATAGGCAATAGGTTTCTCTGACCCATCCGGCATACGATGAGCCAACACGGCTCCAATGCCGTAGGCAGACGCATCACAGGCAAGAATCAATGGCAAATCTGGATTGTAGTGGACCAGCAAGGGGGAGGATGTGAGAAGCTTCTTCGATTTTCGGAATGCAGCTTCTTGCTCTGCTGTCCACTTCCAGGTCACATCCTTTCTCAGTAACTGGTAGAGGGGTGCCAAACAGGTAGATAGGTGAGGTAGGAATTTGCCATAATATGAGAGAAGTCCAATATATGACTTCAGCTCAGTCAAGTTGGTCGGAGTGGGTGCCTGCTGAATCGCTTGGACTTTGTCGGGTAGAGGGTGGGTGCCCATACCATCAATGAGATGTCCCAAGAACTCAATGGAGGGTACAAGGAACTTGCACTTTGACCGCTTCACTCTCAGCTCCACACTTGCCAGCCTCTTCAATACTTCCTCCAAGGATTCCAAATGCTCTGCCTGGGTTTCTCGTGCAATAAGGATATCATCAATGAATACATTCACGCCAGGAATGCCTCGTAACAAGGTCTCCATGGTCTTCTGGAAGATCCCTGATGCAGACGAAATCCCAAAAGGCAGGCGTGTGAAACGGAAAAGACCCTTGTGGGTATTGATGACAACAAACTTCTGGGAGTGGGCATCAAGCTTTAGTTGTTGGTACGCTTGTGTTAGATCGAGTTTCGAGAAAACTTTCCCTTTCGATAGGGTAGCAAGCAAATCTTCCACTTTTGGAATTGGGTAGCGGTGGAGTTTAGAAACAGGGTTCACAGTCATTCGGAAGTCTCCACACACTCTCACACTCTGGCGATCACTCTTGAGTACTGCCACAATCGGAGCTGCCCAATCTGCATAGTCCACTGGTTCCAGAGTGCCTTCCTTAACCAGCCTGTCCAACTCAGCTTCTACCTTTTCCCGCATGGCATACGGTAAGGGTCTAGCTTTGCAGAATCGTGGGGTGGCCTCCGGATCCACTTCTATCGTGGCAGCTGGTCCTTTGAATGTCCCTAGGCCTTCCTTGAACACTGCTGAGTACTTCCCAAGCACTTCTTGCAGACCTGGGGCCTGAAGGTAGTAGATCTTGGACCAGTTTAACTTGATGACCCTCAACCAATTCCTCCCAAACAGGGTTGGTCCGTCACCTCTCACAATCACTAGAGGTAAGGTCACCTTCTGGTTTTCATAGCACACCTGGACATCCAGACTACCCAGTACAGCCAGATGTTCCTTTGAGTAGGTTTGTAACTTGATTTGGGATGGGCCTAAGCTCCTCCCTGGCCACAGCTGCTGGTATTGGGTTTCAGACATTATGGACACAGAAGCCCCAGTATCCAACTCCATGCACAAATCACTGGTATCAAGTTTCACCGGTACCTTCAATGGTGGCTGGTAAGATCCATTAATCCCTCTCACCTCTTCCACCACAGCCAAGGGAACTGCCAAGTCGTCCTCCTCGGAATCGTCCGACTCTTCGACTTGTCTCACTGCTCGGCCTCTGCTTCCCTGAAATCCTTTCCTTGGGGTCGGCCTAGCCCTGGGTGAGCTTGCAGGCACAGGTACACGCTGTTTGCACATTCTTATCAAGTGTCCACGTTTCTTGCACTTGTGACACACGCGCTCACGGAAAGGGCAGGTTGCCCCGGTGTGTCCCGAGTTCCCACAACGGGAACAGTTACCGTTTTCCTCACCGAGTCGTCCATGAGTCTTTCGGGTCACCTGGTTCACTCCTCCCTCCCTAGGAGTTGCACCTTCCATCTCTCGAAGGTTTCTCTCAGCCGTTTCCATACTCTGCGCCATTTGGATCGCTTTTGCGAGCGCCAACTCGGTTTCCCCCAACAGCTTCTTCTGAATACCAGCATTTCGGACACCCCAAACCAACCGATCCCTTAGCATTTTGTCCAGCGTATTACCGTAATTGCAGAACTCCGCTAGCCTCCGCAGCTCGGCCACGTAGTCTGCAACCGTTTCTCCCTCCTTCCTTGAGCGGGAGTTGAACCTGAAGCGCTGCATCACTTCCGTAGGTTTTGGACTATAATGCTTCTCGAGAACTTCCACCAACTGTTCAAAGGTTTTTTCGGCTGGCTTGGCTGGTGCAATCAGGCTCCGTAGGAGAGTGTATGAACTACGTCCCACCACCGAGAGGAACGTGGCTCGCCTCTTCTCTGCTTTTGCCTCGCCCGTGATTTCATTGGCTACGAAAAATTGCTCAAGTCTCTCGACGTATTGCGGCCACTCTTCTTGAGCCGAGTCATAGCTCTCGATCTGCCCCAGTAACGCGGTTGCCATCCGAACGATATGGATCCTCGTCGCCAAAATATGTCATGACCTGCCGGATACCGGCTCAACATGGACTAGCAACAGTTCGACTCAACATTGCTATTGACTCAAAGACTGAATTTTTAGAACGCGTTCCACAATATAAATCCACACAATACAGGAAATGAAACAACCACAAATATGCATGATCACTACAGGTAGACTGGACTATTAGTCATCAAAACTGTAGAAGGCCTGGGAACGAGGCTAAGTAGATGTGTGCTAAGTCAACCGTAACATTGCTGTGTTACCCACCCTCCTCATGTCCACTCATGTCCACTACCTCACCCTCACCCTCCTCACGTCCACCACCTCACCCATTCACCTCCTCACCCTCCTCACTTCCACTACCTCACCCGTTCACTACCTCACCCTCTCACAGGAGGCCTCCATGTACGATGCCACCCAGGAACTACAGTACCTGGACATGGTAATTCAGGAGTCCCTCCGAATGTGCCCACCTGCACCACGGTGAGACTCCCCACCCTGTCCCGCTCTCCCATTCTTCATTCTCCCCACTACTTATCCTCTCCTGTAGCCTCATTCCCAGGCCTACCCCGTCTTTCTGTTCTTCAGTTTGCGTTGACAATAATACACGGATGCGGAAGAGCGGTGAAGAACGGGGAAGGCCTGGTATCATTCATCACGTGAGTGACGTCAGGTGGACGTAGGGGGGTGGGGCCCGTAGTCATTCAGCAGGTCCTGAAGCAGTTCATCATCCAGTCGGCTCGGTTGGAACACTCCACAGCCAGTCGAGACTCTCAGACGACCTACACAACTTCGTCGGCCAGTTAACTTATTTGCGGTTGGGCCACACCCCCCCCCCCCCCCCCCCCCATGTCCACCAGACTCAATCACGTGATGGATAATACCAGGCCTTCCCTGTTTTTTGACGCGCCGCTCTTCCGCATATGTCAACGCAAACTGAAGAACAAAAAAAATACCGGGGTAGGCCTGGGAATGAGGCTACCTCTCCTCTATGCCATACTAAGTTGGACTTGAAAAAAAATGTTTTTCATGTTTTTACCACTCTTTTATATAGGACCTCTGGCTGTGCTCAGAAAACCGTTGAAATCAATGGAGTGACCATCCCAAAGGGAGCAGTAGTTCACCTTCCCATTCACCTCCTCCACTTCAACCCAGAGTACTGGACAGATCCAGAGAAATTTGACCCAGAAAGGTGCTTTCCCCCTTTCCTTCCTCACCCCCTCCACTGATATCATGATGACAAATTCTTTCCTTCCTGTCATTGACTGATTGATCGATTCCTCCCTCCCTTACTCTTCCCTCAGGTTTGCTCCTGAGGAGAAGGCAAAGCATCCCAGTGTCTGCCACATGCCTTTTGGTTGCATGGGGTCCTCGCAACTGCATTGGGATGAGGTTTGCCCTCATGGAGGCTAAGATGGCTCCTGAAGAAGTACACATTTGTGCGAGCTCCAGAAACAAAGGTCAGTTCTCCAGTTACTCCCTCTGACCTTGAGATGTAAGACTACCATTTCGAATTCCTTCTGGAAACTACCTAGCTCTTGAGTCTAGAGATTGTTCTTTCTGCAAAACATAATTCACCTCGGATTCTGTTGGTCCAGGAGTCTTTAACTTTTCATTATGCAGAATATACCTTCTCTCATGCCATACGTATATGTAATCATTGGTTACGTTGGTTCTCTATACATGACCTCCTGCCACTATAACTGTATTGTTCTCCTCAGATTCCACTGAAGACAGCTGTTGGTATCACCATATGGCACCCAAGAATGGGATTTACCTGAAGATAGCCAGGAGGGACATATAGAAGCATACAGGGCTTCACGATCACACCCTGTACATATAGTCCTATTGCTTTCTGAAAAGACGATGGAAGAGAGTTTAGGGGTGGGATGGATGGGCGTCTTCATTCACTGGACCAGTGGACTGGACTGGACTCACCCAAAATTCCGTAAAATGCCCATTTTACTGTAGGATAGAGGTCAAAGGTCATATGCATATTTAATGAGCAACACTAGAAGAGCATTTGTTTACAAAACTCCAGCTTTTTGTTGATGCATAGACATCAGAAATAATATAATCCTCTATCATCCACGACAATGACTGAAGCTCATTGTTGAAGTTTATTACTATGCATGTGACCTTTGACCTTTACTGACTTGAGGAAAAGTATGCTATGCAAGCAACTTTTCTGTCCTACACTGAGAAAGGTATTTTAAAGAATTTTGGGTCATGTTCCTGTATTGCCTCGTTCCCAGGCTCCTCCCCAGCTTTTTGTCTGTACAGTATGCGACAAAAACCTGGGGAGGAGCCTGGGAACGAGGCTATTCCTGTACATGTTTTGGTCATCCTGTAATGTCTGCATCATACAAATTAGTATTGGGAATTGAGGAGAATAATGTGCCCATAATCCCTGCAGCTTACCCCGTTCCCATACTAGGAGAGTGGGGTTTAGGAACTGGAACCAGGACCCAGCCCCCATGCGCGCACCCCACGGGGCGTGGGTCTGAGGAGACCGTGCGATTCTGGCGATCTAGCTATTATGCATATTGTGGAAGAGCTGTGCCTGCGGGGGCAGTGCTTTCTTCTCCTTTAAATTTGGGGCTGGCAGTGACCACAGGGATTGTCCTGGTAGTCTAGATCTATTACAGGTAGCTGGTGTGAATGTGTAGTCTCGCCGGCCAGACATTCTGGCCCGCCAGATTAGCTGTTGTGCATGTAGACCTATGACCGACTTCAATCGTCGGTTGTTACGGAGATGCAGAATGCATGACTTTGTGTGACAAGTCTGAGTGAGTCCATATGCACATCACTGTCATTAGTCAACCTCAGGCTACAGAATTACAACCCAAGAACTGACTCAACTGAGAAGCAGCCTTGCATGTGCACCACACACGGACCAAAGTATATATTATACACGGTTTATCCACCTACTTTGGATCACTTCAGGTTACTTTCACCTATACTCAATCAGAAGTTGAAGTTGAGGAATTGTGCCTCCAGGATAAGTTCATCTGACTTGAAACCACCCGAACCAACTCAAACAGCACAATGCATGCAGTTGTACATTAAGAGTCGGATGCATGATCGATTTACTCTACAGTAACTGTTTGACCATCGATAGTTCATCCCCCTCAAACCACAGTTGTACTTGAGGAGCTGCATGTGCCTCTACAGAACACCTCTAACACATTACTGTTGCATTTGAGTCAGTTGAGTTCAGATCAATGTTATATTTGAGGAATTGCTACATGTAGGATCATTAATATTAATTTTAACCCATGCAGTCATTCCACTCAAACCCGTACCCCCTCCAGAGTGCACATGCATGATTGTGGTCATGAGAGTGCACTGGTTTTTTAATTTTATTTAGAAACTCTGTTGAATTATTTGAACATGATAGTCTGAATTCAAAACCGGGATCAGGTCTGTGCTTAGATGAATCATGAGAAATTATAATGCAATGTAACGCAATGTAGTGACAACACAATTAACAATGCAAACGACGATCCATTTACATTCTTTCTTGGAAAACATTAGCAAAGCTGTCAGTGTCAATATGACAACATCTGAGGTGTCAAGGGCAGATGTGTCATACATGCCATAGCAGATGAGGGTTGACACAAACTTGTCATTAGTGATGCACTGGTTTTGCTCCATCCACTCCCTGGTGTGGTAGTCTGAGTCTTCTGATAACACCCATGCCACCAGCCAGCCCAACTGTATGTAGTCCAAATGCTGACCATTAAAATGTTCTTCTGCAATTGTCTTTGGCCTCTCGTACATGCAGCTTATTCCCTCAAAACTCATGGCAGCTGCAGGGTACTTGTTCCAGAACACACACCTGTCCAAGTCTATCAGGATGGCATCATACGCACGGTTGAAGCAGATGTTGGGGAGGCGAATATCAGTGTGTGCGAGTACGATACTGTGAAGTTCAGTTAGAGCATCATCGATCTTCATCACCAGTGTTCTGCAGGCACCGACGAGCCTCGATTCGGTTCAACGGACCATAAAACACTTTGGGATACGTAAATACATCCTCAATTGCTCCCATAGCAGGAACAACAAAGTGGTGGGGATTTAAGCGTCTTTTAAGGACTTCAATTATCAAATCATTGAGACTGTTCCTTTCACTTGATTGTGTGACTAGCTGTGGACATTACTACCATCATCAATCATGATATGAAAGACTGACTGCATCTGCGTTGCACTTGGCCCAGATCGTAAGACGAAAGAGGCATAAGGAAAGGAGGGCTGACACTATAAGGTTTGGTAGAATTGGAACCTCTCCTTGTTGCTTTTCAACAACACGCCCATCTCCCCCCAGAGTTGAGAAGGTGTGGTCAAAACCTGCAATTGATAGGTGAAATGCAGATTCTTCCAGATGACTGTTATCTTCACAGCACATTTTTTTTCACCTCACTTTGGAAATTCAAAAACGATGAACTCCTTAAAATTCACATCATTGTTACGGAGAAGACGCAATATGTCAGCAGCACCATGAACAGACCTGATCACAGTCTCCCGCATGGAAGATGACTGTACCTCTACCTGAAGGAGCACCTGTGTCCTATTGACATCATACTATATATAGACTGTCACATCAGCTGTTTTCTGAGATGAATATTGGAGGGGATGCAGACGACGTAGGCCTGGCACTTCCTCGTCAACAACAACTTGAGTTTTTCGCTGGTGAAGGAAGCATCAAGAGCCCATTTAGCCATTTTCTCATTATATCTCGAAGCACCTTGTTCTGGCTTAGGACTGTTTCCTTTTGAATTCATGCTATGTACGAGATCTTCAAGGGAATAACATTCATTTAAGTCTGCTTTATTAAGCCCTTTTCCATAGCCCCTGAATATGGGTTGTTCTGTGATGTCTACGGTATGTACACTTGCTGACAAAGGTTTCAAATAAATGCCCCGGTCTTGGCCAAAACTTGTCATGGCCCACAGTCAAAGATTTGGCCTGTACAGAGGAGTGTAAAAAAAAGGAGGAGAGTAAGGTTTCCAAAGTGCCAAGGCAGAGTGAGTAAGAAAATGGGACGGGGGAGAAACGACGCGGCGGGAGAAGTGAGGCACTTGAGGTAACGGTCGGCACTTGGGAGAGGCGACGCGGCGGGAGAAGTGAGCCTGTGAGGCACTTTAGTCAGTCGGCACTGTACTTTGCACTTGGCTAGTGCATGCGCGCATGCGATGATAACGTACACATGCGCAGTAAACCCACATGAATGAATAGCACAATTATGTGAAAAATGGCGACCATGACTCAATGAGTTGCTGTCTCTCTCTGGGGTGTCTTGACTGCCTCAGCTCCAGAAATTCCGACTTGATGTTGTCTCTCTTGTCCCTCTCGTTCTCGTCCATGTGCGTCCAGTTTGATGGTGATAACTTGTGACATCTAGAGCTGGAGTCTGACCTCGTTGAGCTCTACTGCCGGCTAGACGTTCACACATGGCAGTACAAATGCCCCGCACTGGGAGTGTCTTCTGTCATGGTGGGAAGGGTAGCCCCTCTGGTGCTCGTTGCCGACAGTACTGCTCTGGGTGTTTGGAGGCTTACCTTGCAAGGGTTCTGCTAGAGGAGTACACGTGGCAGTGCTCATGCTCGAGTGTCTTCTGTCATGGTGGGAAGGGTAGCCCCTCTGGTGCTCTTTGCCGACGGTCCTCTTCAACGGTACACCGCTCTATCTACTATCAAACTCTTCTCTCTGTTTTGTGTTATCATTTGGACTCATTAGTGTGCTTATTTGTTGTGTTCATGTTCCATCCTGTAACCCAGGGCAATGAAAATCAATCAATCATGAAAATTACATAATTAGCTATTATCAAAGAGATGTGAAAGAGACTTGATTGTCCTAGGAGTTAGACAGACATTGGAAAATGATACCCTCTGCAGATATTTCAAAATGCTTTGGTGGCAGTCGGCACTCACTTGATCACTACTAATAATACAAGGTCACATTCAACTAGATGACAAGTTTCATCTTGTGTCTGGATTGGCAACTAATGAAGACTCTTCATCACTGTCAACTTGGAAGTCAATTCTTTCCACTTGTATCTCCATTCCCGGTCTTGGAGTTGATGTCGGTTGAAGCTCTTGATTCTCAGCAGAGGGTGTTTCAATAGAAGGGGCTGCATAGATTGTAAGTTCTGCCTGTACTTCATCTTCTTCATTGCGAACTTCGCTGTCATGAAGGGATTCTATGACTTCTCTCTGCACTGCAGTCCCACTTTCTACTTCATTGTCGGAGGCAGTATGGAGTAGGGGTTCTGCCTGTGTTACATATACAGCCCCACTTCTTATTTCGAATTCATTGTGAACTTCGCTGTCAGAAGCAGCATAGAGTCGAGGTTCTGCCTGCGCTTCAGCTCCACCTTCTACTTAATTCATTCTGAACTTCACTGTCAGAGGCAGCACGGAGTAGGGGCTCTGCCTGCGCTACGGCCCCGCTTTCAACTTAATTCGGAACTTCACTATCGGAGGCAGCATGGAGTCGAGGTTCTGCCTGCACTACAGCCCCACTTTCTACTTCATTATGAACTTGACTGTGCTGCACTAATTCTGATTGTGCTGCATTGTAAGGATGGAAAAGGCTTGAGTAGGGTGGAGGGGCTTCAACAGCACTGTATCCACTGAGTTTGTAGTGTGCTGGTGTGTATATTGGTACTAGTGGACAACCAGCAGTTGAAGCATAAGGTGGAGCATAAGATACAGTAGTTCCTCTTGAGGGAGTCACCACACCTACCTGACAGTTCTGATCATGAATCACTGTTGAAGTATGCGACCTCTGAGGTGTAGGTATAGGATTCCTGTTGTCATGAGGCACATGCCTTCGGTTGCTCTCCTTAAGGCACGAGCGGCAACACCAGACACAACAACAGACATGGCAGACCAAAAGTGTTATTGTGGCACTTACACCACCCAAAATGGATGCGATTGAGCTCGCCAAGGGCCTCTGGGCAAACACTGTTAAAAAGACAATAGGTATGCTGCATTTTAATAGATTGAATTTTAGGTAGCCTCATTCCCAGGCCTACCCCGTTTTTTCTGTTCTTCAGTTTCCGTTGACAATAATACATGGATGCCGCCCTTCCACATCCCTGTATTATTGTCAACGGAATTCGAAACCGAAGAAGGGAAAAAAACGGGGTAGGCCTGGGAACGAGGCTATATTTTAGGCACACCTTGGGTTAGAATAGTAGCCTCGTTCCGAGTCCCATGCCCAGCTGTTCATGCACTTCCTGTGCACTGCGACACCTTGGTTAGAATAGTAGCCTCGTTCCGAGTCCCACGCCCAGCTGTTCATGCACTTCCTGTGCAACCATCCCAACCTTGTTTGAGTACTCTTTTTAAGCGATTCCATTTCATTGCTACGTACAATGGTTTCAGGTTTGCCGCATCATGACATCTGATCAGCCAGTACTGATTGCTCGTAAACCACAATGTGAGCTATATAGCTAATAGCCCCGTTCCCTGTCCCATATATACTGCAAGTGATCCCTGCATGCATCTCTTTTACACTCATTCTCCTCTTTGTATCATGGGCCAGACTGCACAAAAATATTTGCATCTCTCGTTATATACTTTAATAGCTACATACATCACAGCCCTGGGTAGTCTCGTTCCCAGAAGGTCTTGGGATGAGACTAGCCCTGGGGTAAATCAAGCTACCTAGTTACACATGCTTTATCCCAGGGCTGCAAAACAAGAGTCTTACAACTATTAAGGTAATTACCCTCAATGAAGAGTTGTAGTAGTATTAGTAGTAGTAGTATTAGTAGCACTCCATCCATGATAACAGCTCTGTCAGGCCTTTAACATCAGTGTGAGAACAATGACGGCACACACCTGCATTAGGAATAACACAGCTGCATTAGGAATAACACAGCTGCATTAGGAATAACACAGCTGCATTAGGAATAACACAGCTGCATTAGGAATAACACAGCTGCATTAGGAATAACACAGCTGCATTAGGAATAACATAACTGCATTAGGAACAACACAGCTGCATTAGGAATAACACAGCTGCATTAGGAAAAACACAAACAGGAAAGAGAAAACCTAGATCATGCCAATTAAGCATGCCAGACACAGCTTCCCCCTGTTAAGGTAAGCACTGGACGTAATAGAGCATGTACTGTGCAGCAATTTAATCAGGCAGAATTGCTACTGATGCAAGCTGGAAGCCCAATTTTGGGAAGAAGAATAATTACATTACCACCTTTCCCAAAAATTTGAGTCTACAGCAGACTTTGCCATACGTTGAAATGTTTGCTAGACTGCATTTGGTTTTTTCATCGGCTTCTATCATTGCGTTACTGGAAATATATGTCTAAGACTTAATGTGTTTTTGATTGCTCATGATCATTGCAAACCAAATGTGCAGTCTTGTGGGAAGATACTTAACCTCGTGAAGTGCATTGGCAGTAGCTACATACATGCATTTGTAGTGGAAATTACAATGATGCATGAATGCAGTTAAGGTAAACACTGGCCATGAATTTAGGCAGAAAATTTTTATGTTTGGGAGGAAGAATGAAACTGCCTGCATCATTACACTGTGAAATAAACTTGTCGCTTGGCTTTGTTTTCTCAGTTTCAGTATGATTCCAGGAGTTTTGGGGAAACACAATTTGCATACCTCCTCTTCCTCACTAGGACTTGCCTCTGTCCTGCCGCGTCTCTATGAACCATCTGTTGCTGGCAGCTGTTCAGAGCAGCTGATGGTCATGTGCAGCTGCGACTCGTCACCATGGAGTTGCTCAGGCTGGCACTTGTAAGTCCATTCAGTAGCAGCCAGAGGTGTAATTGAATGTCAAAAAAGCATGTAATTCCTGAAGCTAGTGACCTAGCTACTTCCTTTCGGAAAAGATGTGAGAACCATGACTATCATTCGCGGGAGAGATATATGCATGCCCCTTACTCTCTATGTCATGTTCATTTTACATCAGTTGGTCTGCATGCATGTCGATCCTGCTCCACCTCTCAAAAAGCAAAGAACAAGGGGAAATGCCATTACCCATCCTCAGTCCCATCCCATCCACAAAAATATTCTACATTTAGTGAATGGGAAGGGACTGAGGATATAGGTAACGGTAGCCTCGGTCCCAGGCTCCTCCCTAGTCACATACTGTGTGCAACAAAAGCTGCATGGGGAGGAGCCTGGGAATGAGGCTAGGTAACGGCACTTCCCCATGTTTCTTTGCTCTTTCAAGAGGTGGAGTGGGACAGACTATCTCTTACTTTCTTGTGTAAGCGTAAAATGCCTTGGGAATACATGATTGTCCATGGAATTATAGACAGACATTGGAAGATGATACCTTCAGCTATTTTATGCAATACAAAATGCTTTGATGGCAGTCGGCACTCACTTGATCACTACTAATACAAGGTCACATTCAACTAGATGACAAGTTTCATCTAGATGACAAGTTTCATCTTGTGTCTGGATTGGCAACTACTGAAAACTCTTCATCACTGTCAACTTGGAAGTCAATTCTTTCCACTTGTATCTCCATTCCTGGTCTTGGAGTTGATGTCGGTTCTAGCTCTTGATTATCAGCGTAGGGTGTTTCAATAGAAGGGGCTGCATAGATTGTAGGTTCCACCTGTATTTGATCCACATTTTCTTCTTCATTGCAAACTTCACTGTCGGAGCCAGCATGGACAGGTTCTGTGACTTCTCTCTGCCCTACAGCCCCACTTTCTACTTCACTGCGAACTTCACTGCTGGAGGCAGTATGGATTAGGGGCTCTACCTGCGCTACAGTCCCACTTTCTACTTCATTATGAACTTCACTGTCGGAGGCAGCATGGAGTCGTGGTTCTGCCTGCGCTACAGTCCCACTTTGTACTTCATTCTGAACTTCACTGTCGGAGGCAGCATGGAGTCGAGATTCTGTCTGCACTACAGTGCCACTTTCTACTTCATTCTGAACTTCACTGTCGGAGGCAGCATGGAGTCGAGGTTCTGTCTGCGCTATAGTCCCACTTTCTACTTCATTCTGAACTTCGGCAGCATGGAGTCGAGGTTCTGCCTGCACTACAGCCCCACTTTCTACTTCATTATGAACTCGAATGTGTTGCACTAATTCCGATTGCACTGCATGGTAAGGAGGAGGAAGGCTTGAGTAGGGTGGAGGGGCTTCAGCAGCATTGTATCCACTGAGTTTGTACTGTGGTGCCACTGGTGTGTATATGGGTACTAGTGGACGACCAGCGGTTGAAGCATAAGGTGGAGCATAAGATACAGTAGTTCCTCTTGAGGGAGTCACCACACCTACCTGACAGTTCTGATCATCAATCACTGTTGAAGTATGCGACCTCTGAGGTGCAGGTAGAGGATTCCTAGGCCTGTTGTCATGAGATACATGCCTTGAATACCATCGGGTTCTATCCTCAAGGAACCGGCAACACAAGGCACAACAACAGCATGTGATCATGAGGCAGCACAAACCTGCAAATGGGCCTAATACAACACCTACGACAGTCAAGAGTGAGGTCTGGGGACTCTGGGCAAACACTGTAAAACAATATGTATGCGGCGTCAATACATTAAGATTTTAACGTGTGTGTGTGTGTCTGTCTGCGCATGACGGAAGTGGGATGTTCGTGGGCGGGACTAGACTATGCGACCTTCGTACTTCAATTTATTTACTCGAAGAATGTTCTAGAACATTGGGCTGGAATCCAGCTGGGGCTGCAAGTGGATGCATGCAATCAGGGAGCAGCAGTCGAAGTGAACGCAATCGGACGAGCAGCAGTTGAAGCGGACGCGGGGAGCAGCAGTTGAAGCGGACGCAATCGGGGAGCAGCAGCCGAAGCGGACGCGATCGGGATCAGCAGCTGAAGCGGACGCAATCGAGGAGCAGCAGCTGGAAGCGGACGCAAACGGGGAGCAGCAGCTGAAGCGGGCGCAATCGGGGGGCAAGCAGACGCAATCGGGGAGCAGCAGCTCTGCACAAAGAGCTGTCCGGCGCCGGATTACTCACGGTAGGCAAACGAGGGGAAGTAGCTGAGTGAGCGAAGCTACTTGTTATAAATGAATGGAGTGTTTTTTTTAGGCACACCTTGGTTTTAATACGTGTAGATCACACGTTGTACTACGAGCAATCAGAACTGGGTGATCAGATGATGTGGCAAACCTGAAAGCACTGAAATGGAATCACCTAAAGACCAAGGTTGGGATGGTTGCCCAATCCTTCATCCCATGGTCCCTGTGTCTTTTTTAAAAAAGTCACTCCCCTCATGTTACACTTGCTTTATTCCATGCGGGGCTGCAAAATGAGGGCCAGTAATAACCCGGCCAGCATATACAACTATTGAGTGCTATAGAACAATAGCTAGTCTCGAGAGAGGTTTACCCTCAGTGAAGAGTTGTAGTAGTAGTAGTAGTAGTATTAGTAGCACTCCATCCATGATAACAGCTCTGTCAGATTTGACATCAATCTGAGGACAATGATGGCACACAGCTACATTAGTAGTAACACGAACAGGATGGAGAAAACTTTCAGGTAGCTAATGCGCATGCATGCCAAAGACAGCTTCGCTCTGTTAAGGTAAACACTGGGCATAATAGTGTACTGTGACAGTAGCAATTTAATTAGACAGAATTGCTACCAATGCAAGCTGGAAGCTGTATAAAGTACTGATTTTAACAGGAAGAATATAATTATGTCAATATGAACCACCTTTCCCAAAAATTTGGCATGCTTGTAGGAATTCACATCATTCATGGTGTGCATGTATGTTAGCTACCTACATCATAATTATCAGGCAATAATATGGTGAGTAGCTAGATGATCAAACCTACATATAACAGCTAGACTTTGCCGTATGTTGAAATGCTTGCTAGACTGCAATTTTTAGTTTCTCATTGGGGACTATCAATGCATTACTGCACTGTAAAAGGAGAAGGCTGCGTTAACCATGCTGTGGTCACCTCAGTTGCAGTGCTTCCTTGGTGAATGAGCACTCAAGTGCAGCCTACTTTGATCCTATTAGTAGCTAAGCAATAAGCCTACTTAGCTTAGTTCCAGATGTACCTGCATGCACTTCCAAACAATGTGCATTCAAGCAGATCTTTTACAGATGGGTAAACAATGGCAATTAAGCTAAGTCACATACCTATAATTACGAAACATTAGAAGTGAAGCTACACAACTGTCGGAGGCAGCATGGAGTTGAGGTTCTGCCTGCGCTACAGTCCCACTTTCTACTTCATTATGAACTTCGCTGTCAGAGGCAGCATGGAGTAGGGGTTCTGTCTGCACTACAGCCCCACTTTCTACTTCATTATGAACTTGAGTGTGCTGCACTAATTCTGATTGCACTGCATTGTAAGGAGGGAAAAGGCTTGAGTAGGGTGGAGGAGCTTCAGCAGCACTGTATCCACTGAGTTTGTACTGTGGTGCCACTGGTGTGTATATTGGTACTAGTGGACGACCAGCGGTTGAAGCATAAGGTGGAGCATAAGATACAGTAGTTCCTCTTGAGGGAGTCACCACACCTACCTGACAGTTCTGATCATGAATCACTGTTGAAGTATGTGACCTCTGAGGTGTAGGTAGAGGATTCCTAGGCCTGTTGTCATGAGATACATGCCTTGAATACCATTGGGCTCTATCCCCAATGAAGCAGCAACACAAGAGACAACAACAGATGAGGTAGCACAAACCAAATGTGCCAATTACACTTACACCACCTACGAGAGCCACGAATATGTCCTGGGAAAACACTGTAAAACAATATGTAGCTACGCAGCATTATAAATTAATGGAGTGTTTGTTTAGGCACACCTTGGTTAGAATACATGTAGATCACACGTTGTACTACGAGCAATCAGAACCGGGTGATCAGATGATGTGGCAAACCTGAAAGCACTGAAATGGAATCACCTAAAGACCAAGGTTGGGATGGTTGCCCAATATATCCTTCATCCCATGGTCCCTGCATCTTTTTTTTTTACAGTCATTCCCCTCATGTTACACTTAAATTAGGCCTAGGGCCAATAATAACCCAGCCAGAATATACAACTATTGAGTGCTATAGAACAATAGCTAGAGGTAATTACCCTCAGTGAAGAGTTGTAGCAGTGTTAGTAGTAGTATTAGTAGCACTCCATCCATGATAACAGCTCTGTCAGGTTTAACGTCAATCTGAGGACAAGGATGGCACACAGCTGTATTAGTAATAACACAAACAGGATAGAGAAAACTTACAGGTAGCTCATACCAATTAAAGCATGCATGCCAGAGACAGCTTCAGGTAAACACTGGGCATAACAGTGCATGTACTGCATAGCAATTTAATTGGGCAGAATTTGCTACTGATGCAAGCTGGAAGCTGTAAAGTCACGATTTTGAGAGGAGGAATAATTACAACCACCTTTCCCAAAACATGCTTGTAGGAATTCACATCATTCATGGTACGAAAGTTACCAAAATCACTACATCAGGCAATAATATGGTGAGTAGTTATAGCTATATGATCTATATGATATACCAAAATCACTACATCATGCAGGCAATAATATGGTGAGTAGTTAATATAGCTATATGATCTAACCTACACCTCTATAGCGGACTTTGCTGTATGTAGAATTGTTTGCTAGACTGCATCTTAGTTTCTTGTCGGCTTCTATCAATGTATTATGTCTCCAAGTGTGTTTTTGATAGCTCATGATCATTGCAAACCAGAGGTGCAGTCTTGTGGGAAGATATCTGACCTCGTGAAAGTGCAATGGTAGCAGCTTTCAGTTGCCCACAAGTTTGTGCATAATCTGTACCAGCCGCACCCAGCCACTGCTTTTGAGACCCGTGCACCCATTATTTCATATCACCGCATGCACAGGTACATTGGTAGTGGAGATTATTACTATGGATGCATTACCTACTACTGCAAACAGCTTAAAGAAGCAGAAGAACATGTACAAAGTATTAACGCCTAATATTAAACCCCCTATATAAATTCTTATGGGCTGAATATGGGTATCCTCCGGGCTCATTTGGCTGCTACAGGGTGCAATGGGTTCTTAACGTACTACTAGTGCAGCAAGTTAGGCAGAATAAAAGCTGTAAAATATGATGTTTGGGAGGAAGAATAAAACTGTCTGCATCACTACGCTGTGAAAATAAACTTGTCGCTTGGCTTTGTTTTCTCTGTTTCAGTATGATTCCACTTTATTTATTAAAGCAACTATGCTATTATAACAATTTGTAGTTTTGGGGAAACATTTGCATACCTCCTCTAGGACTTGCCTCTGTCCTGCCGTGTCTCTATGAACCATCTGTTGTGGCAGCTGTTCAGAGCAGCTGATGGATGAGGTGAAGGTCATGTGCAGCTGCTACTCGTCACCATGGAGTTGCTCAGGCTGAGGGGAGTGGCACTTGTAAGTCCATTCAGTAGCAACCAGAGGTGTAATTGCTACCTAGCTAATCCTTTCGGAAAAGATGTGAGAAGCACTGAGAACCATGACTATCATTCGCGGGAGAGATATATTATGCATTATTACTCTCTATATCATGTTCGTTTTACATCAGTTGGTCTGCATGCATGTCCTGCTCCACCTCTCACAAAGCTAAGAAACAAGGGGAAATGCCATTACCCATCCTCAGTTCCAATCCATCCATGAAGGGGCTGAGGATATAGGTAACAGTAGCCTCGGTCCCAGGCTCCTCCCCAGTCACACACTGTATGCAACAGAAAGCTGTGTGGGGAGGAGCCTGGGAATGAGGCTAGGTAACGGCACTTCCCCGTGTTTCTTTGCTCTTTCAAGAGGTGGAGTATCTCAAAATTTTTACTTCCTTGTGTAAGTGTAAAATGCCTTGGGAATACGTGATTGTCCAAGGAATTAGACAGACATTGGAAAATGATAATCTCAGATATTTTATGTGATACAAAATGCTTTGATGGCAGTCGGCACTCATACTTGATCACTACTAATACAAGGTCACAATCAACTAGATGACAAGTTTCATGATCATCTTGTGTATGGATTGGAAACTACTGAAGACTCTTCATCACTGTCAACTTGGAAGTCAATTCTTTCCACTTGCATCTCCATACCTGGTCGTGGAGTTGATGTCGGTTGTAGCTCTTGATTCTCAGCATTGGGTGTTTCAATAGAAGGGGCTGCATGGATTGTGGGTTCCGCCTGTACTTCATCCACATTTTCTTCTTCATTGCGAACTTCGCTGTCAGAGGTGGCATGAAGGGATTCTATGACTTCTCTCTGCACTGCAGTCCCACTTTCTACTTCATTGTCGGAGGCAGTATGGAGTAGGGGTTCTGCCTGTGTTACATATGCAGCCCCACTTTCTATTTCGAATTCATTGTGAACTTCGCTGTCAGAAGCAGCATAGAGTCGAGGTTCTGCCTGCGCTACAGCTCCACCTTCAACTTCATTCTGAACTTCACTGTCGGAGGCAGTATGGAGTAGGGGCTCTGCCTGCGCTACAGCCCCGCTTTCAACTTCATTGTGAACTTCACTGTTGGAGGCAGTATGGAGTAGGGGCTCTGCCTGCGCTACAGCCCCACTTTCTACTTCATTCTGAACTTCACTATCGGAGGCAGCATGGAGTCGAGGTTCTGCCTGCACTACAGCCCCACTTTCTACTTCATTATGAACTCGAATGTGCTGCATTAATTCTGATTGCACTGCATTGTAAGGAGGGAAAAGGCTTGAGTAGGGTGGAGGAGCTTCAGCAGCACTGTATCCACTGAGTTTGTACTGTGGTGCCACTGGTGTGTATAGTGGACGACCAGAAGTATAGGCATAAGGTGGAGCATAAGATACCGTATTTCCTCTTGAGGGAGTCACCACACCTACCTGACAGTTCTGATCATAAATCACTGTTGACGTATGCAACCTCTGAGATGTAGGTAGAGGATTCCTGTTGTGATGAGACACATGCCTTGAATACCTTCGGTCACTCTCCCGAAAGTAGCAGCAACACCAGACACAACAACAGATGAGGCAGACCAAAGTTGCAAATGTGCCACCTAAACCACCTACGGCAGACCCGAATGAGGCCGGCACCTGGGCAAACACTGTAAAAGAAAGGCAATATGTATGCAACATTATAATGGAGTGTATGTTTAGGTACACCTTGGTTAGAAAACATGTAGCTAGCTCACATTGTACTAATGTAGTTTATGAGCAATCAGTACTGGGTGATCAGATGATGCGGCAAACATGTAGCTCACATTGTACTAATGTAGTTTATGAGCAATCAGAACCGGGTGATCAGATGATGCGGCAAACCCGAAAGAACTGAAACTCAAATGGAATCGCCTATAAATACCAAAGTTGGGATGGTTGCCCAATCCTTCATCCCATGGTCCCTGCATCTTTTTTTTTTACAGTCATTCCCCTCATGTTACACTCCAGGGCTGCAAAATGAGGGCCAGTAATAACCCAGTCAGCATATACAACTATGGAGTGCTATAGAACAATAGCTAGAGGTTTACCCTCAGTGAAGAGTTGTAGCAGTGTTAGTAGAGTTAGTAGCACTCCATCCATGATAACAGCTCTGTCAGGTTTAACTGTCTGCACACTGCAAAAACAACATGTTTGTTTTAACCAGGAATTTGGTAACCTCAGTTGCAGTTCAGTCATAAGATCCATCAGGTGACCTGTTTGTAGCTACTGATATGAGTCACAACCACTACAATGTGTTGCTTCCACAGTGCATTGTACTGTCAAACCTTGCAGCTGTGAGTTGTGTTTATCACAAGGACACGTGCTACTACTTTAACCATTTAGGTATACTAGTACTCTACAATCTATATAGCTATGCATCCCACTGTGGAAACTACATTGTTGAAGTAACAATACAGTTTGTCATCCCATGACTTGCTTGCAGCTGTCAGTTGTGAGTATTGCATGCACATGATGATCAGCAGATGCATCCCATGACTAGCTGTATACAAGCTGCAACTGAGGTGGCTAAATTTGGTTAAAACAACCGTGGTGTTTGTGCAGTGTGAGGACAAGGACGGCACACAGCTGTATTACGTGTAGTAATAACACAAACAGGATAGAGAAAACTTAGAGTTAGCTCATGCCAATCAATTAAAGCATGCATGCCAGAGACAGCTTCACCCTGTTAAGGTAAACACTGGCCATGGGCATAACAGTGCATGTACTGTATAGCAATTTACTTAGGCAGAATTGCTACCGATGCAAGTTGGGAGGAGGAGGAATAATTATGACACCACCTTTCCCAAAACTTTGACATGCTTGTAGGCATTCACGTTTCGCAGGAGAGATATGCAAGTCCCTTTCTCTCTATTTCATGTCCATTTTACGTGGATCCATCGAGTCAGTTGGTATGAACCCGTATGCTGCTCACACCAAGGTAACCTCTACTGCTCAATCCTTAGCAGTGCTGCATGAATCTGTTGAGTGTTGCCTGTTCCATCAAATCGTGTACCACAATAAACGATCTAGAGGTCCACTGCCGTCCAAGTAGGAAATAATATTATTTTGTTGTATACAGGTACTTCAGTTTGCCTGTGAGTTTGTTGGCCACGATGTGATCTTGATGAGCAGTAGTTTATGGTGTGTGTTAGAATGCTAGCTGCAAGGAGTGTAATTACGTTGATGGACAAACCAATATCGTCTATGGGAAGCCCATGGCAAACAATGACTCACACTATTGCATAAGCCTTCAGGTGGTTGCTAAGTCGCCATGGTTACATTTTGCTTTTCGAGGGCAAGACCACGAAGGGATATATGCACATTAGAAGTCCAATGCTCATTGCTCATTGGCCTATAAGAGATATGAAGGCATGGACCAGTGAGTTGGCAACCATGGACTGACCATGTTGGGCCATGCATGGATAGCTACACAAAATTTCAACCCAATTGAGAGTGAAGTTGGTCAGTAGATGCACATGCATGGTCCGATAAAACTTTTAAGATTTAATGATATAGCCTGCATGTCCTCCTCCACTTCTCAAAAAGCAAAGAAACAAGGGGCAATGCCATTACTCATCCTCAGTTCCATTCCATCCAACAAAAATTCTACATTTAGTGGGACTGAGGATGTAGGTAATGGCACTTACCATGTTTATTTGCTCTTTCAAGAGGTGGAGTAGGACAGGCCATCACAAACATTTTAGTTTCCTGTAAAGAATACCTACATGCATGTCAATGGAATTACACAGACATTGGAAAACGATCCTGTCAGATATTTTAGATGCAAATGTTTTGATGGCAGTCTCTTGATGTTAGTTGATCACTACTAATAAAAGGTCACAGACAACAAGTTTCATCCTGTGTATGGATTGGCAACTACTGAAGACTCTTCATCATCACTGTCAACTTGGAAATCAATTTGTACTGCTTGTGTCTCCATTCCAGGTCTTGGAGTTGATGTCGGTTGTAGCTCTTGGTTCTCAGCGTAGGGTGTTTCTAAAAAAGAAGTTGTGTGATTTGTCTGCTCTTCACCCACACTTTCTACCACGTTATGAGGCTCACTGTTGGAGGTAGCACAGAGTACAGGTTGCGCCTCAACTTCATTTTGAGGTCTATGGACTTCACTGTCGGAGGCAGCGTGGAGTACTGGCTCTGCCTGTGCTTCAGCCTCACTTTCTACCAAATTATGAACTTGACTGTGCTGCACTAATTCCGATTGCACTGCGTGGTAAGGAGGAGGAAGGCTTGAGTAGGGTGGAGGGGCTTCAGCAGCACTGTATCCACTGAGTTTGTACTGTGGTGCCACTGGTGTGTATATTGGTACTACTGGACGACCAGCGGTAGAAGCATAAGGTGGAGCAATTCCTCTTGAGGGAGTCGCCACACATACCTGACAGTTCTGATCACGAATCACTGTTGAAGTATGAGGTGTAGGTCTAGGAGTCCTGTTGGCGTGGGTTACAGGCCTAGAATACTTTGGGTTCCTTCTCCTAAGGTAGGTACAACAGCAGGCACAGCAAACGCCAATGCCAATTGCAGTCGAAATTGTGGCACTTACACCACCCACAGTAGGGGCAGATGACCTCTGAGCAAACACTGGGGAAAAAAGGTGCATAGCATAAGTGGTTTCTGGGGCACGCAGCCTTGGTTAGCCATGGACATTGTACCAATGTGATTGGGTGCAAGCATAGCTACCTAAAGTCTGCAGGTGATCAGTGTTCAGATGACGTGCATGGTAGTGTGTGAAAGTGCCGTTATAGCTATAGGGATTGCTAGTTGCATAATCCATTGAAGAATTACCATTCAATGGCATTCGTATGTATACATGCATGTTAGCTAGCTATAGTTTATGTAGCTACCTGGTACATTCATTTCCTAGCCTCGTTCCCAGGCGCTGGGAGTCCCAAGCATTTGTGTACAGCTGTATGTGACAAAAAGCTGCATGGGGAGGAGCCTGGGAATTAGGCTATCATTTCCCACTTTGTATCCTGAGGATACATACATGACATTCTGGGCTTGTTTAGCGTATTTCCAGCTGAAGTGAGTGAAGAATACCAACTTACACACTACATAGCTAGCTACATCATGGCCCTGGACCCCAGGGCGGCAAAATCAGGGCCATGGTGTATAGAATAAAGTGCTACAAAGATAGTTACCCTCAATGAAGAGTTGTAGTAGTGTTAGTAGAATTAGCAGCACTCCATCCATGATAGCTTACAGTCAGTCACTAATCTGAGCAAAATGATGGCACACAGCTGCATGCATTAGTAATAACACAAACAGGAAAGAGAAACCTTAGCTAGCTCATGCCTACTATAAGCCAGGGGAATACCAGCTAGACATAACTTCACCTTGTTTAAGGTAAACACTCAGCATAACAGTGCATGTACTGCGCAGCAATTCAGCAGAATCACTACTATGATGGAAGCTGTATAAAGTCAATCCTTCCCAAAACAGTAACTGTTGGTATGACAGGCTTGCAGGACTTCACACCATTCATAGTCGGCATGCATAACTTACCATAGTCTCGTGCCTAGACCACACCCGAACGAGACTAAAGTTACCATAGGTAAATGACATGCACAGCAGGATACAATGTCTATACAATTATGGTGAACAGTTGGCTATAATCATAAGATTTAACAACTATGTACACCTCTTGTTGGCTTGCCATGCATGTAGAAATATTTGCTATAGCTATACTGATTCTTGGCTTTTATCAGCATAATATAGGGGTGTCTCAAAGTTGTATTTCAATCACTTGGTTTTCTTGCTGGCTTTTATCAAAAGATAACAGTAGGGGGTGTCTCATTGAGTCAAAGTCAGTGTGTTTTGATCACTTGTTGCAAGCCAGAGATATTAAGTCTTGTATAGGAAAAGCTACATGTAGCACGATTTTGTAGTACTCCTGATATTTTACCTCAGAATAGTAGTTGCCAGACACTTAATAGCATGTGATCCCTCCCTTTAGAGCCCCACCCATCATTCATATCATTGTGCAGCTATACATTAATTTTGTATACCGTAGATATCAAACAACCTAGCTGACTAGCACATTAATGGTCACTGTTGTTAATTAGTTGTCATGCTGAATCATTTAGCCGCCAATCAACTCCATAAGCAAGCTAGACAATAATAATTACCAAACTGCATGTAGCAGCAGTTTAATATCAACCTGAGCTAGGACAACAGCTGCGTTAGTAATAACACAAACAGGAAGAGTCTAGAACAACCTTTGAACTAGCATCTTCTTGCTGTTTGGCTGCTCCTGTGTGCTCTAGAAACAGAAAACTTAGCTAGCTCCTTTTGGGAAAGATGTTTGTTATCGTTAGTGATGCAGACAGCTTTGATATAGACATCTTTTGTCAAATCTTTGGGAATTTATAGCAGTTGACAGGCTTGCAGGAATTCAGATCATTCATGATACATAAGCTACCGTGAATGTCACTGCTGCAACAAACAACAACGTTAACAATATGGTGTAAAGTTATGGCTAACCTGGACTTACATAATTATGCTGTATAAACAATAAACAGCCCTTCCCATATCAATTTTGTATGACAGAATACATCAAAGCTGTCTGCATCACTAATCCCCAAAACAGTTGACAGGCTTGCAGGAATTCAGATCTTACATGGTCCAGATCGAAGTTCTCACCTCCTGGCTACTAAAGATCTTTAAATGCAACTATATAGCTGTAGCCTGGGGATGAGCCTAACTAGCTGCAGACAAACTAGCTGACTGCATGCTTGAGACACCACAACCAGCCACATTATTATAATAACACTTAAGCCAATATTATGTTATAATAGTGGCTGATGGCCAATACATAACATGATTTGTACGTTTGTGTTAAATTTTATCACAATTATCTTTTTGCATCACGTACACCCTATTATGCATGCTGCAATGAAGGGGAGGGTAGCTACGTACATGGTAAACAAGGGGAGGGGGAGGGCACGTGCTTGCATTGTATACATAAAAGGAGAGCGAACGTACATGTACAATACTACTGTTAAATATTGCTTTACAACTGGAAAATAAACGAACATCATGATATCTGGAGCACTTCTAAAACTCTTTACACCTTCAACTTTATAGCTTCAATGTCATCAGCAAGAGTTTTCAGCTGGATATCTCGCAATACACCCACCAGCGTCTCCCACGTCACTGGCTGCTTGCCTTTACCCTGAATCCATCGTTTAAGAATATCCCAGTTGATCCATTCAGCTGCATAGTGGTATTGCCATTCAATGGCTTGAATGATTGATCCAGTAGTATCTTCTAGGAGAAGCGTCCCAAACTCAACGTATTTTTTGCCAATCTCCTCACAGATATTGCATCGTCCATGAGGCCCACAGAATTTCATCAGCTCTGGCATGGTAGGGGCAGGGGAAAAGTTCACATGCGGTGAGGAGTTGCATCTCTTCAGTAGTGTCGTCTCGGTTTTGTCATGAGATTGTGCACCAAGCTGCGACAAAGATTGCTGTCTATGAAGGCTCGGTACATTTGTAGGAGGAGATATGGTCTCATCGGCAGTTGGAAAGGGTGTGGTTTTACAAGAAAGACATGGCATTGACCCGACCTCATTTGCAGGGCTATCGTAGAGACTGGGTTCCGATCTACATCGATTGAGGGCAGCCACACTCTGTAACCAATGCTCATGAGACTCTTCAGCAGGTTCGTAGCCTATCAGAAAAGATTTCGGCCGTTTTGTCCCCTTCAATTTGACCAAATGCTTCAGCGTCCCTGGCCTGATCCCAACCCTCCCCCAGGATACATCCAACTCGCACAGGGGCTTACGATAGCTAGTGGGAAGGTAGCTGTAGGCATCTGACTCCTGTATCTAAAAATGGAATTGCATGCATATGAACGTATGTATGTAGTCTCAGGAAATTTCATGATTTCAATTTTCACTGAAATGATTGACATTCACAGAGCTGATCACGTGACCTCTAACCAATCAGATGCAATACGGTCACATATGAAGGCTGTATAAAATGATCCTATGACCATACACACAAGATATTTCCATACTATGGCCTCAAAATTGTCTGTGAGTGCCCCAGAACCACTCTCAGAAGGCTCAAAATTCCTAAATGTAGGACATCGTGGTGTGAGTGTGAGCAAGCTGCACATATTTAAGCCATCGAGGAGAGATCATGGAATTAAAAGTTAGTTGCTGAGTGTCACTCAGCGAGGTCACACTCATGAGTTGTAGGTAGTACATTCAACTACATTTGTTGGCACAGATTCTAGCTAGGTAGCTACTGGTAGCATTCCTCATGAATGTGTCATCTGTTTCGCATGGAATCAGCATGGTGTCCAGAATTGTAATGTTTCGTATGTTAAATTGCATGCACAATATGGTAGACAAATTGACACCACCACTGCTCGATTACAACTAGTGAGAGGTTCGTTCATGCTGGCCCACTTATTGGTATACTCACACAAGATTTCATTTACCTCAGGAGGAAAAACAGCAGGAATGATCCTCCATCCGTCAGTAGTCACCCCTTTCTCCTCAACATCCAAACCCAACTTAATTTCTTCTCCAACGTTAGCAGCAGCAAAGGTCACAGGCAGCGGCTCAAGTTCTGGCTTGCTCCTATAGTTCTTTTGCACTGCCTGTATACATACGAGCATAACATGTGGCAACCTGCATGAATAGCAGGTGTATATGCATGCATATTGCCAATAGCTGCTGCAGTAGCAGGGTCGTAAATAGAGGGGCATGTAGAAAACAATCGTTGGTCTAACCGCAACATGCCCTTATTTGGAACCTTGCTACATAATGAAAAGCACTAAAGTGCAAACCTCGCCCTCATGTAGCGAAGCATACCCATAAGATCTACTAGTGGAATGCAGGACATTGGAGGGCGAGCCTGAGCGAAGTGCACGTGCAGGACATGCATGAAGCAGTTGCATTCATATGACGACTCAATTATGTGACTGGGCAATGAGCCACAGAAATTATGACACTAAACATACACTCGTGCACATCACAGCAACTGTGAGTCAGGTTAGCGTTAGCTGAAGCATTCTAGCACGGCCATGGCGGTGACCCACGAGTAGCCTCGTTCCCAGACAAAAGTCTGGCCCGTGAGACTAACCTACAAACTGTCTCTGTGTTTGTTGTCGCCACCGAGGAGGCAGAAGTTCATGGTGCTCTAGCCAATGAGACAGGTAGGTTCGTTCATGTTCACGCCGTCTTTGTTGCGCATAATAATTATTACTGCATTGCACGTCACGTGCAAGTATCATGTGTCATCCGGTGCGTGTTCGGGGTCTGGTATCGGGATCCCGGGAACCAGACTATAGCCCGCTAACTCATCAGTTTGTCACTTTGTGCCGCTTGGTTTGTGGTAGCGCTGGTGTTGCTAGACGCCACGCATCACGTACCAGTAGTCTAGTAACAGCGTTAGTGACCTGCTGATGTCGATTTTGTGGCACAAGCACCAAGTAAAGTTTTCGCAGTGAGCTAAAAACTGTCATAACTCTCGAACTAAACATTTTTATCCAAATTGCTATGTTAATTTTGTTCCTTACGTAGAGCGCTTTCTTTTGATACCTTGGTCTCGCTCATCAAGTACCCGCAGCGCCCGCTAGAACAGTAACAGACAGACAGACACACACACAGACACACACACAGACACACACACACACGATGAGTACTAGAACCTCGCCCCCACATAGGCGAGGTTAATAAGAGCTGGCTAAGCAACCATCGTGTGGATAGACTTAGGTGTTGGCTGCATGCTGGTTTGTGAATAAAGTTATCACTTTAGTGTGATGGGCTCCCGATACAAGCTAGTGGCTGGATATCTGATCTGGATTTACTCTGACTCTACTTTTCGGCTCAGCTAAGGACAGTATACGAAAAGCGAATACTTGCTGATAATTAGAAAATGCGGTATATTCGCCATGACGTCATAGAAAAACAAAGCTCGAGCGCAGTGGAGCGCTCGCACGTTTAACGCGCTTGAAGGATAAGAACGACGGAAAGAAGTGTTCGCTGTGGATCTTCAGCTGGCAGTAAGTGAAGCGTTGTGTGTTGGTCGATCGTGTGCACTGGACTCACAGTTAGCAGCTGTCTCTTAATATGCGGAATATATCCGGATATAATAATCCGTATTGTTAACAATGGCCAGGAAAGTGATCTATACAGTTTGCGCGTCCTTAACTGGTTTGACCTAGCCTCGTTCCCAGGCCCTGCCCAGCTTTTCGTCGCTAAAAGTACAGAAAAGCGGGAGAGGGCCTGGGATAATTTATCACGTGCGTGACGTCGGGGTAGAGAGAAGGGTAGAGAGAACTTAATTGAACGTGGGCACACTGACCGCAAATATGCCGCGCGAAGCCGGCTCATTCAGCGCTCGACCGTTAGCTGCGTGGAGCTCGACGGTAGCCGTGCTTTGGCAGTCTATGTGAACAGTAAGTGTCGAGAACGACTCATACAAACCTGGAAACGGGTCGTTTTGGCGTTCAATTCGGCCACTTCTCAGCAAGGCCATGGAACGGCCGTCTTGGCGTCTCATGCAGAACCTGGTGCGATTCTGGAGTCTTTGAGCAGGAATAATGCGGCTGCTGTGTAGTATGGGGCAACGTGATAGCGCTGTCAGCTATACAGTAGTCTCAAATAAGAACTACACGCACTGATATAGAATTATAGTATATTCATGCATGACTTGCGGTTTTGATCGCCCACACGCAATTAAACGTGACGTTTCTCACGTGACAAAATATCCCAGGCTCTCCCCTTTCTTTCAATTTTTGTTCGCGCGTGGGAGAGCCTGGGAATGAGGTAGACAGAAGATATTAGCTAGTTTATGGTCAAAACAACTTATTTTATTGCAACGGTTGTACAAAAGCTATTATAAAATACCAAGCATTAACCAGTTAACATTTTCCAAGACTGAACCATTTACACAGACAAACAAGCTGTAGAAAACAACTGTTAGACAGCTATATCAATCTTCACACTGTACAGCATAATGGCAAGAAAATAGGACCATCAAGACAGCTTTTTGAATGTAAACAGGAAGTAACACCTCCATTCAGTGACATCATAATCATATTTATTGTTTACACCATTTCATGAGCTTTCCAATGGTACCAAGTTTCACTTGTTCCACTCCCACTTTCACCTTGTGTAAGCAAAGCTGTGCAAATATCATGTCTGAAAAACATTTACACTGTCCTTAATGTGCTTGGATCCTTAGATACATGATAGGTTATTCAGATACATTTCCCAAAATAGTCCCCCTCACAGAACCTGCTATACGCTTATTTAGTGGCTGATTATAACATGAAGTGCTTTAAGTTTAAGATCCCATCATAACTAGTGCATACGTGGTTGACCACGCAGAGATGCCTCGCGGGAAGCTTTGATGCAATTTGGCAGTTTCAGAACATAACCACGAGTGATAGCGAGTCACTGTGAACGGCGAACGTTAACTTCATTCTGCCTGCCAAGTCTCTTGCGGTCAGCCGCTCTGGCAGTCTCCCTCCTCGCCTCATCAGTTCTCCCTCGATGTCGCTGCACTCTTTGCCTTGTCAATTGTCGTCTCCTGTCAGAAACTGACTCATACTCATCCATTGTGTACAGGACAAAGGAGAGTGCGCGTGCGGGTTGTATACGCGCGCGCGCGGGGGCCGAGCCGGGGTCCAATGCGTAATTTACGTGCGGGGCCACTTCCACTGCGTTACGGACAAATATAGTCGCACTAGCTCAGATTCGACCTCCACACTGCACGATTAGTTGCCTCGCTTCCCGCTCGGCAATTATTTGTATCACTGACCATAATATTATTAGCTAGCAGGCAAGGTTAAATGTGTTCACTTACGTTAATGCAAGGGTTCAGATCTTTGACCACGATGAAGTGGAATCGCAGAGAAGATGAAGAGGCCAAACCAGCTTCTCTGTACAGGAGACCACAGTAGTTCACAAACCTTCTCAACGCCACTGTATGAACTACTCCAAGGTAGAGTGAAGTAACCTCTTTGAGCCAGACAACTACACTGGAGATTCCGACCACATACCGACTCTTGTCAACACTCTTGTATGGACCTTGCCCTAGCGCCATGACTGGACTAACAGATGAACGAAGTTCTTCGTTAGTTATGTTTACTGGGTGCTGAAGCTCCACAGATGCACCTCTTCTTGGCAGCTTTATGTCGCGGTCTGGTTGCATACGGAGTATACCACTCGCGAGATCATGACCTCCATGCAGGGAGAGGCTTCTTGCGGGGGTTAGTGAGGTAATAACTCATAGAAACATTGGTGTCTGGCATGTCAGGTGGAAGAGCATCTTTCGAGATTCTTAGCTGATAGCCATCCTTCTGAATTTCACCAGCAGTAAAGCCACCTCCATCTGTACCACTAACAGTGAATTCTTGTCTTGCGCCAGTCAGCTGTGGGAATAGATTTTCAATTTCTTGCACAATTTGGCCCACCACTCTTCTCAGTTCCTCTATCTCATCAGCCTTTCGAACCTCTTCGAGGTTATGGTAGATCCAATACAAGAACCGTGGACGTCTCTCTAGCTCTCGCATATGTTCTAACTCATTGATCTTTTGAATAAGTTCTTTCTGGAAACCTTCCAGTGATTCCATTGCATGTTGCAGCTGCAAGAAAAGACGCTGGATGTCTTCACCAAATCTTGAAGGGTCAAAGTCCTCTACAATTCGGTTAGCCTTTCGCTGGATGGATTGAACCCATTCGGGGAGTGTTCGGTCCATAGATACAAGCATTGGTCCCCTTTGTGTGAATACCATCATGCTTGGCACCATGTTTGCAATTTGGGCTAGTTTGGTTCACGTGATCAACAGACCTTGCATAAGTTGCATTCGATATACTGAGCTTACCGAGAACACTAGCTGGTGGTTGTCCAACGTGGTATTCTTTCCCTCATGCATCAACACTGGTAGCAGAAATGCAGCCATGGATCTACTAGTCTCGTTCCCGGGGATTTTTCCGAGGGGGGTCTGGGAACGAGACTATCGCGGATCGGCTCTTCCGCGATCCGGGCGCTGGGCCCGACGCACCGTTACGTGCACGTAATGAGTAGGGAATTACTCATTATGTCGCGAGCTAGCTAGCTAGCTTGCTGCACGGGCAAGGGGTAGTCACTTACAAGTAACATCGCTTGATCGTCTCCAAAAAAGGCCTTGATCGCTTGATCGTGTCTAGAAAAGCTCTCGATCGCTTGATTCAGAGGTTCAGCGGTCACACCCGTGTAGTAGCCTCGTTATACGTTACGAGGCTAACACCCGTGGGTAGGCCTGTCCACATTATTCTACTTTTTCTGCCTATTTTTCTATTCAGAATTTCCCCCCAAATGCTCCTATTATTCCCAAAGAGATTCCCACTATTCCCAGAGAGATGCCCATTATTCCCATCAAAATTAGGGAAAGTGAGTCAAGTGACTTCAAAAACAATCAACGATTGTATTGCAACATAATCGAGGTTTCAATATAGTCCTCAAGTGAATAGGATTGTCGTTGAGTGAAGGAGTTCTGTAAAGTTCTTGACCTTTGTAAGGATTTGAAGCCCTATTAGGCTGGAATATTCTCTTATTCTAGTTGGTACCTATTATTCCCAAAATTATTCTCGAATAATGTGGACAGGCCTACCCGGCCGTGGGCCCGCCTTCCTATTATGGACTTCCCCCAGTGGTATTCAAACTCTTTAATAACTGTTTGATCTCACACCTCACAACATTATTCAATTCAATTCTGTCCACGGAAACTTTCCCGGAGGCTTGGAGCCTGGGTGCAATCAAACCCATATACAAGAAAGGGGACAAGAGCATCCCATCAAACTATAGAGGCATCACCCTTCTTAACGTGATGGGAAAGATCTTCACTTCAATTATACGAGACAGGATATCCAATTGGGCTGAATCCAACGGTAAACTGAATGAGTCCCAATTCGGATTCAGAGCAAACCGGAGAACAACGGATGCTATTTTCATTATAAACACAATCACACAAATATTCAGAAAGAAGAAGAAACCACTCTACACATGCTTCATTGATTTTTCCAAAGCTTTCGACAAGGTACACCATGCTCTCTTATGGGAGAAATTGGCTTCCATTGGCATAAGCTCGAAGATGCTTTCCATCTTGCAAAGCATGTATGCACAGGCAACATCCAGACTATGTGCGAACCATGAGGAATCAGAAATTTTTGCATGCAGAAGAGGAGTCCGACAAGGATGCAACCTAAGCCCTCTCCTCTTCAGTCTCTTCATCAATGACTTAGACCAGTTTCTGACTGATAACAACTCGGGTTCAGTACAGCTTGTGCAAACACATCTACGGCTCCTCCTCTTTGCAGATGATCTTGTCCTGCTAGCCTCCTCTCCAGCAGAACTGCAGACCTCCATCAATCTATTAGGCAATTTCTGTGAAGCCTCAAATCTATCAATCAACTTTGAAAAAACAAAAATTGTCATCTACAACAACAAAAGGAACTCACAGGATACACAATTCAGTCTGAATGAACACCCTATTGAAGTAGTAAAAAGCTACAAGTATCTTGGAATTCTCTTATCTGATAGTGCCTCCCTCAAACCAGCTATCTCCACCCTCACCAATCAAGCACAGAAAGCAATGTTTTCTCTTTTCAAGAAAATTAGACTTCTGCAATTTCCCAAACCATCTCTCCTTTGCCATCTCTTCGACTCTCTGATATCCCCAATAGCCAACTATGGGTGTGAGGTATGGGGCCATGTGAAAGCAGATGACTTAGAAATAGTCCACCGTAGATTCTGCAAATTTGCGCTAGGAGTACCCAACACAGCAACGAACCTAGCAGTGTATGGGGAATTGGGCAGAGTCCCCCTGGAAATCAAGAGAAGAAGTGCAATCATAAAATATTGGCTACGAATTGTTTCTGACTGGAATACTCCAGTTCTGCTCAAAGAAGCATATCTCATGCAAACAGAAAGTGGTTCAGACTGGCTATCCTATATAAAACAAACCTTAGACAACTTGGGCTTCTCCAATATATGGTCAAATCCCTCATCGGTGCCCAAAGGTCCCTTTCTTGACGAACTGGAACAAAGATGTAGGGATCAGTACGTCCAAACGTGGCATAGCCAGCTAGCATCAACAACAGGAAAATTGAGATTTTACAAGCTATTCAAAACAACATTCGAAAGAGAATCCTACCTCAACCTGCCACCTCACCTACGGGTCCCAATCACAAAGGTGAGGATCAGCTGCCACCCCCTCCATATCGAGACTGGCCGTTACAGGCTGCCCACTCCAATCCCCTGCGATGAGAGGTTCTGCTGGTACTGTGATGGAAGAGTGGAAGATGAGTTGCATTTTATATTCCAATGCCGCCTGTACGAAGCTCTAACGGAACGAACCAGACTACTGCAGTATTGCCAAACGATAAACTATTCCTTCAACTATCTAGAGGATATTGAAAAATTTAGGCTTATATGGAAGGCCAGGAATGGTCGTGCAATATACCTATTGGGTGTTTTTTTACTTAAGGCATTCCAATTAAGACAACTGTTTATAAGGAATCGTCCAACTACAACTTAGAGTTTATTGAGTTTTCTCACTTTGACTGTTGGGCCTTCTGGCCATTATCTGTCATTAAAAATTTATATATATATATTATGCAATGCTTGTTGTAATGACGGGTGAACTAGCTAGTCCTTTTACGGCCCAGTCTATAGAGGGCAAAGTTAAGTGTAAAGGAGGGGCTCATCCACAGGCGCGGCGCTATATGCGCTATCCGGGGGGGGGGGGGGGGGGGGGGGGGGGGGCTGGGGGGCTGGGAAACGAGGCTTGCTACGTACACTTTGCTTTATTGGTGTTTACATGTGCTACTTGGTGTACAGTACTGTTGCTTCTACTCAGGCTTTTGTTGCTTGCAGTACGAAAGCAACAAAAGCTGGGTGTGGAGGCCTGGGAATGAGGCTGACTGTCACTGTGCAGTAATAATTATGTTAATCCAGCTGAAAGTCGGCCGGACTATTCTTCGGTGGGTGGACCCGGCCGGCTGGACATGGATCTGGGTTCGAGACTATATGGCCACTCTGACGGGTATGGTGGATGGTTTCAGATGCCTGGAGCTTCAAATTAGTGGGGTTATAACTCAACACATAAATAGACCAATTTTCCTCTAACTGCTACTGCAACCCCATGTCCGATAGGTGTTGGGGGTTCATGAGCACATATAGACTGAAAATGGTTCGTTTTCATCCATAGCTCCAAGCACAATACACTTCAAAGACCACCGTGACAACACTGCTCTATCCAGTGGTGCAATTCCCATGTCCATAGCTTGCATGCTTCATGAGATGTTCACTATACGCATCAAAATCCATAGAGAAGGGTTGTTTTATAACCTAGTCTCGTTCCCAAGGGGGTCTGGGGACGAGACTATTTATAACCATGCAGGCTGTGGCCACCTAGGTGTTGCATCTGAGTGATGGCCACCCATGCAACTGAGCACACAGGAACTTTGATGAGCACACAAGTGCAGCCTACTTGTATCAAAAATCTCTCAGAAAGCAAAGCCGGCCCATTAGGCTCAAGTTTCTCAGTTTCAGGAATGAGGAGTAGTAACAAACATAATTATGCATCCTGGCAATACATGCACAGTACAAAAACACACCCCGGGAGTTAGCCAGAGATGCTCACATGAAATTGTATAAACTATTAAAAAATCTCGAGTATAGAAAGTATAAGTGCAACGAGGGACCACAGACAAAAACAAACCATGCATATGCATTATAAAATTATGATACGAACACTAAACTGGTATATAAAAATAGTAGTCCAAGTATACATACAAAACAATAATGCATACCTTTACAATCAATCATCAGAGCCAGTCTGGCGATAGTCATCTCCATAATACTTGGCCATTGTACCCACATGGAAGTCAATCGCACTAATGGGGGGATAATGAGGAGCCTGTTTGAGTTGTGGCAACACCTCCAATAGCTCCTGCTCCCAGAGATACACAGCAAAGGGAAAACTGGTACGCGGCACGCGCAACATGGCCGGGTCTCGTGGCCGACTAACACGGTGGGTCGTGGAAGGTAACCTGTTGTTTGTAATGCGTTGCATGTAGTCACCAGTGTTGAGAATGATCGACCCCACAGGAGCATTCAAACGGATCCATTTCATATTCTTTCGGTTCAGTACTTGAAGCCCTTCTATAGGAGATGCTGGAAGAAGTGTGAAGAGATCCATATCTTCGTGGCCCAGCATACGCCCAGCTCCACACGTATCGTTGTCCTCTGTCAGTGGAGGGTAGTAGTTTAGTCGAAACCCAAAGTTGGTTTCTGTTAATCTTTGATCATACGCATGTTCATCAGCACCAAAATACATTAATATGGCCTGCATAATGGGCAATATTAGTTTGTCATGGGCTTGAACAACAGGTCGGAAACATCTCTCCCAGGACGGGTCAGGCCAAAACTTTGCAACGTCTACAGGAGATTTGTCAGGGTGTACGTTAAACGCCCTCCGACAAAATACCCACCCTTCAACCAAATCTGGATGCACATTGCTCGTTTCACGAATCGGAAAGTATCCTTGATTCACAGAACCGTGGCGAATAGCTCTATACTGCAGCTTCTTCTCAGCAGACGTCTCAGTGAAAAACTTCTCAATATTTCTGAAAGTGTCTTCATAGAGCCCCACATCAACACCATGTCCAGTCAAGATGGCAAAGCCAATTTCTTCTAAAGCAGCTCCAAGATGATGCGCAAACTCAAGCTGCTCTGATCGGGAGCCTCCAGTAAATTTGGACAAATCGCACATTTGAAATTGGAAGTCTTCGTCAAACTGTTCATTTCCTCCCTCCGCAAGCCGGTATTGCTGGTCCTTTTTGACTTGGTCGTAAGGCGAAAACACTTTGTTGTCTAAATCAACGGCCAGACGATTGCTAGTGCTAGCCATCTTTGGCTTCCCTCGGTCCCGAAGCATGCGATGAGAGAGGCAATGAGCTCATCACGGGTTTCCGTTGGCTTAATGTTTACTAGTCTTCAATTAAAGGAGGCGGGTCAACATTAAGGGGGAGGGTCAATCTTAAGGTGGCGGGTCAACATTGTGTCGACAGGAGCCCATTAATGAGAAGGAGCATTCAACTTAGCATTTACTAGTACAGTCATACAACTTAGCCATTTCGATTTCCATACAACTGCAATGGTTGAACCATAAAAATTGTGTACGGCATGTTCGCACATGCATGCATGCAACATAGTACCATCATTATAGATGTAGAGGGTTAACTTATGGTGATAGCTTAATTAGTTGTAAACTGAAATTAGTTTTAATATCTCATGACAGGAAGTTGATGCACCCTTTAAGTGCATGCACGAGTGAAGTTGCCAGTAAAATTATCGATAGAGTATAGAGCAACTACAATGTTATAATGTGATCAATTTGAGTGAACAGTGATATTGTGTAGTGGAGGGGAAGTGGTTCAAAATTCTGAAAATGGAGTTCTGGAGATGATTTCAGCCTTCTATCACCTGTACGGGTCACTAACAAGTTCATATCTGAAAGAGAATGCAGCAACGACCGGTGTTAATCAAATATACAGCAAATGGAAAATAGCTAGGACCTGGTGCTGACATCCGTATTAGAGGTGCCCAGTAGCTAGAGCACTTATACTTCACATAAATGTGGAGTTGCGAATGCTTTTTGTCTTCAATCTGATCGCCATTGCATGGTTTGACCATCATTGGTAGCTTGTGATGTCACGCAATGTGTGTTATTTGGGGTGTGTTAACAGTCGTGAGTCATAAGCAATCCACCGACAAGGCAGCACTGGAACAGGGCTAGCGGGTAAGTATAAAGTGGTGGATGCAATCAGAGTCTGTACTGGAGTATCCGCAATTGGGTGGTGGTAAGATCTGAGGCATCATTCTGAAAGTAATTGAAATCCATACTAACTTGATATTGTCTCAAACACCACAGTTTTGGTTTGTTGTGGGGAAGTCCCAGTGAAAGGAAACCAATGAACAGCTATTGACCACATTGTGTATACAGTTACTACAGTATAGCCAACGCTTATTACAATTTTCTTATTACAATTTTCGGTATGTCCAATAGACATGATTGAGTGCTGAGGTTGTTTGGAATGGTCACACACTTAAATACCAGATTTTACAAGCTTTGCCATTCTAATACTATGCATGTGAACACAGAAGAGGGAGGACACGATCATGTGATGTGTTGAAGGCAAGGTACACTGTTTCTCATCAGCCACTTCATCAATTGTGTGCGGGCGGTCATTATTTATTATACATCGCACTCTTATTAACTCTTTACCAACCATAAGAAACAGGAAAACCCTGTATTAAACACCTAGCATTAAAGCCCCCATATAAATTCTTTTGGGCTTATGGGAGCTCATGACGGCTTTTGCAGTCATTGGTTGGTAAATGTTATGTAGGTGGAACTATCTTGCAGCTTTTACAGAGGGAGTGCCGTGCTCGGAAGGCCGGAATGACAGTTAAAGCGGCGGGTTTCAGGGTGATGCAGGTGCTGATGAGAAGCAAGTAATCAACTTTGTTTGACCTAATAGCTAATTGAAAGCTTCGAATTTGCAAGACTTGGGCTGTGCACTTGAACTGCAAAGTTGATTTAGTTCGGGCGCACTCAGTGAAATTCGGAGATATTGCAGTCTTTGTATAGGATACTGAGTGTGCCTTGATGTAGTCCTCCACTGTGGCTGAGCACCTTTTCAGGAATTCCACGTATGATAATTAACACGATTTTTCGCCACGATGTTACATCGTGTCCTCCCTCCTCTAATCTCATGTGTACATAGACCTAGTCAGTCATGATGTATGACCATAATACAATATGAACGTGGACGTCCATAAAGCATATCGTACGGCGTGATTTTGCAATACGAAGTGGATATTGGTCCGGCAGGAAGTAGGGTAATGGGTTAGGGTATATTAGGGCCAGGGGCCGGTTCTAAATGCGCGCTCGTTTCCAGTACCTATACCTAAAGTATGTACTTCCTGCCGGACCAATATCCACGTCGTTTGTAATATGAAGCAGGTAAAACTTTCGCCTCCTGGGGGGCCGGGGATTAAAGAATGTAAATAGGGGGCCCCATTCAAGTTTCACAGAAAAGTATTACTGCTTACCTGTTACTTGATCAGTTGTGAGTGCTAGTTGGCATGCAAGAGTACAGAAGCCCGGGCTATGCCTCCTCGGCGCACTCTGTGTCGATCTTCTCGTAGCCGCCCCTTCTTCTGTGACAGCAGTCCCCGCAGCAGGCAACGCACTCTCTTATGAGTCTGGTAATCAGGCCCACGGGGATTATGCAGATCATCCTGGCGACTCCTTGTGTGTGAACCGTAGAGTACTACTAGTCTACTATGTAGTGTGCACGTGCTTAACAAATCAACCGGAATGGGTGGGACTATAGGGTGTAGCTACCTTAATTAAGGCTCGAGCCATCAGGAAGAGGACATCTGTCCCCACCTGCATGCAAGTGTATAGCTATAAGCTGCAGGCCCCATGCATGACAGATGTATTCCAGCTTTCACTTCTGTTTCAAACATTCACATAATAATCTATTCCTTCGGTTTGATCGCACAAATAATATTATTTTTACGTTGAATTCTTAAAAGTGTGTATTCATAAATCCATTCTTGCATACTTTGTAGAGATCAATTGATGATTGAGTCTAGATGATAGCCAGCGACAGGTGGTAAACCTAGCGTTTACGCTTGTAAATCCTGCCAGCAAACTCGAGGAACATTCCTTTGGGAAGTGTGGTAGACTCTGCGTCTATTAGCTGCACCAGTCGGTGGTAGCTTTCTTCTTCATACTCACGGAAAACGGTTTCAAGGTCTAAATCTTTGTATAGTTCCTTGACTTTCTGAACACAAGTAGGGTCGTTGCGAGCATAGTTATCCTGCATGGATAAACATGGAAAGCAATATCATTATCGTACTGATTACTTAGTAAACAGCAGCACTTACTATATACTGAACATAGTGATCCACTGATAATCACATCGGTATCAGATATCAGCCATGTCAGCCAAAAATCCATAATACATTCAGCTATGTTAACAAAATGTAACCAAGCCAAACTTTGTACATGTAGAAGTTAGTGTCAAAATAGATATTGAAAGTGGACCAACTATTGGCATCGGCAGATATTTGTTATCGAATAGCAGGTGCATCCTTACTGTACATGTAGCAGCAACCTCGCTTGTGACCATGAGACTGTACTAATCATAATCGTATAGGGGTGAAATTATTAGCCTCGTACCCAGGCCTTTTCACTCAGCATTGTCTACATGTAGCAGCAACCTCGCTTGTGACCATGAGACTGTACTAATCAGCGTTTCATTTACAAAATCATACAAGTATAGGGGTGAAATTATTAGCCTCGTACCCAGGCCTTCTCACTCAGCATTTGTCACTTTTAGTACTAACCTGGTAAAACTCGTCATGTGCAGACTGCAGTGTGATGTACATGGACATTGGGTGGGTGGACGTGTGGAGGACGGAGCCGAGATTGCCTAGCTGATGTCAACTGCTCAGTCACTTAGTGGCCTGTGGCTAACCCCCCCACCCCCCTTGAAATGTAAACAGGTATACGGACCATTGATAACTTCGGAACAGACCTGCAGCATGGTTCTTTGCTCGGGAGTGATGCGGGAGAGGGCCTGAACCACTAGCCAGCTACACTTGTTCTCCTCAATGTCGGTTCCCACCTTGCCGATCACCGACGGATCTCCGTAGCAGTCCAGAAAGTCATCCTTGAATGGGAATGAGAACACTTCATTATACAAAACAAAGATTCACTGGCCGTACAATAGGTGCCTGCGGGCGCACTAGCTGCTGAAAAGTTATTAAGTGTCAGTGAGGCCTTTCGTCAGAGCTATCCTAGCAACGAACGTCGAAGAGAGTGCTTGAACAACGGCAGCTGGTGGCAATACAAAAGCTCCACCACCAAGGTGAGTTTCAGCATTAGGTTTTAGCCGTTTCGCTCGGTGCATGTTAGCGATGACGATGGTTTAGTCAGAATCTTTGTAGGCCATTCATAAGTAGCCAAAACATAATTACACGGCATTGTGTACTTTACGTGTCTCTACCAGTAGTTTTCCCTACCAGTAGTGTAATTATGTCCATGGACCCATAGGGGGTTCAGTAGAATCTGATGATGTCATCCATATAGGGGGTGTACACTGGACTAACCCATTCATGATGTGTAGTTTCATATACCTGAATCTGAAAGAACTCTCCCATCTCCAGCAGAATGGCCTTTGCAGCGTCATGTGACTTCTCATCTGAGATCCCAGCCTAAAAAACAGAATACATCATTAGTCGAAGAAGGAAGTCAAAGAAGGAAAGCCACCAACTGCATACAACTACATAGGTGATCCCCCCTTTCCTGGCTTAATATCCTTGCATTAGGATCTGGGGGAACACTCTTGAAGTGAATGGGTCCTGCAGTTGCGTGCTACATGTAAAGCTCCTACAGTCCGTAAGTGGTTTTCAAAGCCTGCTTCCGATTGGTTTAGTTAGACTTTGCATTAGACAACGCTTAGGTTAATTAGGGTGTCGTTAGGTGATAGTAATAGCCAATGGCATTAAAGTTCTGAAAAACACTACGGGATAGATCCAGAGGAGGTTGGACACGGTCATGTGACCTGCGTGCGTAGGCGAATTTAAGGGAGGTTTACTATACCAAAATTTAATTGTATTCCTGGTAGTCTTTACAAGTATCTCAACAAACTTGACATCATTCGAAAGCTCCAGTAGATTAGATTCCAAATATGCCGTCAACCCCTGGGTCACTTAGGCTGTACAGCCTCTTGAAAGATTGGCTGCCCAGGATGGCGGATAAGCCACACTCCCGGTACTCCAACTGGAAGCCTTCCCAATCTGAAGCATCTTCAAAGTACTCCTACCTTTCAAGCTCCACAACTGTAGCTTCATTTCTCGTCGGCACTTACATTTACCCTCGGTCCCAGGCCGTAATGACTTGGGAACGAGGCTGCGAGGTTAGGAACATAAAACACACAATTATTTCCGTTCAGGCACAGCGCATAGTTACGTGCACAGAAAATGTGTCCAATCTCCTCTGGTAGAGATCAACCCCAGAACAGCAGTGCATGCATGATGTAATGAACTAGCATGCGTACACACTTGCAGGGAGATGAAGTGGAGAGTCAATGTACCATGTGCATGGCCAGTGCAACTGGCAGGTAGAAGGAGTAGTGAGCAGTTTTGTACTTGACAATGGCCTTGTACCTACACACAGAGAGAGCATGTGACGTACCACTAGTCAACTCTAGATCTGTGTACTAAGCTGCCATGTTCCTCTACTGGTGTGTAATGAGAGCTGACAGAGGTCTATCTCTGTCAGAGATTGACCTCTAGGTCTGTCTTCCTCGTTCCCTTGCCAAAGATTCTTGTGAGCCTTACACTAAAGAAGAGTACACAGCCTTGATTTCACCCATGCATCATTATGGTCTCATATTCGTGCTTTCACCTTGGACAGTGAAAATCTGACTGGGTACCAGGCTGTGCTCAACCTAGCCTTGCACCCAGGCCCCGCCCCGCGGTGGGGTGGGAGGTTATATGCTCAACCCTGTTTCTGACACCTCCTTTGTCAGTTTCTCTATACGTACAAGAGTTGCAAGTACAATAATTGAGCAGGGCATCCAATAGAGAAAGAGCTCTAATAATAAAGTACAAATCCCACATACCATGTGTTGCAAAGCGAGCTATACTGTCAACTGCCAAAGTGCTACCCATATAAACCAGTAATCATATCCTTGGAAAGTACTCCTGATGTTCGTGCCCAGACCCTCTCAGTGTGTATATGAGGGTCTGGCAACAAGACTATTCCTTACTTTAGCACAGAGATTCAGAAGACAAAATCATTAATTAACTCTTTCCTCACTTTAGCATCCGTACAGCTAAAGCTGGGGTGTGGGGATGTGTACCTTTCCATAGAGAACATGCTGAAGTCAATATGGTTATCAGGAGAAGTCAGGAGGTCCATGGATTGCCCAAGCTCTGTCTGGTAGGTAGTCTGGAAGAAATGGAACAGACAATATAAAACGTTGATGCGTAAATTCACTGTGTATCCCGGTTAGTCGGGCTTCCCAGAGAAGTATTATCAAGGTGGACTGGTAATACTGAAGGCCACATGATCACATAAGTAGCTAATCCCAGGCCAATTGTTGTACGTACCACTTGTACAATCAGTACAACAATCATGAGCAACTTGTGCTACATGGGAAGGTGTGGGACTGTGAGGATAGCTTTGCTGCCACCCTTGGAACGTGGCTAGATTGATGCTAGCCTGGGAACAAGGATAGATTGCTGCAAGCCTGGGAATGAGGTTAGATTGATGCTAGCCTGGGAATGAAGCTAGCCTGGGAATGAAGCTAGATTGATGCTAGCCTGGGAACGAGGTTAGATTGCTGCTAGCCTGGGAACAAGGTTAGATTGCTGCTAGCCTGGGAACGAGGTTAGATTGCTGCTAGCCTGGGAATGAGGTTAGATTGCTACTAGCTAGCCTGGGAATGAAGCTAGATTGATGCTAGCCTGGGAATGTGATGCTAGCCTGGGAATGTGATGCTAGCCTGGGAATGTGATGCTAGCCTGGGAACAAGGATAGATTGATGCTAGCCTGGGAACGAGGTTATAGATTGCTGCTAGATGACAACTGTCAACTAACCTCATGAAATAGGTCAACAACATTGGTGTAGTATTGTTCCTTCCTGAAGTGCTTCCGGAGAATCTTGTAAAGGGTGCTTTCAATCCACAGGGAGTCATTTACTGCAATCAGACCGACACCATCCTGTGTACATAGCAAACTGTTACTGAAGTGTGCTTGATGAGTTTGGTGTATAGTGGAGTGTATTTACTGAAGTGTGGTTGTGTACCCAACACAAAATCAACAATAATTATCCCTATGAATACTATTGAGGATCATGTGATCCATGTATCTAATTACATGAAAAGGAAATTTTAGAAATCAATAGCTACACCATCAGTGACAGTGTGCTAGAGAGAGTTAACAGTTAAACCGGGGACTGCTTAGTGCTGTGGTGAGTCCTACATCCTACATACTAGTAGTACAGTGCACATTCCCAGGCCATTCAGGGTTGCCCTGGAAATAGTACCTATAGCTCTGCTAAAATTTGTAGCTATTTGGGCATGCAGTTGAGAACAGGTGTTCAAAACCTTCTGCAGGTCATCATGGCTGAAGGAGGGGGGTGTGAGGGCGTTTGGTCTACCACCGGATTCAAATGCACAGAGCAGGACACACTAAATTTTATGGAGATGGTGCACTCCTATTGGAGTCAGTACTCGTACCCAGCGTTACGGAAACAAACAGAATGGAAGCTATTTTTACTGAAGCCTTCACAATGGTTTAAGCACCACTCCATTCTGGTACAGTCAGCCGAAACGGAAGAGTACTTTACAATTGAACTGAACGTAAGTGACGGTGGAGTTGTTCCAGTTTCACGTCGTTTTGACCCGAGCACAGAGAGCCACTCTCATTTGGGAGCAACCACCCTCGGTGAGATTCACTCATCCGCTGTGGATCTGTTTGATGCAGCACTGCAGTGCTTGAAGGAGTTTGGGCAGTACCATGAAGTCGCAAACAACTGCCAGGACTATTGCAAGGTACTAGTCTAAAACGTTAACTTGACCATATATTTCTTACATGTATGTGTATAATTATTAAGATTTTAACGTGTGTGTGTATGTGTGTCTGTGCGTGACGGAAGTGGGATGTTCATAGGGCGGGACTATACTACGTAGTGACGCGCAACCATCATACTTCAATTTACTGAACCTCGAACTCTGCGAGAACATGTAGAATCTTCCAGAACAGCTGGGGCTACAAGTGGATGCAATCGGGGAGCAGCAGTCGAAGTGGACGCAATCGGGGAGCAGTAGCTGAAGCCAATTAATGCATCGGGGAGCAGCAGTTGCAGCGGATCGATGCAATCGGGGAGCAGCAGCTGAAACGAACGCAATCTGAGAGCAACAGCTGAAGTGGACGCAATCAGGGAGAAGCAGCTCTGCAAAGAGAAGCTGTCTGGCGCTGGATTACTCGCGTAGGCGAACGAGGGAGAAGTAACTGAGTGAGTGAAGCAAGCGAAGCTACTTGTATTTCTTATGTGTGAGTATGGTAGGTGAATTGCCAGTAAATGCAAGTCGAGATCCATTAGATTCATGTTGGATACACTGTTAAGTTTGGACACTTTTTATCTACGGCAGATTCTGGCTAAGAAGCTTGGCTGCAGTGCTCCATGGACCGACGTCCAAAAGACTGCTGCCATTGCTGCAGGAGTAACTGCAGCAGGTTTGGGACTAACATGGCTTCTGAAGACTACTGTCGACTGGTTCTCAGCAAAAGAGGAAGACAAAGAAAAGGAGAGAGACTCCCGTTAACGATAGCAAGCATGGGAAGATGGAATCCTGGATTATCACTCATTGTTCATTATATTGAACTAGAAAACCATTCATGGTAGATGTGGTACGTGTCTTTAAAAAAAAAAGATGTCCGTGTTTGCTGCAAAAAAATCTCCAGATGACCTACGTAAGTGATGCTTTGGAAGACCTGTACACAAAGCTGCAGGATCTTTTCAGAAGCGTACGTACATACGTAAGTACTAATCCAGCATTTCTCACAAGAAGCCTTCCTGCTTCTTCCAATGTATATAACCTCCCTGTCCTCTGAATAAGCCTGCTGGTTCTAGGAAGAAGTCTTCCGGTATGTGGCAAAGTTACCCCATAAACACAATCATGATTGGAAATGAAAGCATCATCTTTAAGACAAGTACCGTATACGTAGCCTCGTCCCCAGGCCTCCGCCCAGATTTTATCTCGCAACCGTGAAGGATTTTTCTCCACGGCTGCGAGATAAAATCTGGGCGGAGGCCTGGGAATGAGGCTACCTTATACGCATCCATCAAGAACTGCAACGATAGTATCACAGGGGTTTACAAGCTCTACTCCATGCCCTCCTCTTTTGCAAACAGCACAAGATTCTTCATACTGCACGATATGATGCATGCAAGCTTAGCAGCTTCATTCCCACGTCTTCTGCAGTATGCAAAAACATGTAGAAGGCCCAGGAACGAGGCTATGAAAGCTAGCTGTCCCAGACACTCCCTTAGCTCTGAGCTTCCATTGAACAGAGAGTGTAAACTTAGCTTGGGAGTGTATCATGGTCCAGTCTCATTCCCAGACTTCATTCAGCACGTAAATCATTTCCACTAAAAGTGATCTGCGCTGGGGTTGGTTGGGTCTGGGACTCGTGGTCTAGCCGTATCCTAGACCTCAGGAACATCTCAACAGAGACTACATGTACTGCAAATGATCGATCATGACAATATTGAGATTCAATGGTGACTCAGGCCTACAACTTCATCTTTAGACCACACAATAAATAAACTCTTCAGAATTAACAGATCATTACTTGCTGCCATTTTTAGGGTTTGTAAGAAAAGCCATGGCAGCAGCCTTGTGAAGATCTTGAGCTCACAATCAAGCACTCCGGCATAGCTACAACACCTAGCTATACGTACACCGTATCTGTAAGGTCAAATCGTGGCTGGTTCAAATCCTGACTGGCTCAATCTCCTGTCTGGACAAAGAGAACTCTATTCTGGCAAACAGCTTATACATCTACCTGATTACCGACTGAATGTTTCATAAAACTTCCAATATAAACTATATCCGGATGACGCAAGAAGGATCGCGTGATGGAATTCCTTTGTTTACTGAAGACGGACGCTATTTGGTCAAGTTGCGCTTGATTTCTCTATACTGGGTGGGCTGTTCCAGTATACGATATTCAGCTCGATCTCCACAAACAATTGGTAGGCAATGGAGCTGTTGTTGACATGGTTCTAAGTTATCTGTGTAAACTGTTATTGTGTGTGCAGTGAGATCATCCACACTGCACTTTGTCCTCCTCTGACCGTGCTGGCGTGGGAATGAACACAACCTTCAAGGGAATCAATCAGTAGCATGACATTGTATATATAGCTTGCAGTCACGCAAGAGCGTCTTCTTTTGCCACATTTAACGGCCTGAATCCTGACAGAGGTATGAGGACTCTATCAACAGGTACAGATCTGTATCCGTTCACCTCACGCATGCAAGCAATAGCAACGGTTCGGTACACACGCAGTATAGTTAGCTATAATCACTCTCCCTTTAACCAGCACATTATCAACAAAGATTGTATACCTGTACACGGTGCATAGACTTTTTGTGCAACTGGCCACACAGCAATGTAACTGTACTCTAGAAACATGGTTGCAGCTTGAGGTTTCCATACTATATCTGCACATGAAGGAGCTACGTACATACGTACAAGCGCAATTGAAGCCACACGTGAAGGTATGTACAGTCTTTCCAGCCAAGGTCATGCTGTTAACCTACACAATGCCTATCACAGTAGTCTTCATTGCTATGATCTAGCAGTGGAAGCATAATATCATCGGTTGAGACTTTTTGATCTTGTTTGTGTCTCAGCAAGACTGATCAGGCTCAGTGTTCTGTTACAGTGGGTATGGTAAACTTGATGATTGTGCAGTTTTACTGATACTATGTATCAAAGTACCGAAGGGAATTCCTGTCATAAATGCCTCATTAAAAACAAATTTAGCATGACCTGAATTTGTGCATGCCCCCACAGCTAAAGTACTGGTACGCATTCCAAACATTCATGTGGTATGTGGTTCCAATTCCAGATCAATGACTATTTCATGTACAGATTCTGATTCCAGGTCCATCATGTGGAATGACATTGATTCGGATCACTGACAGAATTAGCCTCGTTCCCAGGCCGCATCCTGGGAATGAGGCTATGATAGAATGCACCTAATACTAGGAACGGGAATCGTTGGGGGATGGGAGACTATACACTAGTACGTATCTGTACTGAACAGCTATGTATGTGACCATCTATAGCCTCAATATCAGCGCATGCAAATTTGTCTACCACACCCAAGTGTTCAGCATCAGGTTGGAAGTCTATAGAAGCGATTGAACCCCATTGCTATACCACATGGCATGGACCTTGTCTCACTCCCCCCCCCCCCCCCCCCCCCAGGGAATCAGCTGCAATTATAACTAACTACTAGGTGGAGACAGGAAGCATTGAAGAGAGACCATTTTTACCGGTACACCAATTATTCTCAATGCACACAGTGTGACTACTCCTCCCCACAATCAGGATGGGCTGGTCAGTACTCATCATCGTCACTGTACTCATAGCAGTGGCACTACTACTGTGGTGGCTAAGAAACAAAGTGTGGCGGCCCAGCAACACTCCCCCACCACAGCTGTGCACATCTTCAGAGCCATACGTGTGTGAGGAAACGGACCAGAATGCATCATCGGAAATTGCGATCGCAATGGAACCAACGACACAAGCTCGACAGCTGCATATCAATTGCAATGAGAATGACTCAGAATCATCCGCCATTCTACTGCCAAAGATCTTAAATCAGTATGGACCTCAGACTATTATAGTGATCACTGAGTGACGCCCACTGACGTCAAACTGTATGTCATACATCAAGGGATTCTCTCCCACTTAGGGTTCATCAGTCATCGCAGCCATGCACTAACACATTGTAACTTCACCCTATCATACCTGCATGGACTCGGTAAAGCACTAACCATGTTAGAATTCATGAAAGCATTTACTGTGTAGCTATAGGCACTAAAACCTTGACCCGCCAAGGTCATGGAGACACGTAACTATGCATGCTCACCGTCCGACTAATTTACAAGAGTCTGCTAACCTTGCAGTACCAGCAGGGTTTTCCCCTCCGCATCGCAGATCGATCCATGATGTCATCAGCCACCAGGAATGATGCTTGCAGCTGCGGACGATGACAACAAACGTTGATACAAAATACACATGGAAACATCACGGTATGTAGGTATAAATTTCTGCTTTGAGGATGCAAAAGTATACAATGTCATGTGTTCTGTTATGCTGGCACAATAATTCAGCGTAGCTTCCCTTCAGGTAAAGTTCTTACATAGTTAAGTTCCACTTGTTGAAATGCCCCGTAGTGCACTATAACATCTATGGTAGTTGTTTGTTACATGTAGTTATAAGGTCCCAGTTCCACGCCCAGCTTTACCGTACTGCAAGCGACGAAAAGCTGGGCGTGGGACTGGGAACGAGGCTAGTTATAATACAAGCTTAGTGAACAAAGTAGCATAGTGCCCTGTTGCCACAACGATGCACTCTTCGGTAGTATGAATGTAAACACATCAATGCAAAATTAACCCTATGGTAATACACAAACATTGAGTTAAGAAATTGAGGCTCCTGGTGTGTAGTCTTTGAAAAAATTGTATGTCAGTCACATGCACGATAGGAATAGATCATGTCATAAACTACAGATCCTGGTCCCCAGCTCTCACCCATTCAACGCACCACCCAAGAATGAGCGCCTGCCTCTCCTCCTCCATTGTCAGCTCCCGATCCGAGATCAGGTGCTTCAGGGACCCAATCACCATCAAACCTCGATTGCACTTGCCTGCCAAGATTAAACATGGAATGAATGAATAAATGAATGAACAGTGTACGTGGCCAAACAACAATCAATAGCATCACATCACTGGTCCCACCCAATTAGTGTGTGATTATTTTCACTGTACTATATTGTACAGGGATTAACGTCCAACTACTGCGTACTTCTGAAACTCCCACATGTCAGAAGCAGGTCAATGTGAATGGTTGACCGGTCAGAGAGTAGGACCATATGTACATGAGCTGGGTGGTATAATTATCTCCTTAGGGTGTGCGAGAATGATTCAAAGCTACCTGACACTGTGTACTAGAGCTACTTGTGCACCATCTCTGGGATCCCTTATAAACGCACTTCCATGGTTGAAACGGTCAGACCAGAGGATGTGAAGCAGTTGAATTGAGATGATCACTTCGTGTGAAGCATGGCAACATTTTTTTCCACCATCACTTCATGAACCAACGTTTTCACCAACCTTCACTGTGTGACTATATAAAAAGTGACGGCAGGAACTTTAGTATACTCACGGAAGGGTCAGTCACTAGATCCTTCCCGTGTTTGTTTTTGGTATTCCCTCTGGTATTCGCCTGGAACAGTGGTGGTTTTAGGCAGGGTTTCAGACAGAGGGGGACCCCCTGGGATTTCCCCTCGGCCTCCCAGAATTTGAGTAAGTATGATGTAATGTGGGATGTAACAGCTTAAAACAAATACAAGGTGCTTTTCCTGTAAGATACATATGATAGTGCTAGAAACCATCTCGGAATCACTTTACAACTACCTACTACGGGCAGGGTGGCCATTTTTGTATGTCTGGCAGGGCCTGTGCCCTGCTGCTAGGCCTGCCATACATACGCCACTGCCTGGGAACAGACAAACACACCCAAACTAACGTACCTCCTGGTACATTGTACTCCAAAACCTGAATGAGAGAAGATGATGCACATCATGACCAATTTAGTGAAGACAAAAACCTTTCAATTATTATTTTTGATGCTGAGCATCATGCAGTCTGTAAAAATGTGGCCAACGTTTACGTTGCTATGGTGATGCCAATAACAATTTTGATAGCCCAAGTAACCCAATATGGAGTTCTATGGAATCAAAAATGTAGCAACGTAAATGATGGTCAGGCATGCCTTTACGCAGTGGTCTAGTATGTAGTTATAGCCATCAAACAGAGTGTCCCAGCTAGAGCTCTAGCTAAATTATAAATGCCTCGTCAAAGCATCAGCTTCGGAATTCAAAGCTTCCATGGCCATCATGGTTGCTGCTATACAGCTAGCTAGACTAAGTGTGGGCTCATTCCAGTGCATGTGTAACACTACAAACACTGCACGATAATCATAGTCTCATTTCGAGCTAGAGTTCCAAAATCATCATTATAAGGAGAGGTGATTGAAACACAGACTAATAATTTTCTTTACTTGATTCAGTAGTTTGTTTTTTCTGGTGCGAGATTCATTATCTGATGCTGATGCTCTTGCCTACTGACAGAAATTTATCCGAAAATTTTCGTTTGGCCAAAAGTTCAGGCTACTCTAACATAGGAATGGGAAATGAGAAACAAGGAAATGGGAAAATGCGCCACTAGAAAAAATTGGCTCTTCATCTAACTGAAGCCAAATGGTTGATGTGGGTCATTCACTTAATATCGTCATCCGACTTATGGAAAGCTACGATGAGACAAAGTGTCCGACAGATAGACGAGCGAATGACCGAGAGCAGCACTGTATCATATGAGCTGCCGGTCTGGGTAGCGATACCTATATTAGCCTCGTTCCCAGGCCTGAGACGGCGAGGAGAAAAGGGTCTCGGGCCTGGGAACGAGGCTATACCTATATATACTCCTCGTTACGGTACTATCAGAGCTAACTAGCTAGCTAGTCGCTTAGTCTCGTTCCCAGACCCCCCTCGGAAAAATCGAGAAAGGGTCTGGCAACACGTATGGCAATGCGGTGTCCGCGCGGGCTATATACGTACTCGCGCCAATCAGATTGCAGATATTATATACGTCACGTTCAATCGCGGATGCGCAAACTCATCGGTATATGGTGACCGTCATGGCGTTCAGTTGACAAGGCTGTCGAAGTTTCCCGAGGCAGAATAAGGTACGGAACATTGATACCGAAGCATTGAGGGGCAATTGAAGCTTTCATTTCTGTATTTGTGTGCCTACCAGTCGGCTACGGGAAAAGCTTTCGTTAATACCGTTAGCTTCCCGTCGTAACTTCGACTTTTGTACTGTGCAGCTCTCCGCTCTTGGGGTAGTAGCGTAGAACGGCTTGGTACAGTCTCCGACATGTTCAAGCTAGACTTAGTATAGCTACATGCAGCTATTCAGTGGTGCACAACTCCAATTATCACCTTGAGTGTAAACATTTACACGTGATTGTGTAACTGATTGAATTCCTCTTGGACTCGGCATTGCCATACGTGTTACCAGACCCTTTCTCGATTTTTCCGAGGGGGGTCTGGGGACGAGACTACTAGTCGCTAGCTGTGCTGGTTAACTTGTCTAGGCCTCTGGACTCTTGGTGTGCAAGAAGTAACCTTCCCTTTTCTCATTTCCTCATTCTTACTTTCTGGTGACCTCAAAACTCTTGAGGTCAACTCCGGACACACGTGGACTCACTTACTTCCTGCAAATGCCGGATGCCATCGGCTATCTCCGGATTCTTGAGTCCATCTTCAGTAAGTTCCTTGAGTAACTCCTGGAAAACAGCCTGAAATTTTCCTCTGTAGCTCTCAGAGTGGGAAATGGCGCGCTGCTTAGCAGGTGGCGTCTGGTCCTTACTCATACTTTACTGTACAGTGCAACAGTCGCTGCAATCTTTGTTTGATCAAGCACAGTGCAGAGTACGTCCGGGTACGGGTTACGCCCTAAAGGTCAGCTGATAATACAATTCTGCACATGACTTGTGAGCCTCAGGTGCAGCTACATGTCGAAGGTTTTGAACACGCTGAGGCCACTTTACGTGAGTGCTGGAGTTCGAGTTGTAGCTATAATGCCATACAGATTCATGAAACTGCACATCATTGGTGCCTGCATATGCTTTCCTCTTGCAAAGAATGATGTGCCGTTTACAAGAACCTATGCTTTAATACCTGCATGCATGCCTCCTGTATGTTTTGAGCATTGAGCTCGCACTTCTGTGCTAACTGTCCAGTCAATACTTTATGCCTGCAGTTTACTTACCAAAATGTGACATTTGCAGCGTAAGGTAACGGAGAGGGTTTCCGGACAGCAGGGGATTTCCGGACACGTCCCCAGCTTTCGCTCTCTAGGAGCAGTTTCTGCTAACAACTGCACAGCGTTGGAAAGTTCGAAGGTAGGGTATGCATGCGCATTTATCATAATTCGGAAGAATTGCTAACGGAGCAAACGCGAGGGGCATGAATGCTGTGTCCGGAATTAAAAGACTGTCTGGAAACCCCCTCCGTTACCTTATATAGTAGTCTCGAAACCAGACCCTTGGTACGGGAGGCAGAAGGGTCTGGGCACATGCCTACACTCAAGTTGTCCTGCAATATGCATGGATAATTTAGCGATCAATAGTGATACCACCACTATTGACCTGCTCGTTGCTCCCTTCAACGTTAGTCAGACACTAGGACGTAAATGCAGTCGTCAGTTGCAGTATCTAGTTGCTGGCGACATGGAGAAAAAATCATTTACATGACATCAACATTCTGATTCGTCAGGCCCACATTTCATCATGGGTACAACTTGAGTGCAAGCACGTGCCCAGACCCTTCCTCACTCCCTGTGCGAAGGTGCCCAGACCCTTCCTCACTCCCTGTGCGAAGGGTCTGGTTCCGAAACTGGCAATGCAGATCATTACAGCATCCATATTTTTGCTTTTACATGCAGCAATCTGTCCATACAATGAAAGCGATCCGAGTGCACAAATTTGGTGGCCCTGAAGTCCTGCAACTTGATAGTGGAATCCAAATTCCGAAACCTGGAAGTAAAGATGTTCTTGTCCAGGTCAGAGCAGTTGGTGTGAATCCGGTTGAAACTTACATTCGCGCAGGAGCGTACGCTCGAACACCTGAACTCCCCTTCACTCCAGGCCACGACTGTGCTGGAATAGTATATGAAGTTGGTGCAGAAGTAAAGGGATTGAACAAGGGCGATCGAGTCTTTACCTCTCGCACAATCACAGGTGCATACGCTGAATTCACTTTGGCTCCATCCAGTTCTGTATACCCTCTACCAGAGCCACTGTCCTTCGTGCAAGGTGCCGGTTTGTCCACACCATATCTTACTGCTTATAGAGCACTGATCCAGCGAGGTTTGGCCAAGGCCGGGGAGACTGTCCTAGTGCACGGAGCCAGCGGTGGAGTGGGGATTGCAGCTGTTCAAATTGCAAGAGCGTACGGAATGAAAGTGATGGGTACGGCTGGTACTCAAGACGGAATGAAGCTGGTCGAGAAGGCAGGATCACATTTTGTATTTAACCATCGCAATACTGGTTATTTGGATGACGTGAAGAGGGCAGCTGGCGAACATGGAATCGATGTCATTGTGGAAAATGCATCACATATGAACCTAGGAACAGACCTTCCTCTTTTAGCTTTTGGGGGCCGTGTAGCCATTGTGGGTAGTCGTGGACCAGTACAGATTAACCCACGCGATACTATGAGTCGTGAATCTACAATCGTAGGTGTTATGCTCGGTCATGCTTCAGAGAAAGACTTAGCAGAGGCTCACGCTGCGATTCAAGCAGGAGCGAACACAGGCTGGCTCCGACCGATAGTTGGGAAGGAATTTCCTCTAGAAAAGGCCTCGGAGGCTCACAGAGATATCGTCTCGGGGAGCGGTGCGCTTGGGAAGATGGTACTATCTGTGCTTTAAGAACACTGAGTCTGAAGTCTGAGCTACTGCTTTTCAAGTGATTGTTATATTTATGTGCATACAGGCACTGGATGTACAGGTTGATTGATGACAATATTATTTTTACATGTTGTTGAGTTGCTTTGCCAGTATTCTAGTGATGCAGCTTTCTATAGCTAGCCTGCCCGGGGAACTCAATGGCATGCACTAGCTTAGTCTCGTTCCCAGACCTTTCATCCACGTACTTTGAGTATAACTTTTTAACTGGATGCTGCATAGTATTGCAAGTGACGAAGTATGTACTTTCTGCCGGACCAATATCCACGTCGTAATTACTTCATGGATGAAAGGTCTGGGAATGAGACTAACTGCATGCCAACCTCCCAGTACGTATGTTAATATTATCCAGAGCAATTTGAAGCATGCATGCAGCTGTTTTGTTGAGAACAGAGCTCAAATTTGATGATGAAAGGATCCTGGATGGTTGTCATAGTTATGCCATCAAAAAGCTTTTAACCCAGCTACATGCACCATGCATTACTGCACGATTCTTAAGGACAGACATCCACGTCAACAACAACACAATAAGTTTTGGGGTTTAGTTCAAATATATCTCTTGATTGCATGAGTTCCCTCGATCAAAGTGCAAATTGTGGGGGTAGTATTGTATGAGCTGTGCTACATCATGCAATACACTGCTATCTTGACAATTGCATTTGGCAGCAGAATTGTAACAATTGATCGGCATGGTTTTGTAGTGTAATTGAACTGACAGCCGTGACAGTGGACAGTGGGAGGTTTGTTTAGACCACAGCTGCAGATGAGTGCACTAAAACCCAATTCTGTGCACATGCGCAGTCTTGGTAAAGAATTCATTGGTAGCTGATATCGGCCAGTATAATAATACTTGTATAAACTCGAAGTAGCCACCCAATAGTTAACTAGCTACTGCATTCTCTGAACTAGCATGTGGAGGCTATAGTGCACAACTGTATATAGTGCTGTTCTAAATACTTTGCTAAATGAAGAGCCTTGCCTGAAGCTGTTCTTTCCAGGTCATGCACATTTCAATAATGGTGGGGAGAAAGTTGTATGACTTGAGATCAGACTTGCCATTTACGTAGCTGCACACTGTGGTTGGTAGGGGAGATGATTATTGATGTTGATCTTATAATAATCAACGGTGAAATTTATATTTATGTTGATCGATTTTACACCTGAATGGAGTCCAACCTTTTCTAATATGTGCTACATAGGCTTTGTTTCGTGGCACCATGCTCTTTGTGTAACCATCCATGAGGGTAGCTGGACGGTGGATACCGGCATCCAAGATAGCGGACAGTTTGTGGAGAGATTTCCCTTCAATCCGATCTCTGTGCACTGAAGACGTCAACAGACTTGTCACATTACCATCTTTGCTCACGTTGTCCTTGAGGCCGCAATCAGGGTAGAACTCGGTCCACTGAAAGGTACATGATCCTTGACGACACCATTTCTTGATATAGTAAGGCAGCTTTGGCCGACCTTGGACTAGTGGAACAAAGAAGTCATCAACATCCAACATGAATACATAGTCATAGGTGCCCCGAAGTCTGTAAATGCAATCCTCATAAGCTACCATTTGAGAATGGTAGCGAGTTTCACATTCACTAAGCCATGGACGCCACACATCCATCGTCACATATCCTTCTCTCAATGCCTGTCTGAAGTATTCATTTAGTCCACCTGACATTTGGAAAGATTCCTCTGCGATAAAGTGCACATGGTCCACTCCAATTGTTCTTTGGTAACGAAGCCAGTCATTTAGAAGAGGAGGGCTGTCATACAGAACTGCAGCACAGACAGCAATCTTGAACGCACGTTTTAGAACCAGTGGGCCAACTTTGGGAGCGGGTGGAATGAACAAAGGTCGTTCAGATTCCACAGCTATCCTAACTTTACGTGGACTTCCTCGACGTCTCCTTTGCTTCCTACTGAGCCAAGCACTTGCATGGGCTGTGTACATCACAAAAGTTCTGCTACCATTTTTCACTGGCAAATCAAAACAGTCCAACATCACTTGGTCATGCGTGAGTTGGGGGTGAGAATGGTGGTGAAAACGATTGTTATTGCACGGACGCATCTGAAAATGTTTGGCTACATTTTCTCCAACGCTGCACCCAACAATGAACCTCAAAACAGTCTTCCTCACCTCAAGAATGAAGACAGAGGCATTTCTGTGGCCATGGCGAGGCCGACTGTCAAAGTAAGCAGAACGGAAGACAATGTCTTTGGATGAAGATCTCGGAATGCAGTGAGAAGGAACTGGTTTGATCTTCAGAGATGTTGGGTAAAGTGTATAGCATAAGACAGCAATTGCCGTCATCCACGTGATGACCAGTAGAATTAAATACGGTTTAAGTAACCTCGAGCAATGGCCCATGTTTGTACATAACTCATCATCCGATGATCACAGCACGAGATCCACCCGTTCAATCGCAGCATTTTACGACACGCGGTCGATCCCTCCACCCGCGGCCGTTCACTTCACAAGGCTGTTCAATTACAGCGACCCGAGATCCACCCCTTTTCAATTTGTAGGCCCTCGTGCATAGCTCGCGTCGACGTCATTGGGTTTAAAGTTCACGGTTGGCGTGTCTCAAGAGGTTTGACGATTTCAATGAGATTCATTGATCCTCATACAAGCATTTACACTGCTTCAGCTGCTGCTTCCTGATCATGTCCGCCTTAGCTGCTGCTCCCCAATCACGTCTGCTTCAACTGCTGCCCTCAGATCACATCCAGCATAGATTATTTAAGTGCTTATGGTTCCAGCCATTGCATTCTTTGCAGAGTTTGGGGTTCGCAGGTAGTAGTAAAGTACTGCATCACAGTCAGTCCCACCCCCTAAACATCCCTCTTCCATCACTCACAGACATACCATAGATAATAATTATCTACAGACATACAGACACTGTTAAAATGTAGCGATGTCCGGCATGTACAAAACAATTGACGAGCTGATCTATTCTGAGGGCTGGAAACAGCAGATGAGTGCACTGGTTACCAATCCCAAACTGAATTCATGATCAGCTGATACTAGAGTAATACTTGTGTAAACCTGAGTAGCCACCCACTAGTAACTACTACATTCTTTGCATATACTAGTGTGTGGAGGATCGTGATTCGTGACCACAACTGTAGTACCAATACTTTGCTAGAACAACAATAAGAGCCTTGCCTGAAGCTGTTCGCTCCTGGTCGTGCAATTGTGGAGAGAATGTTTTCAGTCTTACCATAGCTAGCTGCATCGATATAAAATACGACACAGGCTGCACTGCGGTGATGATTATTCTTGTCTTGCATCAATATAGTATAATCAATGGTGAAATTTATGTTGGTTTGGTCTGATTTTACACCTGAATGGAGTCCAACCTTTTCTAATGTGTGCTACATAGGCTTTGTTTCGTGGCACCATGCTCTTTGTGTAACCATCCATGAGGGCAGCTGGACGGTGGATACCAGCATCCAAGATAGCGGATAGTTTGTGGAGAGATTTCCCTTCGAACCGATCCCTGTGCAATGAAGAGGTCAACAGACTTGTCACATTACCATCTTTGCTCACATTGTCCTTGAGGCCACAATCAGGGTAGAAGTCTGTCCACTGAAAGGTACATGATCCTTGACGACACCATTTCTTGATATAGTAAGGCAGCTTTGGCCGACCTTGGACCAGTGGAACGAAGAAGTCGTCAACATCCAACATGAATACGTAGTCATAGGTGCCCCGAAGTCTGTAAATGCAATCCTCATAAGCGACCATTTGAGAATGGTAGCGAGTTTCGCATTCACTAAGCCATGGATGCCACACATCCATCGTCACATAGCCTTCTCTCAGTGCCTGTTTGAAGTATTCATTTAGTCCACCTGACATTTGGAAAGATTCCTCTGCGATAAAGTGCACATGGTCCACTCCAATCGTTCTTTGGTAACGAAGCCAGTCATTCAGAAGAGGAGGGCTGTCATACAGAACCGCAGCACAGACAGCAATCTTGAACGCACGTTGATGAACCAGTGGGCCAACTTTGGGAGCGGGTGGAATGAACAAAGGTCGTTCAGATTCCACAGCTATCCCAACTTTACGTGGATTTCTTCGAAGTCCAATTTGTTCCTTACTGAGCCAAGCATTTGCATGGGCTGTGTACATCACAAAAGCTCTGCTACCATTTTTCACTGGTAAATCAAAGCAGTCCAACATCACTTGGTCATGCGTGAGTTGGGGGTGAGAATGGTGGTGAAAACGATTGTTATTGCACGGACGCACCTGAAAATGTTTGGCTACATTCTGTCCAATGCTGCACCCAACAATGAACCTCAAAACAGTCTTCCTCACCTCAAGAATAAAGACAGAGGCATTTCTGTGGCCATGGCGAGGCCTGCTGTCAAAGTAGGCAGAACGGAAGACAATGTCTTTGGATGAAGATCTTGGAACACAGTGTGAAGGAACTAGCTTGATCGTCGGAGATGTTGAGCAAAGTGTATAGCATAGGGCAGCAATTGTTGTTATGCACGTAATGACCAGTAGAATTGTAAACAGCTGAAGTAACCGCGAGGAATGATGGCCCATGTTCGTAAATAATAGCTTAGTGCAGGCAATCAGATATCTTGGAGTGGCCTACGGCATCATTTGCAACTTGAGTAGATATCAGCTCGGCATCGCAGCACTTCACGACATCTACCATGCACTTCAATTCACGACTCAAAACAACCCCGGGATCATTTCGCGAGTCGAGATCCTGGAGATCCGCCCCCTTTCCGTAATTGACAGCACTATTATATAATGGGTGGTTTGCTGTAGTCTCATTCCCATGCTCCAATGCGACCAGTCTGGGAACGAAAAAAGCCAATTACTAACAAGGCTATAGTCTCGTTCCCAGACCCTCCCCGAAACGCGGAAAGAGGGAGGGTCTGGGAACGAGACTAGCTACTAACGGCCTTGTTGGTAATTGGCTGGTCTCGTTCCCTGACAAGGATTGTCAGTCTCGTGCATGCAAGTGGGTGCGTTTGCACTTGACGTCTTGTCACCTACATAGCCAGCCTATGTATATGCAACCAACTTTTGATCAACACTTCTCACTTGATAGCCAACATCCTTTTTTACACCCTACTCTCTCCAAGTTAATATTATACACATGTAGCTCAAATTTCATACAGTGATGATCAATGATACGTACACCTCTACAACATGTACAATGCCATGACCATGCTGGGTAGCCTGTCTGATTACAATGTGATAATATGATAATATGCCAGAGAGGAATGACTACATGAACTGCCACTAGTGATATCGCAGATGCTATGTTCCGTTGCGGTAGCTGCCATTGGTGGGCACAGCTATGATACTATCACTGGCAACAGGGGTAGCCGGCTTCGGCTTGAGTGATTCAGGAGCTGACTGGATATCTGTGACTCGTGGTCTTCCAGCCATGAGTTGGGGGACCTTGTGTTCCAGTGCCATGTGGTTGAGCGGTGGAAGACCTGCACAAGCCCTGTGGAGGTGGATGGACCATCACGTTTTACAAGGGGTGGTCACTCCAATAGGCGCCGTATTTAGCCGTCCAAAAACTGCCCGTGACCGCATGCTAAATTGCCGGTGACCCTGTGACCGTTGCAAAATGCCACCGTGAATGCATGACTTTTTGGCAATATACAGAGTAATACGGCAAGCCACACCCATGCCACACCTACATTTGGGTCACAATACTGGGTCGCAGTTCTAAGTATGGTACTTATTGGAATGACCACCCCTTGCACTATATGATGTGAGGCACACTAGCAACCACCGTCTTCCTACGCTGTAGTCTCAAAATCTCTTCTTTTCGATGTTCTATTCCATTCACAGAATTTGGCAATAAGATCATCTCAACGACATCATCGCAACGACATCATCCCAATGACAGCATCTCACTTCACTATTAATCTAATCCTTGGTGGTCCAGTTCCACTGATTCAGAAGATGATCTTCCTGGATTGAAACATCCGGGCTTAGTTATCGAAGTTTGTTGTCCTATGCTATGAGTAAGCTCAACAATCTGCCACAGTGTGGAATGATGTAATAATTATTATTGTAGCTGCTAACATAATGAGGACAAGTTTGGATGTTCGTGGTTATATACTCGGACAGAGGGTGGCGATCACTCATAGGCTTTACCTCAGCGTAGACAGCCAGCCACTCATTCCTGGTAGACTGCATCTCGGATAGCAGTACGTACACATAAGCTTACCTGAAGATGTTCTCAATGCACGCTCTCTGTCTGAAGAGGGCATTGACGACAGGGGCTCCTGCCGGGACCATGGGAGCCTTCAGCAGGTAGCTCAGGATAGACAGCACTGGATGGAACCGCTCAAACTTGCCCTCCTCTGGGTGTGTGTGTGTGTGCATGGTGGGCCATGCAGAGACATGCTAAACCACATTGCTGTAAACACTGCATTCAACCTTGTGTAGTGTACCGATATCAAAAAATTGTTGAGTTATTGTAGTACATATGCAGTGTTCTCGCCAGGATATTTACATAAGGCGGGGGGCGGGGGGGGGAGAAAGGTGCATGGTTTATCTGTCCCTGCGCTGTTTCTCTGCTTTGTGCCGTGTTGCTTGCAAACAGAGTACAACAGACCGACAATGGTAGACGCAGAACTGTCATACACTGGAATGTACCAATGATAATCCGTCTTCCAAGACGTGTTATAGCCGATCATGTGCTTGCTTCGTGTTACAAAGCCATCACAGCTTGGCGACTCCGAGTGATGCCTTTGCTCAGCCATCTCGATCGTGAACACGTGGTGCCTCAAGTAAATCCCTATTCATTTACATATATGTGTGTGGCGTGCACATGATTAATGGCCGGCCGCACAGGAGTACTAAGTGCGGCGGGGCGCCACGGTTCCGCACTTTAACGAGAACACCGATACACACATATCATGCCCACAGTTTAGTCACTATCACAGTTGTAGGACCTTGTCAGAATGTTATCAATAATTATTGATACACCGACTCTTGTTTCAAAGTACACTGCACGTTCCATGATCAGAATCCTGTATTATATCTCGGGGCTTGAAATCAGGTACAGAATCGTCCCGTTGAGTATGATGACTGTAAATGCTTTAGCTACCCTGCCTGAAGCATTTTGCAATATCATTTGACTGACAGACACAAAAAGCAAATGCTTTACCACTGCTGCACATGCGTGTAGATGCGTGTGCAGGGTAAAACACACACACCACGAACCTGATCAAACCATAGGTCCACACTCACCCCACAGCATGCTACACAAGCTGGGGAGGGGGGAGGGAGGGGGGGGGGGGGGGGGGGGGGGAAGCCTGGAAATGAGGATACAGTATCCAGGGTCTGTGAATACCTGTCTTGACTTGAATCCTCTCACACAGCTCAGCCACGATGACCAGGTCCAGGATGATGGGCGTGGCCAAGAGGGAGTCCTCACAGGTGTTGTGTAGCACGATGGTGTTGTGCCCTCCCATACAGATCTCAGACGTGTACTCGTCCATCGCCCGCTTGCTGTCACCCACGTACGGGACATACTTGATCACAACCTAATGGAAGATCAAGATTGGCTAGACTTATGTGTAACAAAATCGAAGGGCTCAGAACTAAAGTTGGCCAAAGTGTTTCCCTGAGCGGGACGTGAGGCTCTGGGAGCATGCTCCTCTCCTGAATATTCATTTCTGATGTTTTCCCCCAAAGCTGACAGGAAAAGAGGGGGGGGGGGAGCCAAAAGTATGACCACATAAAGTGATAGTAGGTCACGAAAGTAAGGGGAGCACCCCGGTCAGTAGCCTAAAATCCTGTATGAAACCCTGATTGATCAAACTTGTGTCTTCTGCATCAGATGAATCAACCTAACGATGCATGTGGGACAGTGGTCAGTGTGTTACTCCACCGATCTTACTGTGTGGTCTGGCTTCTCTCCAGGTCTGTAGAGGACGCTGTTTGACTCCACCATGTCATCCACCACGTTGCTCTTCGAGATCTGTATGGAGTGAACCGATGATATATGTCAGTGTCCTGTGTAGAAATCACGCCGCATCACTTTTTCCCATGTTTCTAGCTGTCTGACAAAGGGCGATAGACAAGGGCGTTAGAGAACAAAGAATATTACGCGTGTTTTCTCAAGTCGAGAATAATGTCGGAGTTTCACATGTCGTCTCTGCTTGAATTGTGTACAGATAACCAACCTGTTGCCAAAACACACAACACTGTACAGGCAACATGTTCCAGTGCCAACTAGGGCAACTATATAGGCCACGAGACGGACAACTGGACTCACCCAGAATTGTGTAAAGCGCCTTTTTCAGTGTAGGACAGAAGCTCAATGTGCTTAAATTGATTACTTAGCCTGCTGAAGCGCCTTTCGTGCATTTCCTCAAGTCAGTACGGGTCAAAGGTCACATGCATATTTAATGAGATTCAACAATGAGCTTCAGTCATCGTTGTAGATGATATTGGAATTCTATTTCTGTATCCTATGCTTCACCAAAGGGCTGGAGTTTGGTTTCTGCACTAAATAAAAGCTCTCATTAAATATGCACATGACCTTTGACCTCTACTGCCTCTAGGAGAGTCATGAAAGCCGGTTCAACTGGCTGAGCAATCAACTTTAGTGAATGAAAAGTATATTTAGCTTCTGTCCTACACTGAAAAGGGCTGAAAAAGGCGTTTCACGGAATTTTTGGTGAGTCCAGTAGTCCAGTAGTCCAGTGAGTCCAGTCCAGTGATTGTAGACAGCCGATTGAATGCTATGGTGTGCGTATCACCACTGCATGCATGATGGCACAACTAACTTCACATAATTTACTGGTATGTGATCAACTTGCACATGAATTTGGATGGTTAAAACGTGCGCACGCGGAAAGTGAAATTCATTACAAAGATGATGTCTAGTGTTCATGACGCTTGCCAGTAAGAGCAGCGAGGGTGAAGTCCTTGGGCAAAATTGTCTCACAACACAATACCAAGCGAGCAACTTCAGAAGGAAAAAAACATGGCTGTGTTGTGAACCTACTTGTGGCTTGCGAGCTGCCACAACACCACTGTAGGGCCCTGCCGCATGTGACAAGATACGTCGCTCAGAACACCAGGCCCTCTTTCCGCTTGGGCCTTGAGAGGGTCTGGGAACGAGACTATAAACCTACTCTAGTCCTTCGACCTGCCACAACACCCCACCATAGCACTCACCTCTTTGGATCTAAACTGCTTCGGTGCAGAAAGGTTTTTACCGTCGTTGTTGCCCAGGTGGTTGTAGCTCACAATGGATACCGGCTGCATGTAGAAACAGAGCTGTTGCTTAGCAACATATACAACCACCCTAACATATTCAAACAATGATATCACATTCATCACGTGGCATGAGGCGGACCGGTCACAGCAAAACATGGATACCTGTAAAACACGTGCCTAGTTTCTGTAAACATATAGGCCTCTACGAACTCTGTTAGCAGCAGAAGTCTGTCCACACAGGGAGCAGGCTTCCTCTAATAGTTGATGTCGTCCATCTTGCCCTTGGTATTACGTATATGGACAATATATGACTTGGGTTCTACACTTACAGCATAGGCTTGAGAATCACTGACCGTCAACACTGCTGCATGCTGATACATGCCTCAGCCCTCATTTACAAGCACACATGCACATCCCATCACACAGTGATACAATACTGAGTATCACACTGATATAAGACACCCACAAACACAGGCATGTTGCTACTAACATGGGCATGGTAACGCACCTGCACATCACTACTGTAACACTGGTTACCAGGGTAACTTGCAAAGACACACAGTAAGTCGTGAAGGTCCTTCAACACAGACACACAGATTCGTTTATGTGTAGATGATTGTATGACCTTGGGTTGCGGTGATATCACACGGGGTTGAACCTACCTTCAGTCCAGCTGAGACCAGGAAGTCAACGAGTACGGACTTCACTTTTGTCTGGCCGGATTTGAAGTCGTCTCCTCCGAGGAATACTCCGTGTTGTTCCGCTAGCTCCACCACACCTGGGACGAAAGTGTTCTGGGGAGAGCCATTGATGTAGGTGCACTGTGGTGTGTGTGTGTGGTGTGTGTGTGCGTTGTGTGTGTGTGGTGTGTGTGTGCGTTGTGTGTGTGTGTGTGTGTGTGTGTGTGGGGGGGGGGTGCATGTGTTTGTGCGTGTGTGCAGAAACAGTCATCTGATTCAGCAGTCATACAGCAGCATACATATTTCCCATGAGAATATGACACATATACTACGTTCAATAACCTGTTACTGTTTTTTCTAGAGTACTGACACGGCCCTGTGATGTGATGAAGCAGAAAGCATTAGGATGGAAGCACGGTGTTGTAACTGTCATCAGCAGTACAGAAGCTAGCTAAGTGCACGTACTAGCCATGAACAGTGAGCTATACAGCGGTAGTATGGCAAAATGACTGGCGCCAACATAATTTCTGTGACATCACTTCATCGCTTTCGCTGTGCCTTCATTCGGTTCTCTCAGCATTTCTTCAGGGTACAGGAAAACAGTCCTAGTGGTAAGCAATGCATGTGTGCACACAGCACTAGTTGCAGGCAAGACACGGACGCTTGTCACTAGGGTGGAGCTTGACCTGATTGGTTGGTATATGCCACAGCCGTTTAGTAAGAGCGTGATTTCTGGTGGCTCTCAGGCAACAATAAGAATGCAATTTGGGGAAAAATTGCATGCTTTACTGTCGGTCAGAGTAAAAGTATACAAGTAGCTTCGCTCACTCAGCTATTTCCCCCTTGTTCACCTACCGGGAGTAATCCGGCGCCGGACAGCTCTCTGTGCAGAGCTGCTGCTCTCCGATTGCGTCCGCTTCAGCTGCTGCTCCCAAATTATGTCCGTTTCATGAGGTCAGCTGCTGCTTGCCGCTTGCGTCTGCTTCAGCTGCTGCTCCCCGATTGCATCCGCTTCAACTGCTCCCCGATCGCGTCCGGTTCAGCTGCTGCTCCCCGATTGTGTCCGCTTCAACTGCCGCTCTCCGATTGCGTCCACTTGTAGCCCGAGCTGTTCCAGCCCATACCCAATGTTCTCGAACATTCTTCATGGAGTTCGAGGTTCAGTAAATTGATGTACGAAGGTCGCGAGTCACTATAGTCTAGTCCCGCCCCACGAACATCCCACTTCCGTCACACACACACACACACGTTAAAATCTTAATATATTGATGGCAACACAATGGGGGAACATTGTGAGTATGGATTCTTACCCCCTCCCGCACACTAGCCACAGCGAAGATGGTGGAGGGAGATACTTCGTGCTTGTTGCTCCTGATTGAGTCCAGCAGGTGTTCGGCCGTGTCATTCAGCCCTTCCTCCACGTCACAGTAGCGCTCAGTGTTGGCTGTCCACAACACTATGACCTGCAGGGCAGACAGGACAGAGACTCATATACTGTTACAGCAACACTATGACCTGCAGGACAGACAGTACATGCAGAGACTCATATACTGTTACAGCAACACTATGACCTGCAGGACAGACAGTACATGCAGAGACTCATATACTGTTACAGCAACACTATGACCTACAGGGCAGACAGTACAGACTTACATACTATTACAGCAACGCTATGACCTACAGGACAGACAGTAGAGAGACTAATATAGTGTACTGTTACAGCAACACTACGACCTACAGGACAGAGAGTACAGTGTACATAGCATACTGTTATAACAACACTATGACCTAAAGGACAGAGTCACTCTGAGCCGTCTGTTATAGCATGCGGGATTATGATAACAGCCTGACACAGGACAAAATCCATTCAATTTTGTTTAATGTCCGAACAAAATGACCAATTTCTGGTCAAATTTTTAATATTATGTCCGGACAACTTTCAATACCAGTTTGCAGTGCATTACGGGTTTTAGTACACCAGGGCAATATAGTTAACGGTCGAGGGCGAGATAATGCACGAGCCGAAGGCAAGTCAATTATCCGCCCGAGACCGTTAACTATATTGCCCGAGTGCACTAAAACCCGTAATGCACTGCAAACTGGTATCTAAACTACTTAGTGCAACTCATTGACCCGAGACAGCCTTTGATCTTTGAAAAGTGTGCATTATCTAGATAATGCACACTAAAGTGTGCAATAAGTAATATTTATATACCACTTTGCCGTGCATTACGGGTTTTAGTGCACAAGGGCAATCTAGTTAACGGTCGAGGGCGAGATAATGCACGAGCCGAAGGCGAGTGCATTATCCGCCCGAGACCGTTAACTAGATTGCCCGAGTGCACTAAAGCCCGTAATGCACGGCAAAGTGGTATCTAAACTACTTAGTGCAACTCACCGACCCGAGACAGCCTTTGATCTTTGAAAAGTGTGCATTACTAGATAATGCACACTAAAGTGTGCAATAAGCGATTTAATGCTCCGTCATGTGATCGATTCTGAGGACTGTGTATGGAAGACCACAGACTTGATGAGTACCTCCAAGCTACTAAAGCCATGGACGATGACTGTGAGTTACTTTACAAAAGCTTCATTGCCTGTGTAGAAGACCTAGCTAGCAAAGGACGTTCTGGCAGGACTTTGTCTTCCATGATCGTCTGACATATGTTGGTCTGTGCCTTGTCAAACGGGGTGGAATCTCCGTATAGCCAGCCTAAAGGAGATGTGTCCTGTGGTTATTGGGGAGTAGCAGTTGAAGCGGACACAATCGGGGAACAGCACCTCTGCACAGAGAGCTGTTCGGCACCGGATTACTCACGTAGGCGAACAAGGGGGAAGTAGCTATATCTTATTTGTACCATAGTGGTGGGCATTTGAAACAGTGGACAAATCCCATGCACACTAAGTGGTGATTTTGAAGCCCAACATACCCTAGGGTATATCAATAGACAGAATTTAGTCGGCAGGAATCCAGGTTGGATTGATCAGATTTGGAGGGAATGTGAGTTAAGTTTTGCTGCAACAATTTTTAGAGCCATCATAGTACAATCCTTGCAAAAATGTGGAACTACCTTTATGCAGCTGTGGTGTTCTTGTGAAAACATAATTGACACTATGGTACAAGTCAGCTGTACCATGGCTTCGCTAGGGTGTACTGAGGATTTCAAGTTGCTTGTCCAAGATCCATTTAAAATTTTCGGCGCATGCACACTGTTGACAGAGTGTGCAGTGTGCGCCTTCGCTGTTTATATGGCGAAGCTGTCTTGCCGGATACAATCGTACGAACGAACACAGTAATTTGCAATTCCCAGCTAGCTTAGACTTCAAGTGCAAAGGCCATTTCCATGGCCATACTTATGCACATGCGCTAATTTCTGGGACAAGCAACCTGCAATCCTCAGTATGAGATTTGGCTGTCTGGAAACGGTGGAATGGAACGGAATACTGGAATGACCTTTGGCCCAGACGTGCTCTAAATAATCGAATCACTGATGCCGTTTATGATCCTGCTGGCTCAGTATGACATCCTTGAAAGGTCACAACAAACAACTGTGAGTCCTGACAGCAACTTTTACAATGTGTACACGGCTTAAAATTGACCAGCTAGCCAACTTGCTGGCTGGCTATGCCAAGCTAGCTAGTCTGATCTGGTCCGCTCCCGGTATTTCACGCGGACGCTGAGGTACCGGTATGCTAGGTACACGGCCTCCCGGCATGGGTCTGCTTGATATACAGATTCTACACACGACCTGTGTACTACATGTACTTGGGAAAACAAAAAAAGTGACTCTAGCTAGCTAGCCTGAGCGTTCGCTCGTGATTTGTCACTTGAATCCACCATGTACCTGTCTAACTACCGTGTTCATATTATAAAATGTGCTTTCAGGACTCACATTCAAAAACTCCTCGCTGTCATACAGAGTGACTGGCGGCATCCAGCAAGAGGCATGTGTGGGCATTATTTCGAACTTGTCTGGGTCAAAGGTCATTCCAGTATTCCATTCCACCGTTTCCAGACAGCCATGAGATTTGTACCCTGAGTGCAGTTTTATGTAGCCTTGTTCCCAGTCCCACGCTCAGCTTTTTGTCGCTTGCAGTACTGCAAGCAACAAAAAGCTGGGTGTGGGACTGGGAACGAGGCTAAGTATTCCCTCGGGCTTTGCCCTCGTGAATACATAAAACTGTACTCAGGGTACAAATCCTATACACCTAGCAAGCCATGGCTATTACTTGTGCAGCACAATATACAGTGTTTTCCTTTTCTTTGAGTTGTACTATTGAACTATTTAAAAAAAAAACAACCAAAAAAAAAAACAACAACAACAAAAAGAAGAACACCTAACTAAACTAACACAAACAGCAATGACCATGCAAGAAAAACAATAGCTACGTAAACAAACAAACAAACAAACAAACAAACAAACACGTATTATCATCAGAAGCAATTGATTCGATATAAGCATTGATTTGGGGTGGGTAGAACTAGAAGGAAGAAACTCTCCTACGCCCGAATCAGGGTTTAACTACAGTGTTTTCCTTTTCTTTAAGTTGTACTATTGAACTATTCCCTCCCCCCCCCCCCCCCCCCCCCAAAAAACGGGAGAAAAAAACAAAAACAAAAAAAAAACAAAAAAATCGAACCTTTATCCATTCAATGGTGATTTGGACAACCAGTACCCAAAGAGCATTGATATAGGGTGGGTGGTGGAGAAAGAAAAACTCTCCTATTCCCGAATCAGGGTTCGAACAAACAACCCTACGGTTGACAAGTCCAACCCTTGACCACTCGGCCACCAGCACCCCGCTAAGCGAAAGTAGCAATACTGGGTTTTGTGGGCTAAGCATTAGGCTGTGAATATCAATAGTTATGCCTATGGACGTCCATATTCGTTCCTGTAAAAGTGGTCCACGATAGCAACGCAGTGTTTCTGGAGAGTTCTGGGTATATCTCAGGAACGGTGCAACGTATAAACACGGGACTTGCACCGTTGTGTTGCTGAGGACCAGCCCTTCCACTGATATCTGAATTGCAGCACTAGAGTGTACCTGTGAGTATAGATAATAGAACTACGTAGTTCTATTATCTATGCTGTGAGTGTCTACGCCAAAATACGGTGAAATTTCACACCCTGATAGAGACCTGGAGACACTGGTCAACATTCGGTGGTATTCCCTAGTGCCCGAATGAGCCACGGTGACATAAAGTGAGCCTGCAGCAGAGGGATCATGACGCTTCCCAAAAATGTAAAATGTCGGAGAAATATTCCTTCAGAGAGCGTCGTCCGATAATTTGTCCGATCATACCTTCGTCCGTAAATGAGCTTTTGGCTGGCTGTAGTTCCAGAACCAAGCAACAACTCAAAGTGCGATGGGTCCGTAGTATATAACGTATCAACTGAAGGTCCAGTAATATATGCGTTTGGTGCTAATGCGTCCCATTACACAAGTCGTCCCATAATCAACGGCTTACTCTACGATTATTGGGAGCAAACTTACTTTAATTGCCATATATAGAAGAACAGAACTTTTGAGCATAATATCCTCAGGCCTACTCAGAATGTTACTGACTGGAACTGTAAAGTTCTGATCATCATGACATACGCAGAACACGGCATACCGTAATTGGATACTGCAAACGAATGGCCTGGGAATGAGGCTACCACCAACCCCTACTAGTTGTTATGTGTACCATGGGACCGAGGCTACCACCCACCCCTACTAGTTGGTATGTGTACCACGGGACCGAGGCTACCACCCACCCCTATTAGTTGGTATGTGTACCACGTGACCGAGGCTACCACCCACCCCTACTAGTTGGTATGTGTACCATGGGAACGAGGCTACCACCCACCCCTACTAGTTGTTATGTGTACCATGGGAACGAGGCCACCACCCACCCCTACTAGTTGTTATGTGTACCATGGGAATGAGGCCACCACCCACCCTTACTAGTTGTTATGTGTACCATGGGAACGAGGCTACCACCCACCCTTACTAGTTGTTATGTGTACCATGGGACCGAGGCTACCACCCACCCCTACTAGTTGTTATGTGTACCATGGGAACGAGGCCACCACCCACCCCTACTAGTTGTTATGTGTACCATGGGACCGAGGCCACCACCCACCCCTACTAGTTGTTATGTGTACCATGGGAACGAGGCTACCACCCACCCTTACTAGTTGGTATGTGTACCATGGGAACGAGGCCACCACCCACCCCTACTAGTTGGTATGTGTACCATGGGAACGAGGCTACCACCCACCCTTACTAGTTGGTATGTGTACCATGGGAACGAGGCTACCACCCACCCCTACTAGTTGTTATGTGTACCATAAAAGAAACAGCACTCATAGCCAGGGGAAGGTTAGAGTGCATGACCTCTAAAAGCGATACACAGCACTTGTAGTGCAAGTCCTCTGGGCCTGGTGAAATACCACTGGAAATTTGGAGTGCTATATAGCTCCCAGATATCTACTCATGTCACGTGATAATAATCACCTCCTCCATACAAGTTATATGTAATCGGTGCAGCTTCACTTATGCATATTCCTTTACGTCTTCTGGAGCTGCATATAGGTCTTCCAGAGCAGTCTTTATATAGGTCTCTTTGAGCTTCGTTTGTAGCGTAAATTCTGTAAGGTAACGAAAGTGGTTCCGCCAAGGGTGCCATTTTAAAGATGCATACCATACTTTATGCACGTGTAAGAAATATTATGCCTTCAAAACCCAGAAACACAATGCTACAGGGTGTCACTAATCACTGGACTGAACTGGACTGGACTGGACTGGACTGGACTCACTCAAAATTCCTTTTCAGGCCTTTTCAGCGTAGGACAGAAGCTAAACATGCTTATTTGCTTATGCATTCGCTATAGTCGCTTGCTTAGCCTGCTGAAGCGTTTTGTCAGGTCTTTCCTTGAGTCAGTAGAGGTCAAAGGTCACGTGCATATTTAATAAGCTTCAACAATGAGCTTTGGTCACAGTCGTAGATGATAGAGGAATACTGTCTTTTGTTTCCTATGCTTTAGCAAAAGACTGGTGTTTGGTTTCTGCACAAATAAATGCTCTTATACAGTTTTCATTGAAGCTCATTAAATATGAAGGCCTCCGGTCAAAAACGGAATTAAAACGTTTTCTAGTTTCCGGAGATATACGGACGTTGAAAAATAATTGTACCGTGAATTTAGAATACGATGTTTACGCACGATTGTACGAAGATACCTGCGTGATTTCTACTTGCAGCCGCTGAACGTGAGTCAATATATGGTCGCTTAGTAGTCCAATCTCAACTTCCACCCGGAAGCGTTTTACTCTCCTTTTTGACCGGAGCCCTTCATATGCACGTGACCTTTGACCTCTACTGACTCGCGGAAAGACTTGAAAAATGCTTCAGCAGGCTAAGTAAGCGACCATAGCGAATGCATAAGCGAATAAGCATGTTTAGCTTCTGTCCTACGCTGAAAAGGCCTGAAAAGGAATTTTGAGTGAGTCCAGTCCAGTCCAGTCCAGTCCAGTTTCAGTCCACTGATTAGTGACACCCAATGCTACACAATCAAAACCGCATCCACTAATCCGTGCAACCAGCTATACAGCTATATATCCAGTTGTACAGTATATCTGATGATGCAACCGGACAGTGGCAAAGAAGCAGAACATAGTCACACTTGTTGCATGATACCCTACAAGTTCAAAGGTACCGCTATGCCAATATATAATATATGGCACTGACCACAATGCCAGTATGATATATTGGCACCTCATCATGCAACAAACTAGTTATTGCATGAGTGCACGGGCTATACATCATAATATTGGCACTTGCCCTCGGGCCTGTGGCCCTCGGGCTTGATGCCAATATTCGACGTATAGCCCTTGCACTCATGCAATAACTAGTACATATATAACTATCGCACCTTGTCTAAGACTTTCTTGGCTTTGAAGTCTCGAATGTCCCGTTGAATTTGCTCCATCATCTCCCACTTGTTTCCTGGATATACACAGACATATCAGAGTCATATGTACATACATAACCGTATACACACACACATGTAGGCCTGCACGATATAGCGATATTTACCATTATCGACGGTATGCGTGCATGGCGGTGCGTTTTTTGGACGTGAACGGTACTTTCGAAAATGGATAATTAGGACATTCGGTAAGTGCACGAGGCAATTTAGTTGATCGATCAGCTCAGTATAGCGATGGGCGTGGTTCTACAGGGCCTGCTGCAAAAAAATAATAAACGAAGCTGGAACAAGCGTCGAAACAGACGCGAAAAGCAAACCACGACACCTGACCGCCCAAAATGCCGCGTGCGTATGCAAGCCACCAAGTCTCAGCGAAGGACGGTAATCTTTACAGCCAGATTGTACTTTATTAGTTAGACCTTGCCTTACCTCTGCCCTTGCCAAGCTGTATGGCTACTTTTGTATGATATTGTGGCATCATGCGTGATGATATACCATGGGGTAAAAAAATGATATCGTGCAGGCCTACACACATATATTATAATTAGTCAATTGTACATACCGCTGAACAAAAACATGGCACATCCCGCATTTTTGAAAAAATCAAGCTAAGCATATTGTATTATTGCCAAATTTTGAACAAATTGGTCACTCACAGTTGGCGAGATACAACTCGAACCAATACTGCAGCCAAATATATTGCATCCCATGAAACTGCTCACTGAGACGCTCACCTGACATCACATTGTTAGCTCTGTCCTCTTGATTGGCTGCTATGAAGTCCGGACAGTAGATCGATGGGCGGGGCTTCATCCGGCACAAGTAAGGTCGCAACTGATCCTGAATGCTGACGTCGAGAACCTGGAGAATCACAGTGCACACATGGAGGCAAGGGAGATCAATGAAGGGTTAAGCTTTCGCACTTTAAAGTGTGTGTGTGTGTGTGTGTGTGTGTGTGTGTGTGTGTGTGTGTGTGTGTGTGTGTGTGTGTGTGTGTGTGTGTGTGTGTGTGTGTGTGTGTGTGTGTGTATGGGACTAGACTAGAACTTTGCATTGCGTGACTTTGTATTACCGTATGGCTGGAAGATTTGGCGGGAATTAAATTTGGCGGATTGGCTCTAAAAGGCTGTGAATTGCATTTGGCGGATTAAAATTTGGCGGATTTGGAAATTTGCAGAGCGAGAATGACGTCATACTAACCGCACGGCCGCGTGGCCGCGGAGCGCTCGGTGGTTTACGTGAGATCTTGTGTCAGTAGGCTGCGATGGAGTCCGAGTTTGCGGTGGAGAGCTGTGTTCGAGGTACCATGTCTACGAAAACCTCTGGGATGCGAGTGTAGGAGAGGAAATGCCGTGCGAGTGGTACGCAGTAGCAGTGATGCGAAGGAGCGCCATCGTCGGCCATGTACCCAGGAAGTTTGCTCGTTATTTCTGGCCGACCAGCTGCCTGCTCGCTATTTCTGGCAGATCAAAGACAGAGGTACTAACTATAGTATTATGAGTGATTGCGCGAGAGCTAGCTCGAGCTTCGCTACGAGACCCCGCCCACACATGTCATGACAAAATATTGGCGGAATTTAATTTGGCGGTGCGTTCATAATCCGCCAAACCGCCACATTAAATTCCCCGCCAAATTTTCCGGCCATACGGTATATACACAGTGCACCATGGACTCATTGCTAATGCTTCTCACCAGAGACACTATCTGCACAAGGTTGTCGGTGTGTTCGAGCAATGAGCTATGCCGGACTCATGCAGTTGTAGTGAGGAAGGCAAGAGCTCGAGAGACAGAGCTATGTTAACATAGAGGAGAGAGCTCAGGCCAGACAACTGTGCGGCCGTCTGGTCTGAGTCAATACATCCAGATGTGTTTCGGCCAGGGCAAGGCTGTCCAGTATCACTGTGCAATGGAGCAGTACAAGCACAAGTTTGTTCAGGTTTCGGAAAGACTCTCCAGCTTCTGTAGACTATGGGCTGTGGCTCCTCACATCCACCCTGACATGATTCACGTGATGAATACTCCCAGGCCTTCCTCATTTTTGCCGCTCTTCTGCTTTCATGTCAACACAAACCAAAGAACAAAATATGGGGTAGGCCTGGGAATGAGGCCACTCATGATCATTATCTATGCCATTCTAAAATGCGAGTGATGTTACACTCCTGGTAGGGGAAAAATTGTGCCGCGAAATGTAAATAATAAACGTTTGACCTGGCCTACGGAATGGTCTACAAAGATTCTAACTACACCGTCGTGATCGCCATGATGTAGTGATACAATCACACAATAATTGTGCTGAAACTCACCTTGGTGGTGGAGATACAAGCGCTTTTGTCATGCCGTCGGCCGCCATTGCTTGATCACTCTCTTCGACGTTGGTTGTCAGTACAGTCTTACGAAGGCCCCACAAAGATTCTAACCACACAGCCGTGATCGCTGTTGTTCACTGGCGCTCACATGCCGAAACTCACCGTGCTGGCGAAGTTGTGAACGCTATAATAAGTTGTCTTCCCTTTGGACGCCATTGCCGACTCAATCGACCTCATGTGGACCTCACGTGATATGTGCATTAATTGGAATGAGCTGCAATGCGTTGCTTGCGTGACCAGCGAGTTGTAACCCGTTGCATCGCGGCTACCAGAAGTGTGGTTGCCCCTCGTTATAAATAATGAATCTTTATTTGTTGGAGCCGTTAATTAAATGACACACAGTATGAGGGTTTCTTGGGGGCGGTGCACTGTTCAATCCCCCCCCCCCCCCCCCCCCCCCCCCAGCCTCGGTCCCAGGCTCTCTCCTCTAAAAACGGGAGGAGGAGAGAGCCTGGTAACATTTGCTAGAAAAGCTGTCGACTTCCGGCGCGTCATCATCCATGTAATAAACGAAGGGACACTCCTACTTTTGTGGTAAATGTCACGTGAGTTACAAATCAGTCACGTGCTATTGAAAATATTGCTCTTCGTTTTCAAGGCATCCCCAGCTTCACAGAAGTCCGAAACAATTCTACAGCTAACCAGGAGAGCTCACCTTGTGAACCGTCAACAATTCGTGCATTAGCACGGCAGTGAAGATAAACACCTACAAAATGTTCACGTGTTCACGTGGTTTTGTCCTGCAATCTGATTGGTTCCGCCAGATCCAGGCACTGGAAGTCAACAGCTTTTCACGCGGATGTTACCAGGCTCTCTCCTCCCCCCGTTTTTTGAGGAGAGAGCCTGGGAACGAGGCTACCCCCCCCCCCCCCCCCCCCCCCCCGTGATATTTTAACCCTGCACACAGTAACAGTGCTCACCCTAGCTTCTCTACATGCCTCTGCAATGTTTCTGGAGTTGATGTCCCAACCTGGAACATGATCAATACATAACACAACGTAACACAACGTAACACAACGTGAGTGCAATCCATTGCATAGTTTCCTCACAAAACATAACTATAAGTGTCTGGAGGACATATACACATGTATATCTGGAAATTTATGTTCTAAGAACATTTTTGTGGTTGTCATGAACCATTATACATGAACGAATAGCTAATACGGTCAGGCTATTTTTCACGCAATGCTAACCGGTTGTTTTGTGAGACTGCCTTCATGAGCATGTGAGAATAAAGCTAGTCAGCGGATGAACGGCTCGCTCTACCTAACCGTGGCCCGAGTGACGCTGGGGAAGGTACATACATACCTTGAAGAAGGACTATCGTACATGGTCGTATCTGGACCTTCTTGTTGGCAAGCAGGACAGTAAAAGCATACTGGATTTCAACTTTCTTGTAAACCCAATCAGACAATTTGTACTGCAAGCCAATCAGTCTGCTTGTACAAAAGTTGTCCTAGTTGCTGAATCAGCCAGATTGTAAACCTGCTTGTACCTGAGTACAAAAAGGTCAGGCCATCACGTGCGAAGTTGCTGCACATGTGTTACACAATGCCACTCCAGACCTCTATTCAAGTACAGCTGCTATGTAGAACCTGACGTACCATCAAACTCAATGTTGTTAGGGTCCACCATGGGGAGGAGGTTGTGCAGAGGGATGTACACGTCCCTGCCGTCTGCCCCGACCCCCAGGCTGGTCGTGGACGCTTGCGTGATAGAGCCAAAGTAGTTGGCGTGCTGCAGGGGATCGGAGTGGTGTCATATATAAGTATACTGACTTACAGTTCAGTTCATTTTGATAACCTAGGAATGCTGCATCACTAATACAGAAGGTTTTCGTGCAGCAGGTCCTGGGCCCCATTAATGGGGGGTGGTGATATGACATCATCACTGAAGTCGCTTGAGATACCATAAAATTACACAAGTATGACATGGCATTGCACAAAGTTTAGCCCCATTCCCAGGCCCCGAGCGAAGTAAAAAATGGGCTAACGAAAAATGTTTGCACGTCATGGATGAAATTAAATCGCTGGACTGAGTCGGAGACATCACAGTGTGTGCCTCTTTGATGGCTAAAACGAACATAGCTCTCTCAGGCTCCATACTCATCTTTGACGATGATAGTCAGCTGATATGATCGTTTGCAATGAGCCTAGTACATATGTCCTAGCTACTGTAGCACGCATTTGATGACATGCATAGCAGTGACAGACTGAACGCGGAAGTGCTACCAGGATTTGCAGATGAGTGCATTAACGGTAAGGACACTGAACCGGCCAAGTTTCAGAATGAGAAAGCGAAGTTTCACGTATATATTGTTCAACCAACGAGACATTCAACGTTGGTGTGTATGACAGTCTCCCACCGCTAGCTAGATAGTAGATAGTAGATACGTGTGGTAAGTTACCGTGTACCTTTTGCTCTTCTTGCTGTCCTGAGACACAGTACGCCCACGTTCAACTGAGTCCTTTCTACCACTTTTGTACCCTTGACGTCATGCACGTGAGGAAAGTTACCAGGCACTCTGTGTTCTTCGTGCAACCATAAATGGCTGCAGGCCTGGGAACGAGGCTACTTATTGAAATACAACGCCTGAAATTATTCACTGTACCCAAAAATCAACACTGATAGAGGAATGCTAATGACATTCATAGAAGCCAACACAAACACTAGTCACCAATATTATTAGGTTTTCTCTGGCAGTTCTCCTATCTGTACATGCAACCATGGATAATAGAGCACGGGGAACTGGATTGGAAACGCACGTTTACAGGATTGAATGCGAGTTTCGCTCAAGTTTGCCCTTCTGGTGCCACACGGAAACCGTTCTGAGGCTTACCTTTTGTATCATTCGATCGGTCTTGAACTGGTGTATGCCCAAAGCGGCAACTTTCACTCCTGACAGTCCTGAATAACGTCTGGTAAGTGCAACAGTACACGGGTATCACAATTTCAGGGATATGTCCATTTTTCGGGGCAGCCCAAGCATGCTTTCATCTACGCCTCCAGAGCAAAACTTACCGCTTTGGGCATACACCGGTTGAAGGCCGATCCGACGGTACAAGAGGCAAGCCCCAGAACAGTTCCTGTGCGGCATCAGAGGTACAACAAAAAACCCAGCGAAACCCGCATTCAATCAAAGGCCGTGCAGACATTCCATACATCAAGAATAGGGCGGCGCACGCGTTTCCAATCCAGTTCCCCGCGCTCTATTATCCATGATGCAACGTGGAATGAAGCAGCCATACCTAACTTTCTTCAGTCACTTGCACAGAAACGTTCTTTTGTGGGGTACGGAATTGGAAACCACTCAAAACACAGACATTACCAACACTGTCTCCAACTACAGCTTACGTATATACACCTGGTTTTCGGTGTAAAATTACTCGTAATCAAGGGTTCCCATCCTGTGACCTTACGGAGATGTGTTACAGAAGCAGTTTTGGTACGCTTGGCTTATTGGGAAGGAGCCTAGAATGTTTGCTACCATGCAGTGGTGATGGAGTGGTTCACGAGTGGACAGTTCAGATACTGTAACTGAATCAAGACAAAGCTATTCTAGAGCACAAAGGATGACCAGGCTACACACATGCTGCCTACAATGGATCAATACTCAATGATTTGTTTCTCAACATCACAAATTGCGTGTACGATCACATGTCAGTCATTGACAGAATAGACAGTTTTAGCCATTTTAACTTCTAAACTGCTGATACAGCAATATTCACATACAACCCCACACGGTCTGGGAACGAAGCTTGCACGCTTCCTGAGCAGAGGGCTTCCTACAGCCATCGCATCTGGCTACTACTTTAACCTCCAGTTTCTAAGGTGAAGATAGCTGGCTGCATAACTACACTGGCAGGAAGGGGCCAATTAGCAGTCTATGAAGTGCACAGCTACTGTACAGTACTCAGTTACCGTGACACTGTAAACATCCCTGAAGCCACAGCTGTAAATACAACAGGAGTTTGCACTGACAGTACATAGATGGATCTACGCAAGCCAGCCTTCACTTCCCCCAGCATGCGATTGCTAACAGTATTCACGTGCGGAGAAGATGGGTCTAAAACTCTGGACCAGTTTAGCTGAAGTCACATGTTTGTACATCGGAACAATTTTTGTACGACTGCTGTCAGTCGAGTCTAGCTTGCTAACATCGACAATTCCACACTATTCTCTACCTGTGTAGAGTAAGGGCAGGGGTGTCCGGAAGCTCCGTGAACTTCTCCCTCTACAAGAAACTGTGCGGAGAAATTTGCAGAACGTCCGGATCCCCCCCCCCCCCCCCCATCCGGACAACCCCGTATTTACTCTACCCCCATACCAGGTAGACAAGTGAAACCTCAGTACACGTAACTATTCAGAATTCCCCAGTACCAAGCCCTAACTATAAGGTATAATAGACAACATAGTAAAGGAGAGCAGTACGGATACCTTGACTCCCTCCTTCGTTTCCCACTTCAGCTTGAGTCTGTTCGCTAGAACTGTGGCAGTTACGGTGCTCCCATTGTTGCCACCCCACCCGATCAGCATACAACCTACACGGGGTGTACGGCAGCTGGTTCTGAAGGTGAGTGTCCTCGTGAGTGGAGTGACTTTCAGCTTTCCATCTGCACAAAAGTCCACGTGCGACGTTTGATACTCATACGCCGCGAGAAGCACGTCGTTCTCGCTGACGTACTGTACCTTCGGGCTGTCTACAACGTAACACAGACTATGAGACATTTCTTAGTTACAGTTGATCGACCATTAGTACGTATAGTAAACTAAGATCGATCAGGAGATTAACAAAGCCGGCCACGTGGTGCATTACGCGCGCCGCTATCAGGCACTGCATGCAGTTGGGAAGGGCTAATTATGCTGTAATCAGAAAGAATACACCTGCAACGAACTGTTGTACTACACAAACATGCATGTTGGTTCAGTTTGTGGAGTGCAGGGGAGAAATTTACAATTGCCAGTTGACATTCTGAACCTCATACAAATGTATCCAATTTCCTTTTGCTTTTCAAAGTGGATATCAGTCCAGCAGGAAGTAGGGCGATGGGTTAGGGTATATTAGGGCCAGGACTAGTGCAATTTTCAACCGAACAAATTTTGGCTGGAATCTGTCAGCGTTCATGTGTGACACTACTACCGCTGACTAATAATCACTGGACTGGACTGTGGACTGGAATGGACTGTGGACCGGACTGGAATCTTAATTGCACTGTGGTAACTCCAGTCATTTCATGATTAGTGACACCCCCTACAAACCTAGCTTTGTTCCTAGGCTACCATCGTTCACCGGTCTTCAGCTTCCATGTATTACTGTCAACACAAACCGAAGAACGAAGAATGGGGTAGGCCTGGGAACAAGGCTTCTGCAAACCTCAATCTGTATATAGCCACGTCTTCGGTTGAAATCTATTAACAATACAGTTACAAAGTGATCGGGTTGCTGACCTACTGTGTACACTGAGAGTGAGGAAAACCATTAAACTACCATTTAAGGACATCCGTGAAAGGCTATCTTGATGTTGCACCAAGCTTTATGACCCTGAACAGCATTGCAGTGTCATTGTTCTTGATGGCACTTCGGCAAGCAGCTATCACCTGTGCTTTCGGCTTCCCAACTGTGGAGAGATGGGAAGAGGGGGTTAAATGTGTGTTACACAGTAAAGGTCACCAAAGCCTCCCCTTCCGTTATTTTGTCTGTTCCTGTGTCATGAGTTGATTCCAACAATCATACGACTACGCAAGTTGAACGTAGCCTCATTCCGAGGCCTTCTACACCTCCAGTTTTGATTGCTTACAGTACATGGAGGTGTAGAAGCCTGGGAACGAGGCTAGTTGAATGAGGCTAGTTGAACGAGGCTAGTTGAACGAGGCTAGTTGAACGAGGCTAGTTGAATGAGGCTAGTTGAACGAGGCTAGTTGAACGAGGCTAGTTGAACGAGGCTAGTTGAACGAGGCTAGTTGAACGAGGCTAGTTGAACGAGGCTAGTTGAACGAGGCTAGTTGAATGAGGCTAGTTGAACGATGCCAGTTGAACGAGGCTAGTTGAACGATGCCAGTTGAACGAGGCTAGTTGAACGAGGCTAGTTGAACGAGGCTAGTTGAACGAGGCTAGTTGAACGAGGCTAGTTGAACGAGGCCAGTTGAACGAGGCTAGTTGAACGAGGCTAGTTGAACGAGGCCAGTTGAACGAGGCTAGTTGAACGAGGCTAGTTGAACGAGGCTAGTTGAACGAGGCTAGTTGAACGAGGCCAGTTGAACGAGGCTAGTTGAACGAGGCCAGTTGAACGAGGCTAGTTGAACGAGGCTAGTTGAACGGAGACCACTTGTGGATCTACCTATTCCATGGATACAGCGATAAGGGCTACTACATGGCAACGTCTACTGTATGCTGGGTTCATCTGTTGATTGCATCCTGACTTACAGCTCCTGTGTTGATGGGTTGGGGCTCGCTGGCGCATGGAAAACCGAAAGACCGCAAGAGCACTTTCATCTGTTCATACCAGGCACAATGTATGCTAGGCTGCTCCAGCTAGCTACTCACAGTTTCTGTGCTGTGCAAAATGTGTTTCATGTGACTCACACACAGTATTCTGTGGCGTGAGGTGCTATTCTCAGTCGTATTCTGATGACAGTCATGCGCATGCCATATTCTGCATTTCACTTGCTCAGGCTCCCCCCACAATGTCATACATTCTTCTAGTTTAGACGGTCATGGGCCGTAAATCCACGTTGCAGCTCTAAATTAGCCTCATTCCCAGGCCTTCCACACCTCCAGTTTATGATCGCTCGCAGCAGGCTTTCCACACCTCCAGTTTTTGATCACTTGCAGTATGCAAGCGATCAAAAGCTGGAGGTGTGGAAGGCCTGGGAACAAGGCTAGCTCTAAGTACAGTCGATTTCCATTGTGTTTGAACATTGGATGTGAAATATACTTTGCACGCGGAAACATAGCGTTGCGTACATACATGTACACACCCATGTAATGTTCCCATATGCACACGCAATGTTGAAACGCAACACGCAAATTATTCACATGCAATGTTGAGTACCACATCAACTATTGTGTTCAATGCTCCATAGCGTTATCTATTGATATTCTATCAATATTCATAGCTCTACTGATATTCATAGCTCTACTGATATTCATAGCAGAAACGTCACAAAACCACAAAACCCACACGTGAAGCAAGCGGTGTCATGCCATTTCGTCTATTCCCATTTCATCTAATCCCATTTCGTCTAACAAAGTGTGCAAGTGTCCCATTTCGTCTAAAACTATTTTTTGTAGCTACATGACAGAGTAAGACTGTTGCAGGGCTAGTTCAAAGTCAGTCAGTCAGTACTCTCTGGGGGTCGACCTGGATTCCTATGTTCTGCGCTGCCTCTTTCAACAGGATGAAGCTGGTGTTGTAGACTTCTCTACTCTTGCCCGGCAGCAGAAAGTAGGCTAGCGGAAATTGCTGCCCATGCTTTGGAGCATGCACGGTAAACACCTGGTAGAACAAGCGGGGACAGATCTGAAAAGTTCCGTCCATGTAGAGAACCTCTTGGTAACCAAACGTTCAAGTGACCAGTCAAAGGACTTTATAGTATAGCTAATCAATAGAGAAGTTGTACCATTATTTGCAAAAAAAAAATTAGACGAAATGGGACACCTGCACCTTTTGTTAGACGAAATGGGATTAGACAAAATGGGATTAGACGAAATGGGTATAAACCAAGCAAGCGGTGCCCAGCTATAAGAGCAGCCATTCCAACTGACAAAGCGATTTGTAATCTTCACACTTCAGTGAATAATTTTTGGGGGCCAATGGAGGTCCCTTGTGGACTCTCTGGGCCTACCCTTTAACTAGCGGAAATGAGTGACATTGCCCCCCCCCCCCCCCCCCCCCCCCCCCCATGCACTAGCAAGCCCCAATCCATCAATGCAAATCCATCAATGCAGAAACTGTGATTCAGGGTGCGGTCAGTCTACCTGGTAAGTTTCCTCACATGAGCATATGACGTAATCAGAACGAAGACGTTACATTTTGCATGTTGTTCAAATATCTACACGATCAATGCTTGGTGTGTATGACAGTTGCCCCCAGCTAGCTAGATACGTGTGATACGTTACCTGGTACCTTCGCTCTTCTTGCTGTTCTGAGACCCAGTATGCTCATGTTCATTTTAGGTCTTTCTACCGTCTTTCTACCCTGACATCACTCACATTCATGAGGAAAACGTACCAGGCCCTCTCCCGATTAACTGCACTTTAAGCAACAGAAAGCTGGGCGGGGTCTGGGAACGAGGAACTATATATAGCCACATTAAGCATTTAAGCACTATTCATGGGAAGTTAGGAAAGTACCTCTTAGTTTGCCCGCCTTCTGTATAGCTTGATTCACAAGCTTCAGACAATCCAGTAGCTCCAAGTGGTTGTTGCAACGGATCTTGTAGCCCGTTATGATGTCCCTGTTCAGCTCATACAGTTGCGTGTAGGCCTTCTTCATACTCCCCCTGCACAGATGGAAGATAAAATGGCCACACATGCATAGGTGTAGGAAGATGGTTGTCATTGGAGGGGCACACAGCGCACAGCCGAAGGCGTGTGCGCAGAGCTGCGAGGCGGAGATCGGTCCGCGCGAAGCATGGAAATTTTTTTTACGTGTTCTTTTTAGCGATCAGGAAGCGCTCTCGCAGCATCTCTGGACATGTTCCCAGACGCAAAGAAGATTGGCCAAGTAACCAGTAAGTATCGATGTGTGGGGCTGTCAGCTTCCTTCTTCTGATCATCGTCGACGGATTACAACCACGTGGAATGCCTACCGCACTGCATTTGACCATACAGTCGATTGCAGTTGCGTTTGAACACTGCGTATTGCGTACCGATAGATCAAATTTTGGGGGGGCACGTGCCCCCCGTGCCCCCCGTGCCCCCCCGGTTCCGACGCCTATGACATGACTATGAGATAGTATCTCATGCTGCTCTCAAGCTGCAATATTCATATCGCTCTCTGTAATCTCCTGATAGAATGCCAATGGCCAGTTCTATAAACCACACCCACTCGTTAGTGAGTATTCCATCAAGATGCTCGGGCAATGCTATCTCGCTCTAGCAGTAAAATCAGCCTTGAACACTGCTATGTGAGGCTATACAAGGTGAGAGAACCATTTTCTTCACTTAAATGGTCCACCCGCTTCAACCAAGGGATTTTCACGGCCAAGCCCAGACAAGGCCACCCTTCTAGTGAACCCACCCACCTCCCCCTGTCCCACCCTTTCTGCAACCTATCTCTTAACCAAATGCAGGCCTGTAGGAAGGATTTCCAGGAAGGGGGGTTCGGTATGGGCACTGCCGAAGGCAGTGAACAGAGGCGCATAGCGCTGATCTAGCTAATCTGCGAGAAGCGTGGAAGAAAAAAATTCAAGGTCGTTTTCAGTGACCAAGAAGGGATCTCGTAGCACCTTCACCGCTTCGCACTGCACTGCCACTGCTTCTGGTTTGCTTGCACTCCATGACCGTCTGCCTCACGGTGTACGTTCCATCACGTGAGTATTCTCTGCACGCTGCTGGTGCGCACGATCTGCTTTGCTCTAATGACGGTGATTTCTCTACGGCTAGTCGACTACTTAGCTACAAAGAAACGGTAGAGTTTTTGAAGCTAGATGCTGTATAATTTTATTTTGGCCTGCCCAGAAGGGGGGGTTCGTGTGATCCCCCTTGAACCCCGGGCCTGGAATGTGACATCACAAGATGTAAGTCTCATGATGCAAAAAGGGCTAAGGCCGAAACATAATGTCCACCTGTTCGTCTTGGTCACACAGATGCACTGCCAAATGCTATGATTGCAAATACTCATACCACAACAACCGCATGATATCATTCATAATCCCTGGACTTAGTGGCCCGACTATTATCTAACTCACATGTCATTCATCATTCTGGCATCTTCAGCCCGCACCACCAGGTTCCGAATTATCCCCGAGTTGTCTGCCATCTCAGCAGTCAGCTTCTGGCGCACCTGGTGAAACTCGTCCACCTGTTGGAACAAACTATCCATCATGATGTGTGCTCAAAATAGTAGGCAATAGTGGCACAAATTAAACAAGTGTGGTGAGCACACGTCTAAACACAGGTTGCCACATGGCATGTGCATTAATTAGAACTACTTAGCTTGCGCTACTGGCGAGCACCACCGGCTACCAGTAGTGTGGTTGCTACTCACTTGAAACACTCCTACTAAATTTCCCATCATTGTGGGGTAAGTGTGGGCAAGCTGCATGCGATTTAGCAGAATGAGGAATCAAAAGTTGCTGATGGTCAGCTAGTCACATAGTAAACACATTCATCCTGCCATCGAGTGTAAATGTAGCCTCGTTCCCAGTCCCACGCCCAGCTTTTCGTCGCTTGCAGTACGGCAAGCGACGAAAAGCTGGGCGTGGGACTGGGTACGAGGCTAGTGTAAATGCACCATAGGCCATCCATGGAGTACAAGTCCATGCATGTATATTGTCCCAACTCTAATAAATGCACACACCATTGCAAGTGCTAGTGTTCAACTAAACACCGCTGACCTTCATCAGGATGCTTCCCAGATCCTCCATCTGCCGTGGGAAGTCAGCAACTACTTGGAGGTCCTGCAGGGAGAGCCAAGACTAAGGTTGATGACCCTCAAGTTTCACTATAGCCCCGTTCCCAGGCCTCCACGCCCAGCTTTTGTCGCTTGCAGTATGAAAAGCGGGGGGAAGACCTGGAAGATCTCGTCACATGATACGCACGTGCTGCGACTGACGTCACAGATTTTGTTATTGCATATTCAACTTGATATTGCCTGTTCCAGATACCAGACAAACTCCAGATGAGAGGCAGCTCCAATGTACCTATGCAATATACCTCGATTTGAAACAAAACCACTGAGAGATGGCTGTAATACAACTTGGAAGCGCTTTATACTGTTCACTCTGTGCAGTGAGCCATTGCTCTGGAAAGTACAACACTTGCAGCTCCGCACTACTTCAAAAGTAAGATTTCTACCTTGGATAAGCTAGGTGTGGCTCTCCGTTGACCTGTCTTCGTACACGATCGTGCTACTATACTTGTCTCGAAAGGATGATGCTTTATGACGGTTGCGGCACGTATCACGTGACAAGATCTACCAGGCCTTCCCCCCGCCTTTCGTACTGCAAGCGACAAAAGCTGGACGTGGAGGCCTGGGAACGAGGCTATGTTTCACCACTCAATCCACTCAGCATTAGCCTGTGTGCACTGTGTACACACCTAATAGAGCAGTGTACACAACGAAGCAGTGAACACAAGACTGTTGGCTTAAATAAACGTTGCATTTGGGTGGTTTGAAGCAGGCACAGTTGATGCATGAAAACCACTTTGCAAATCCGGCCAGTGTAAACTGTTGATCAGCCTCATATCCAAGCAGTTTCTCTCTGTGGGTAGTACGTATGTAGTCAGTGATTTCCAAGATTTCAAGGAAAATATGTGCATGCATAAACAGTGGATACCAGGCCCTTCTTTCTTTGGCCGTGAGGGTGTGGTCTAGAGTTGGGCGATATACCGGTATTTTGCTCGCTGACGATATGTTCCAAATATCGTTTAGTTATCGAACCCTTTACAGCTAGTACCGGTCTATCGTTTCCGGTTACTCACTGTATGCGGTATGCAATAATTGACTTCCGGTACGAACACGTGGTAGCTTTTAGTTTTTGGTGGACCGCAGGTACCGATCGTAAAGATGAGTGCAGTGCAGAGTGTAGTGCAGGACCTAGTTAAAAAGCCAAACTCTATCTCAGTGGTTTGGACGCACTTCGGGTTTGAGCCTGACAGGGACGGAAAGTCAGTCAACGAAGAACTAGCAGTCTGCCGCCTCTGCTATCGGAAAGTCCGCACCCGGGGATCGAACACTTCCAACTTATTTTCGCACCTTCGAACAGCACATGCCAAGGAGTACAGCGCCATTAAAGATGGCAGGAAACCAAGGAAGACCAAGAACATGGAGGGAGGGGAGGGCAGTGGACAGCCATCCATCCTGCAATCGTTCGCTCGTAGCGAAAAATACAGCCGCTCCAGCAAAAGGTGGACAGAGGTAACGGATGCTGTGACTTACTGCATCAGTAAAGACATGATGCCTAACTATTATGAGATATTTAGTTGCAACATACCGTATATTGGGTTATTTTCGTGTTGAATAACGTTCGCGTAATAATTATTCGTGTTGAAAAATTTTCGCGAACTCAAGCAAAGTGAACTCGCAAATACGTGTCAAGCCAGAGGAGTACGAACGAGAATGCTGTGTTCGAGGCTACCATGTGTATCAGGAGATCTGGGAGGCAGCTGTTTGTGACCGAGAACCAAGAAACCGTACTGATTGACACGCCGTGGCAGTGTTGAAGGACAGCGTCATCATTACCCCAAAAAATTCGCGAGATAAATTTTCGCGATTGGAGGCATTCGCGAAAATATTTTAACAACGAAAATAACCCAATATACGGTAATATTTAAGTCAGACAATATATCGTCAGTAAAATTTCAATATCGCCCAACTCTAGTGTGGTCTTTATCGGCCTAAGGAACGAGGCTGCAATACTCACCTCAATGCCTAGGTAGGAAGCCAGGGATTGGATGATGTCACCAGCAAGGTCCATGTCATCTGTTTGAATGGTAACCTATGTAAGGTACAGTGACAGTTGCCATGGGAACACTAGAAGAAGCAATCACCCAACAATTCAAGATCATCAGATTCACACTGTGCTCTATCACATGCTTGATATCAACATGCAATCTGGCAACTTCAGGGACACTTGGCCCACTACCCCCCCCCCCCCCCCCCCCCCCCTCGGAACAACACATGGTGACAAGCAGCAAACCGCAAACCATGCCCAAGACCTTAAAAGTCATCGATCCACAAGGCATCAAAGTGGCTTTGCTTCTTTGCAATATCCACTCAACTCAGCCTGCTTGTACATGAATAATACACATGACTGTTATTTCCGTTCCCAGACTGCAACCAGACTGGGAACGAGAACAGATCTATCGTTATTCTGGGACAAAGCAAGATCTGTACGGGGACAGCAATTCTGGCAGACGTTCCAGGACGGTTGGCACTATGGTATGGGCCACAGCCTGCATGTTGCCATGACTACAGGAATGCTTGAGAGAGACAAACAGGCAGCCATCAAAGGGTTCATAGGGTTCACTTCAAGGGTTCTATTTAGGCTGCAAGTTCATTGATCAAATTATCAGCATGGTCCCAACTGGGTAGTGTCCACAAAACTATACATTCCCCAGACTATTACAGTTGTCATAGCAACAGTTTTCAATAGTTTGGTAATCTTCTTCTGTATGCCTGAAGTAGATTACCAAAGTATAATCGAAACATTGCATGCCTTAATCGAAATGTTGCAAATAAATTTGTTGCAAACTACTAAAACTGTCATCATCCAAGATCTAATTGTCATTGAGCAGAGCATGGTGACATGACACTCAAGGATCAGGTCATTTCAGTTGTAAACAAAAGAATGGAGTGAGGGCCTCCCTCACTGCTCCCCACCTTTCCTCCCTGGCTTGGTTCCATCTTGAAGATGAGGGGAGTGTTGGTCCGGAGAGACATGTACGCCACATGAAGATGAGGGGAAGTGGCAGCATCCTCGGCCGGGCCATACATGAAACTGTCGTTGATCCACGACAGCACCTGTAAGGTAAGACCATGAATAACTACTAGCAATTCAATTTCTTGTCTAGATGCCGAATGTGGACTTTGGATTAATTTATGTTACAGAGGACATTCCATAACGTATGTATAGTAACCAGACAGACATCACTTACGGCACACACCTCACATGCACCCACACACGACACACACATACCTCACATAGTGGTGAGCAATTATGCGATTAACCGTGACTGTCCTTGAGCAAAGTGCAGGCAATGACAGCAATCAAGACCATGATGCTACTCGCATGTGTACAAGACAGAGTTCAATGGCGACAAGTAGTAGTGCACGTGTTGACCCTGTCAAGGAGCTCCCACCACTGGGGGTGGCGACAAGTAGTAGTGCACGTGTTGACCCTGTCAAGGAGCTCCCACCACTGGGGGTGGCGACAAGTAGTAGTGCACGTGTTGACCCTGTCAAGGAGCTCCCACCACTGGGGGTGGCGACAAGTAGTAGTGCACGTGTTGACCCTGTCAAGGAGCTCCCACCACTGGGGGTGGCGACAAGTAGTAGTGCACGTGTTGACCCTGTCAAGGAGCTCCCACCACTGGGGGTGGCGACAAGTAGTAGTGCACGTGTTGACCCTGTCAAGGAGCTCCCACCACTGGGGGTGGCGACAAGTAGTAGTGCACGTGTTGACCCTGTCAAGGAGCTCCCACCACTGGGGGTTCATAGTGGTTGTTTGGAGGTTTCCCACCTCGAGATGGGAAAATGCTTGAGATGGGAAGTTGCTGGAGCCAGACAAGAAAAGGAAGTGGCTGCATAGCAAGCTTTGCCACTGTGTCTCAGCTACACACATATTTGTGGCTACTGCAGGAATCCCACATCGACAATATCGTGGGGTCAAGTCTGCTAGTGCCAGTGGAGAATCCATCTCAGCAGAGAAGGCAGCAGCGAGACAACCAACCATTGAGATGAATGTCCACATTTCAACAAGCTACATGTCTAGATCGTATAGCAAGGGGAAGGAGCAGATTGGCCAAGCAGTGGCAAGTGTGAGCAGTTTTGCAATGACAATCAATATAAGGACCTCCCGGAAGAATCAGGTTTGCACTGGACCAACCATCCACAACATGAATACTGTGGGCCACGCTTGGGTAACCTCCTGGAAACAAAAGAGTTCCTCAAAACCACACAGGTGCCAACATTGCTGAAGACCTTGAATTAAGTCATCCTGGATGAATGGAAGCTTGATAAGCAAGGGCGTTCTGCTGTGACAGTGACAATTGCTCCAACATTGTATCTGACAGCATACTGGATTGGATATGATATGAGTGCCTCGTCTTAGTCATACTTTGCAGTTGGCTGCAGAGGAAGTGTTGAAGCTTCCTGGGGTCTCCAGGGCACTCGCAAGGTGCAGACGTCTTCGTCAGCCATTTCAGCCACAGTGTTAAATTATACGTAATAAACTGCAGCTTGCGCAAATGTATGCAAAACAATACTTAATACACTCTCAGAGTTAATTAATGCAGAATTGAGAGATCTAAGCGGAGCAATTCGAAGGGCCGAAAGTTTTAGCAGCTCCTGAAACACATTGTAAGAGTGTTGTCCAAATATGCCCATATGAATATGGCTACGCCACTGGATCAAAGAGCACCTTCATTCTGAAAGTACTTTCAAACATGTGTTGAAGCGGTAGCAGTGCGAATGTCAGAAATGGAAGATTTATGTCTTATCCATTCTTGGGGAGATTGGAAGATTTTTGGAAGATTTATGTCTTATCCATTATCCATTATCCATTCTTGGGGATTATGATTCGGGCCATGCGGATAGCTGTTAATTTGTAGGCTGGTAAAGGTGAGTACTTCTCACCCTTGTAACAAACCCTCCACTAACACCTCCAAACTCCCTAGCATGAACTGCATGTGTCATGACAAGCGTTTGGATAATACCTGCAGGTGACATGTGAGCACAAAGTTTCGTAATGTTCAGAACGCACACTACAGACCACCTCAGTTCTTTGCATGAAGGAGGCTCATGAAGTGGAAGTCTTCTGTGCAAGCCTACACAGGCCCTTGCACAATAATAGTAAGCATGACTCAGAAATGCATCGAGACAATACCAGAGCACTTCGTGAGAGTGAAAGAATTTCTGTGCTCCACATGGATTATCAGCTCCTCCCACTTGTTCAAATAAGTTAACAGAAGCCATTGAAGCCATCGATGCAGCAAAATGGGCCACTTTGTCTACTACTCTATATAAGCTTTTCTCTTTTATGGAGAGGAAAGTACGAATGTACAAATTTGGAGAAGTCTATGAAGCTGGCTATCCATTCAAACCTTGCACAACACTACACAGGACATTTTAGTGATGATGCTTAATATTGCTGCCTGCGGTCGAGAAGGAAGCCGTGGACATTGCCTCCACTAGGAAGATACTTCACGCAGTGATCAATGGTCTCATGACACAACAATCAAAATTGATGTAGGTGATGCAATAGTGGCGTGTTAATGGGTAAAATCTCAGGTATGGGAGGGGCTCTCTGTCGTGGTGTAGCCGCGTGAAGCCGGCAGAGGTTGGCAGCGTAGCGGTAAGGCCCTGGGGGAGCAGACGGGCATTCATTAGCTTGGGTCACAGTACGCTGCAATGCCACCACGCCATGCCCTTGGGCTTGCTACACCAACTGGGAGGGGCCTCTTAAGAGGTGGCAGGTCAGTTACTACCACTCATGGGTGCTGATATGAACCACTAAGCCATACCTTTTGGGTTGATACATTAACAGGGAGGGGCCTCTTAAGAGGCATCAGGTCAATCACTGCCACTCATGGTTGCTGACAAGAACCAGTACAAAATCAATATCATGCAAAGTGAGTCATGGTAACAAGTCTCATGGGCTGCAGCTCCCTAGTTTCAGGCCTTCAGTGGAGGGGGTGGAGAGGAGCGGCCACGGCCGCCACCACGGCGCCTGTCCCCACATTCAGCAGCAGGATGAGGGCTTCTGCACTTAGCACACAGGTGCGCGTAACGGCACAAGGGGAACCTGCATTGGTTCCCTGCTGGGCTGTGGAAGAGCCTACAGCTCTCAACAGTAGCTGCCCGAGGGCCAGCCGGGCCCTGCCGGGTCAGAGGGCGGCTAGCCCTCACCTCAGTCCACGACTTGGCCTCCAGAGGCTTCACTTCGGGTGGAGAGTACGGGCACTCCTGGGAGGTATGGGTATCGGCCAAGCAGTAGGAGCACCTGGCAAGGACCTTGGCTCTCCCAGTGAAGGCCTCATTATATAAGGCTGTGTCGACCACCCCCCAATCCAACGAACCCCGGTTGGCTGCTTGCCTGCGGAAGGCCATGTCGTAGGAGGCCCAGGCAGCACTTTCGAAGTTGCGACTCGCCCTGGAGATTGTACGCAGGTAGGCAAACAGCTGCGGAGCCTTGTCTGGGAACTGAGCTGAGAGGATGGAGGCCATAGTAGAGTAGCACTCAGACCAAATGTTGAAATCTGTAATCATACCCCGGCGTGGGCACTTGCTCTGGTGGCAACAGCTGCTCTGGGCCTCGCTGTCCAAACGCCACGATTCCGGTAGGAGCTCAGACATATCGACATATTGCTTGCTCACAATCTTTTGGATCAGCTTGGGGGGCACGGCCGTAAACCCAAGGAAGGATCCAGCGTTGAGGGGGGCTGCCGGAGCCATCACTGGAGCAATCGACCCTCCAAGGGCAGTGGTCGGCAGGGTGATGCCGGAGCTCAGCGGGGCAGTGTCAGTGCTCGGCCCCGAGCCCGTTGCCTCTGCACAGGAAGGAGAGGGTATATAGAGTGCCATCATAAAAGTTGACCACCGTGCCTTGAGCGACCGAGAGGGCTGGCCCGCCGCGGGCGCAATGCAGCCATCGGCAATAGCTCATGTGTGCTCGGCGGCCCAAACTACTCAGTGTTTGAGGAAAGGCGAGCCCGCCGTGGGCTGTTCCTGGGCTGCGGGCGGCACTAGCCGCCAACAAACCTGATCCTCGGTGAACACCTCCCCTACTAGATTAGCCTGCCATAAGCCAAGCCCGCCGCGGGCCAATGGCAGCACACACGCTACCTGAGAACATGCATTATTCTCACGCTACAACGTCGCCCCAGACTACGCCACCTACCTGGCCGAGACACCGCAGTGGAGAGGGCAGAGGCCCTTGAAGTCGCCATGGGGGCGTCAGAGCCGGCGCCGGTGACTAAGCTGGCCTGTCGGGCTTCAACAATGCGGTCGATCCAAGCCAGCTGCTCGGGGGTGAAGGGGGGTTCGCCTTCAGAGTCGTCGAGAGTCTCTCTCCCTCTCGCTCTGAGACATCGCAGCGTCGGAGAGCAGGATCGATAGGGATCGCGCAACACGGAACAGAACAGAGCATCGGCTGTACCCCAACGCCACACAGCACGTTCTTGCTGGCTCTGCATGCGCATGCTCAGGACAACATGCAGCATGCAATTAGCCCGGACGGCTCATTAACTTGGGTTAACCTCAGGGTTAACCCCCATTACGATCACCTTATAGCCTTGTACCAGCTGTGACTTAGCAAAACTTTACCTGTCATGGTTTCGATCATACACATACTACTCACGGCAGGGGTGTGCATGGCAGACAAAGTTGTGTAGTCGTCTGAGACTCTCGACTAGCCGTGGAGCGTTCGAACAGAGCCGACTAGATGATGAACTGCTTCAGGACCTACCGAAATGATTACGCCCCCCAACCCCCCCCCCCCCCCCCCCACATCTACCTGACATCACTCACGTGATCAATGATACCAGGCCTTCCCCATTCTTCGCTGCTCTTCCGCATCCGTGTATTATTGTCAACGCAAATCGAAGAACAGAAGAACAGGGTAGGACTGGGGACGAGGCTATGATCTTCCATAACTTACTCTTTCTAGTCTCTCCCTCAGGTTGAAGGTGACACTGCTCTGGGGTTGAGGCTCCACGGTCAGTGTGCAGGGCACGTACAGGGAGAAGCGCGGGAGTGGACGGGAGGCTTCAAACACGTGAAACTGAGTGCTGTGTATATATTGTATGGGTGTGTGTGTGTGTGTGGAACAGATACAGGAGCATGTGACATGAGGTGTGCAGTGGTGTGTGTGTGGTATGATACATGTACATCATTCAAGCAGCTGAATAAAGTATGGATAGTATAGTAAAAGTAGCTGAGCTCGCTTCGCTCGCTCAGCTACTTCCCCCTTGTTCGCCTACTGTGCGTAATCCGGCGCCGGACAGCTCTCTGAGGAGCTGCTTCTCCCCGCTTGCGTCCGCTTCAGCTGCTGCTCCCGGGGCCGATTGCGGGATCCGCTTCCACTGCTGCTCCCTGTTTGCCTCCGCCTGCAGCTGCTGCTCCCGATCGCGTCCAATTCGACTGCTAGCGCTACTCCCCGATTGCGTCCGCTTCAACTGCTGCTCCCCGATTGCGTCCGCTTCAACTGCTGCTCGCCCGATTGCGTCCTCTTCGACTGTTGCTCCCCGATTGCATACTGGATTCCAGCCCATGCCCCGGCCCAATGTTCTCGAACATTCTTCGCGGAGTTCGAGGTTCAGTAAATAAATTATTAAAGTACGAAGGTCGCGGGTCACTATAGTCTAGTCCCGTCCCACTTCCGTCACTCACACACACACACACACACACACACAGACAGACACACGTTAAAATCTAAATGTATCGAGGGGCAACCGCACTCCTGGTAGCCGCGTTGCAACCCCGGTTGCGACTCGCCGTAGCGCAATTCGTTCCAATTAACGCACATGCCACGTGGCAACCACGCTCAGTCGATCGCGAGCAATGGCGACCAAAAGGAAGACAAGTCATTATTACAGCACTCACAACTTAGCCAGCACAGTGAGTTTCGGCATGTAAGCGTCAGTGAACGACAACGATCACGGCCGTGTGGTCAGAATCTTCGTGTGCCTTTCCTAAGAACGGTACTGCCACCGGAAGTCGATGGAGCGCTCGAGCAATGGCGGCCAAGGCGAGACAAAATCGCTCATATCTCCACCAAGATGAGTTTGGGCACCAACTTTTTACGTTCAGGTCAGTACAAGATAGCGATCACGAAGGTGTAGTCAGAATCTCTGTAGGCCAATCCTAAGTACTCAAACATTATCAATATATTAAGATTTTAACGTGTGTGTGTGTGTGTGTGTCTGTCTGTCTGTGAGTGACGGAAGTGGGATGTTCGTGGGGCGGGACTAGACTATAGTAACGCGCGACCTTCGTACTTTAATTTATTTACTGAACCTCGAACTCCGCGAAGAATGTTCGAGAACATTGGGCCCGGGCGCCGGGCATGGGCTGCAATCGGGGAGCAGCAGCCGAAGCGGACGCAATCGGGCGAGCAGCAGCTGAAGCGGGCGCAATCGGGGAGCAGCAGCTGGAGGCGGAGGCAAACGGGGAGCAGCAGTGCCGCAATCGGGCCCGGGAGCAGCAGCAGAAGCGCACGCAAGCGGCGAGCAGCATGCAGCTGAAGCGGACGCAATCGGGGAGAAGCAGCTATTCAGAGAGCTGTCCGGCGCCGGATTACGCACGGTAGGCGAACAAGGGGGAAGTAGCTGAGCGAGCGAAGCGAGCTCAGCTACTTGTATTAATTATGTTAATTATATTATTTACGCGGCACAATTTTTCCCCTACCAGGAGTGTAATGATAGCTGCATAAATGGTTTACTGAAACAAACTGGAAAAGTATGCCTGCCTCAACACTAACTCTTACCCAGAACAACTTCTCGGTGGGTGAAGTACACATTGTCAGGCCACTGGAAGGATTTGTACTCCCACGATGCACGTACATACATATATATGTAGTACGTGTCGCTCATGCTTAGGAATATACTGATAATGCAGCAGGTTTCTGTCATGAGGGTTTCCACGGAAGGTTGATTGAATTTTATTTGCCCCTCCCTCTCCTCCATCCACCTCCCCCCCTCCATCCTTCCTCACCCCAAACATGTTCAGGTCCTGGTATATTGACTCGATTCATGTGAGGCCAAGGGAGGTGGTTCTGCTGCTGCTTCCACGCTGGGGTTGGGTTGGGTTGGGTCTGGGGCCCCACTCGAGACTAGGTTAAACTTTGACTTTAAATAAACTTTACAACTAGGCCCAGGGAAAACTCCCTAAGGCCAGGGCCAAAAAGCCCTCCCAAAAATTCTACGTAAATACGTAATGTCCTGGCACATGTGCGAAGTGTCCACTGCAAGACGATTGCTGGCCTTTTATAGCTGGCAGTGCTACGGAGCGCTTGTGGGTTTTGCGGTCATAGCTATGAATAATCTAACAACATTCATCACTCTCAAAAGCCATGAATGCAGCACTATAGGGTGACACTCCCATAGACGCTGTAGTCCATGGATAATACACACTAGTATTATCCATGCCGTAGTCAGAGCTGCGACCGGGCTTATCGGCGAATTTGACCTGTCACGAAAAAATGGACCCCCCCCAAAAATGGTTCCCCCCGGTCCAAATACTAAGGAAGGGGTGGAGTCGCTACGCATTCTTCCGTATACTATCGGCGGTCAAACGGTCAACGGCTGAAATACAGCGCAGTCAAACAGTCAAGAGTCCTTTTGCGATGCGGTCAAGGGGTCAAGCAGCAAAAATGATTTTCAAGATTTCTTGACCCTGGTCGTAGCTCTGACTACGACATCAATGGGAGTGTCACCCCCTTGTAGTACACAAGAACGGGATGCAGGAAAACCCGGAACGGTCAGGAACGGAACGGAACGGAACGGAACGGAACCGGAAGTAATTATATGGCGATAATCAACATTATTGTAGAGTAGAGCTGCAACGATATATCGATATCGCCATATCGCGATACATCGCGATGATAGGTCAAGCGATACAATAATCGTCGCTAAACGCGAAAATCGATATATCACGTGACTGTACGTGAGGGTACGTGCTGAACCTCGTGGTAAAAATTATTACAGCTAGTTTGCGTGTTTCAGCTACTTTGCGTGTTTACAGCTAGTTTTTGCTGGTTTAGTTTGAAGTTATTGTAGCTAGCTCATCGATCTGTGGTGAGAGCGATGGCTAAATGCGATAGTTCCCAATGAGCGAGCGAAGAGTCGGGTGTGGCGCTACTTTTGTTTCCTGGCGACTGCTCGGGAGCGATAACCAAAATGAAGGACGTTGTTTGTTACTTGTGCCTGGACTATTTGAAGGCCAGCAGGAAATCACGGAGTGAGTCGTCGAGTAGTACATGTAAGCAGGCGACATTGGAAGCGCGCTATGTCGCACACAACCGATATATATATCGATATATCGCGATTAGAATCTGACCGATAATCGATACAGTACTGAAGGGTATCGTTGCAGCTCTATTGTAGAGCATGAATTGATGTTTTGTGTGAACATAACATGTAGCACTTACAGGCAGCTGCTGGAGGACTTTCTTGGGACATGGTATGGCCTGAACTATCTCTATTGCGCTACTGGATCTGTACTTAGCGTTGCGTTTATGTAAGCAGAGCAGGGGGCGAGCCTCAAGGACAGTAGAATAATTAGTGCTTGATGCTCTTTGTAGTATAGGTTACTTCGGCACTAGCTTGGCCCAGCTCTCTGACTTCCCTAGCACGTAACGCAACAAATGCCTCGTTCAGGTCATCCTCTAGTCTGCTGGGGAAAATTCGAGGGGCTAGCGCGCTAGACTACCCACTAGACTAGTCATCCTCGAAATCGAGGTCGTTGCATGCTGCCAGCAGACTTGGACCCGCGTGGCTACCTCGCTAACACTTCGTGGCTTCAAAATACTGTGCAACCCAGCCAACTCGCGAGACTAAACTGTTCTCTGACTTTCCCTGCAGGAGGCAATGGCTATTTTCATGATCCAAAGTACTGAGCAAAATTACCAGTTACGAGGAAACATTAATTGCTACTTCCGGTTCCGTTCCGTTCCGTTCCGTTCCGTTCCGTTCCTGACCGTTGGGGTTTTCCTGCACCCCCACAAGAACTAGCCTCGTTCCCAGGCCCACACGCGAAACGCGGAAGTGGGTCTGGCGACACTTGGCAAAATTCACGTATGTGCTGAGCTCAGCAGTCTTGATTTCGGGTAGGTGAATCACGTTCGTCCATTGCCAATTACTGCGTAGTAATTACATTCTTTACCTCGTGAAAAGTGTAGCCGTTTGATAAAACCGCTGTTCTAGCCTTCAAGACTCACCTCTGGTCGCTCCTTGGCAAGGACTTTCTACTTAGCCATCACCAACAGCTACCTTCCGCGTGATTTCGAATGCATGTCCAAGTAAGGAATGCAATCGATTACGCAGTTATGCTGACTGTGAACATACGGGAATTTTGCCAAGTGTCACCAGGCCCAACTCCGCATTTCGCGTGTGGGCCTGGGAACGAGGCTACACAAGAACAGCCTAGCCAGACTAGTCTCGGTCCCAGACCCAAACCAACCCCAGCGCGGATCGCTTCCAGTATCACGCGATCCGTGCTGGGGTTGGTTTGGGTCTGGGACCGAGACTAAGCCAGACGTTCCCCTGTAAGACCATACACATGATGCTACTGGAAAAAACGTAACTGATATACCTGCCTTGTCTGCAAGACTACATATGGTAAAGTATAGTACAACATTATTGACATACCTGCCCGGTCTGCCCACAAATGCCTTGACATTGAGGTCAATGGGTGTGTCCTTCTCCGGGAATAGTGACACCTTGACACAGCTGCTCAGCTTCTGAACAGGAGGGTGACTGCGAGGGAAATAGTGACTCAGTAACAGGAGGATGACTGCGAGGGAAATGGTGACTCAGTAATGGGACAGCCTTGTATCAATGCAGTGCTACAACCAATTATTTAAGGATGTAATAGTTTGCTATTTGCAAAATTAATGCATTCCATAATGACATTGTACTTTTAATGTAAACAAACCAGGTATCCCCTCAGAATTTACTCAATCTACAATTTTGAGTCAAACTAACTCCATGTTACCAGTTGAATGTGCTGGTATAGATACTCAAATGATTGGTTCCAAGAAACAGAGAAAAACCTTGCTGCTTCAAGGTTCAAGCCCATGGCCAGCAGCGCTCAAGGTCAATGCTCAGCCGAGTTCTACCAAATGCTCAACCCCTGATGCAGGGAACGGCCAGAGTAGAGAATGCTCAACCACCAAGACCCAACTACGGTACGTGCTTATAAAATTGATGCCAGGATATGGAATGCTTTCCTGACAGGTGTTTGCGGTACAGCTTCACTGCAAACCGGAAGGCTTCTACCGAGAATCAGAAGTTTTCTTCTGAAGATGTCGAAGGCTTCTTCCGAAGAGCGCATGCTTTGTACGTACCTAAGTTTCCGAAAAACAGTGCAGTGTCGCTTACAGACCTTCCAGAGCTTTGTTTAGGCCTTCTGAGGCTGTGCTTAGTTAGATCTTCCAGAGATGCTTTTGTAACAGAAACCCGGACCAGCGACGGAAAGGTTTCTGAATCTCGGTATCAATTTTAAAGATGCGTACCGCAAGTACAAGCGTATGACGTACAAGAGTCTGTACTTACACAACATGGCTTTCTCCATCAAACAAACCCTCAGCAAAAATTACCACAGAGCGAATGATGGTCTCTGGGTGGCAGAGGAAGAACAATTGGGTCAAGTACTTGCAAAAAAAAATTCCACACTATACGGTATGAGCACACTTGACTTTCAAGTTCCAATGGGTTGCCATTGCACTTAACGACTGTCACGTTGGCAGTACATGTATGTAAATTCACATAACGTGTGCATTATTTAGGATATACAATAATTGAGTAATTGAACTTGCAAGCGATCTACACATAAACACTCACCATTGCTGGTCTCTACTGAGAGCTCAATGTGCGGCTACAGAGGAAACATACATTATCATGAACTCAACATAGCCAGTGAAGTCCTACATGAATTATCAATATGTTAAGATTATAACTGTGTGTTTGTGTGTGTGTCCGTGTGTAACTGAAGTGGGATGTTGTTGAGGGCGGGACTAGACTAGTGACGTGCGACCGTTGGACTTCAATTAATTGAACCTCGAACTCCGCGAAGAATGTTCAAGAACATTGGGCATGAACTGGAACAGCTACAAGAGGATGCAATCTGGGAGCAGCAAGTCGAAGCGGATGCAATCGGGGAGCAGCAGTTGAAGCGGATGCAATCGGGGAGCAGCAGTCGAAGCGGATGCAATCGGGGAGCAGCAGTTGAAGCGGACGTGATCGGGGAGAAGCAGTTGAAGCGGACACAATCAGGGAACAGCAGCCTAAGTGGACGCAATCGGGCAGCAGCAGTTGAAGTGGACGCAAACATGGAGCAACAGTTGAAGCGGATCAATGCAATCGGGGAGCAGCAGCTGAATTGGATGCAATCGGGGAGCAGCAGCTCTGCACGGAGAGCTGTCTGGCGCCGGATTACTCACATAGGCGAATGAGAGGCAAATACATGTACTAGTTGAGCAAGTGAAGCGAGTGAAGCGAGCAAAGCTACTTGTATGATCAATCTGGGCCAGTAACTGTTTGATCAGCTAACGCTGCACTTCATTTGTAGAAGGCTGAGGCTACACAGTACTCCCTTCGCTATACAGTATGATAGATACTCCCTTCACTATCAATACATTAAGATTTTACGTGTCTGTGTGTCTGTGTGTCTGTGTGTGTGTCTGTGAGTGACGGAAGTGGGATGTTCGTGGGGCAGGACTAGACTATAGTGACGTGCAACCTTCGTACTTTAATTTATTTACTGAACCTCGAACTCTGCGAAGAATGTTCGAGAACATGGGCTGGAATCCAGTATGCAGTCGGGGAGCAGTCGAAGCGGACGCAATCGGGCGAGCAGCAGTTGAAGCGGACGCAATCGGGGAGCAGCAGTCGAAGCGGACGCGATCGGGAGCAGCAGCTGATCGTGAAAGCGGCGAGCAGCAGCTGAAGCGGGCGCAATCGGGGAGCAGCAGCTGGAGGCGGAGGCAAAGGGGGAGCAGCAGTGGAAGCGGATGCCGCAATCGTGCCCGCGAGCAGCAGCTGAAGTGAACGCAAGAAGCAGCTCTTCAGAGAGCTGTCCGGCGCCGATTACGCACGGTAGGCGAACAAGGGGGAAGTAGCTGAGCGAGCGAAGCGAGCTCAGCTACTTGTACAGTATGATAGATACTCCCTTCACTATACAGTATGATAGATACTCCCTTCGCTATACAGTATGATAGATACTCCCTTCGCTATACAGTATGATAGATACTCCCTTCGCTCACCGAGATCTTTCCCTGGGTTGTTGCATCAGGTACCACGGTACTGAACTCTGTCTTGAGCAATGTTCCAGCAGGAATCACACCCATGGGCTCTCCCAGACTCAGCTCCGTGGCAGGATCATTGGAATGTGCCACCTGCAGTGGTATTATTGAGGGGGATTCATACGTTAGCCAATCTGAGTTATGGTAGTAGCCTCTCTCCCCAACCTCCATCTATGCTATATATTGGTAGCCAAGTGGCTAACACTGCACAGACTGTGGACCTGCATCCGAGTCCCAGGTTCTGGATATTTCTTTCTCCTTCTGGGTGCACTCAGCCCTGCCCCAACAATTGGGAAGATTAAGTGATTTACCTTCAAGTCCTTCTGAGGGGGCAGTAAGCTTTCGGTCCCGGGGGACCTGGTTCAAATAGGCTCTCCGGCCCTTCTCCACGCAAGCCTTCATTAGCCACCATACATTTGTATATAGTGGTAAAATATAAACTATAGCCTATTTCCCAGAGCTTATTATTCTGAAATGGTATCTGAATCAACAGGGGCATCATATAGAATAACATGAGTCCACCAATAATTACTATGATACACTGTAGCTAGTTTCGACAACCAGTGACACTACTTCAGCTATAGAATTAACCCCTAGAGCTATGTGTATGTCATATCACTAGTAATAACAAAATGTACATGTGTATTAGCCTCGTTCCCAGGCCCCATCCGAAAAATCGGATGGGGCCTGGGAACGAGGCTACATGTGTATATGCTGGTGTATGTCGGCCATTCTGTGTATTCATAGGAATTCAGTCTGCAAAGCGCATGTACGTACTTCGGAGTTACACAGTGGACTGCCATTAGACAGTACTACATGTAGTTGGACGCTCCTCCACACTAATACACATCTGTAGGGATCCTAACAACAGGTCAGCTATAGATTCCATATAAGGAGTTACACAGTGGACTGCCATTAGACAGTACTACGGTACATGCAGTTGGACGCTCCTCCAAACTAATACACATCTGCAGGGATCCTAACAACAGGTCAGCTATAGATTCCATATAAGGAGTTACACAGTGGACTGCCATTAGACAGTACTACATGCAGTTGGACGCTCCTCCACACTAATACGCATCTGCAGGGATCCTAACAACAGGTCAGCTATAGATTCCATATAAGGAGTTACACAGTGGACTGCCATTAGACAGTACTACGGTACATGCAGTTGGACGCTCCTCCACACTAATACACATCTGCAGGGATCCTAACAACAGGTCAGCTATAGATTCCATATAAGGAGTTACACAGTGGACTGCCATTAGACAGTACTACATGCAGTTGGACGCTCCTCCACACTAATACGCATCTGTAGGGATCCTAACAACAGGTCAGCTATAGATTCCATATAAGGAGTTACACAGTGGACTGCCATTAGACAGTACTACATGTAGTTGGACGCTCCTCCACACTAATACACATCTGTAACAACAGGTCAGCTATAGATTCCATATAAGGAGTTACACAGTGGACTGCCATTAGACAGTACTACATGTAGTTGGACGCTCCTCCACACTAATACACATCTGTAGGGATCCTAACAACAGGTCAGCTATAGATTCCATATAAGGAGTTACACAGTGGACTGCCATTAGACAGTACTACATGTAGTTGGACGCTCCTCCACACTAATACACATCTGTAGGGATCCTAACAACAGGTCAGCCATAGATTCCATATAAGGAGTTACACAGTGGATTCCCATTCGACAGTGGTCGGTTGCAATAGTTGGACGCTCCTCCACACTAATACACATCTGTAGGGATCCTAACAACAGGTCAGCTATAGATTCCATATAAGGAGTTACACAGTGGACTGCCATTCGACAGTGGTCGGTTGCAATAGTTGGACGCTCCTCCACACTAATACACATCTGTAAGGATCCTTACAACAGTCGCTGGGTAACAGTTACCATGGAATATACACATCCACCTATAGCCAGACATGTGCGGTAAGTTACAAGGTAACTTTTCATGCCGCTCTGAGCCCCAGCTGCAGGCAACCCTTTTCCTGTGTCACTTACAAGGATAAGGATAAGGGAAGGGGATTTACGGACAGTCGCTTAATTCCGGACACAGCACTTCATGCCCCTCGCATTCGCTCCGTTAGCAATTCGTCTGAACTATGGTAAGTGCGTATGCATACCCTACTTCCGAACTTCCCAACGCTGTGCAGTTGTTACAAAACTGCTACTAGAGAGCGAAAGATGGGGGCCGTGTCCGGAAATCCCCTCCATTACCTCAGCTATGTACCCTGTACACATACACATACCAGAGCTTCTGAAGGTGTACAGAACGTAGTACCTTCTCATTGGCTTCAAAGTTCTTGAGTTCCAGCAGCAAATTCTGAGGTGTGGAAGTGGGAATGGAAGTGTGTGAACTTGAAAATCTTGCCCTCGCTTCCTGTGTAATTCAATCCCCCCTCCCGCTTTCCCTCTTCTTTCTTACCTAGTTCTTCTCCACAAATGCACAAGGTGTACCCCCCCCCCCCCCCCCCCCCCCCCCCCCCCCCCCCCCTCCCCACAACACACACCTGTTTCATTTGATTCAGTTCCTCCAGCCTCTTCTGTTCTGCCACCATATCTACCCCTGGTCCTCTGACTCCTCCCCCCTCCTTCCCCTCCTCCCCCCTCCCTCCCCCTCCCCCCTCCTCTCTCCTCCCCTCCACCCCCTTCCCTCCCCTCCTCCCCCCCACAACACACACCTGTTTCATTTGATTCAGTTCCTCCAGCCTCTTCTGCTCAGCCACCACATCCAGCCCCGGTCCTCTGGCTCCTCCCCCCATCTGGAGGGTCTCCTGGCTAGCTGGAAGGTAACCTCGTACCTCACCATCCGCAGAGCAACAAATCAGCTCTTCCTTCCCATCCAAGCGGTAGTCCGCCTGAAAAGAAATTGCACTGTCATGTACCTCAACACAACACACAGGAGAGGAACTCCTTTCCACCTGCCCACTTTCTAGCCTCATTCCCAGGCCTGATCAGCCCAGATTTTATCTCACAGCCGTAGAGATTTTTCTCCATGGCTGCGAGATAAAATCTGGACGGAGGCCTGGGAACGAGGCTATACCCACCTACCTATGACACACACAAAACTACATGTATTTCCATACATACATGTACATCAAGTACAGATAACTTTTTTTACCCCAAACAACGAAATGGGTTCTGAATAGATCTGAAGCTGACAGTAGAGAATGGGCAAAACTTTTATTCTAGAAGACGTCTGATGTTCTGCTGGGTTTTATGCGGAGAACACCTAGCTAGGATTCCCCAAAAAAACTACGTGTAAACTGCTAACACTAGCCGTATACACTAGCTGGTATTTCCTGCAGAAGAGTGGCAGCAAGATGACTTGTATCGTCAACATCAACGGTGACTACTATACTCTGGAGAGACGATAATATGATGCAATGGACGATCGATCTGAAGTAACTTGCGCACCTGTAGTTTAGATATTAATTCCAGAAGACGCTCACCAGGAGGTGTTAAAACGAGTCAAACTACCCTGTGCAGGAACTTGGGCCAAGAGGGGGGAGTGGTACGTATTTTCGAAGGGTGCGTATTAGCGGGAGACTACAGAATTCTTAAAGCTGAGGATGGGTGAATATGTACACCTAGGTATAGCCGCATTTCCGAACTCTACCACCTCTCCCCTTTCCGCTCCCACCTCCCACTCATGTGCACACAGAGAGAGTGACATCATTGATCATACATGTAAGTACTGTAGATTTCAGTTCAGTTCAAACACGTACACGTTTGCAGAAACATATACATGCATATGGTGTCAGCGCAGTGTAGGTCATAATGAGATTCATAGTCATGCAGGTATAGTGCATGGATGCCATACGCACTACGCCATTCACCACACGCGGTGTGTATGAATACAGCGGTTCGCACCAAACTTGCAATTTGAAAACCGTCAAGTGTAAGGCAAAGTTCAAGCGACAAGTCACACTCTAATTAAAGCACGCCATCATCAATGATGATAGCGTGCTTTAATTAGAGTGCTCAGTACTGTAGTATAATAACTGGCTTTTTGGTTCTTCAACTACAGAAATTGCAATATTCTGTGAAGATATACAACGATACGGAGAAGTCTGTTCACGTGGAGAAATCTCCACAATGTACATCACAAATATGAAGATGTTGGCAACCTCGGCTTGGCTTTGTACCATGAGTTTGAGGATGATGTTCCTGACAGTGGGGAGTTTAATGTAGGCTACTTTGAGGGTAGGCAGCAAAAGAAGAAGTGGCTAGTGTCGCCTGAGGACCTTCAAGCAATGTACACATTCAGTGTTTCTTTTAGAAAATCGTTCGAGGGGGGGCAGAATCGTAGCGCGGCGAGGTAAGGGGAGGAGGCATGAATAGCTTTGCATACATAACACTTCTTGGGTATCATTCAGTAAAGATTCAAGGGGGGGCGAATGCCCCCCCTAAAAGAAACCCTGCACATTTTATGAAGGAAAACCTTGCATTTCTCTCTGGTGTGATGGAAAGATTCCTGAGAGTGAAGCAAGCTTAAGTGATCAAGAAAGAGAGAACCCCCCCCCCCCCCCCCCCCCCCCCCCCCCCCCCCCCCCCGAAAGAGCAAAGAAAAAAAATGCGATGCTCTCCAATTCCTCTTCGAGGGAGGAGGAATTGGAGAGCATTTTTCTGCAGCTGAAAGAGAAGCATGGGAACACCTACTCTGGCCCACAACTAAGGTTGTGGGTACGCATGGTTGTGGCAAAAGCTCACACTGATATGGATGACCCTCCTAGAGTTCCTATGGTTACAGGAATGGTTCATAAACAACCACATAAGGGGTCCTTAACTGATGCATTTGCCTGTGCGGCTACTGCAATAGCCAAGGAATTATCGCCGACATCTGCTAATTCTGGTTCTACACATGATCAAGTGGCATTTTCTCCTAGCAAGAAAATTGACCTGCGTTTGAAAACCTATAGAGCAGCTACGTGCATGCCAGTTGCAACAGCTCCTAGAAGATGGGATCCTGAGTCAAGAAGAGTTTACTTCCCAGAAGCAAATAGTTTTAGATCACCTGGTTTGAACAATCATCTCATGTGCTGCCGAACTGTAATACGTGTGTACACTACCAGTGGGAGCGGGTATTGATATACAAGCACATGCCATGGTCATGGTCTCACTTGTTAAATATGAGCATGATGTAATACTATCCATTGTTGACAGTCTTGTGGTGTTAGCAAGGAGAATGCAGTGAGCACCAAGCTCTGAATGTCATCCCCCAACACATCTGCTTCCATGTCCATTGACCCGAGTGTAGACTTCACCTTATAGAGAAAGCTTCCTCTATTGGGTTGTAGTCAGGTGAGTAAGGTGGCAAAAAAAATGCACTAGAGCACCAACCTCGTGAATCATTTCTTCATCATGATGAATGGAACCGTTGTCCATCACTACGACACTGTGGGGATTTTTGCCATCAAGTGAGGTAGAAGAGATTTTGTACAAATCATAGAACACTTCACCGTTAACAGAGCCAGCCATTGTCTTGCAATCAAGTATTCCATTGACGGACATGAAGGCAATTGCAGAGACTCTGTTTCCTCTCACCAACAGCTATTCGCTCACAAGAGGTTTTCCTCTGAGACTGCATCCATAGCGTCTGATGGCAGCACGTCGATCACACCCAGTTTCATCCAAGAAGACGAGCATCTCTGGATCATAGTTATGTTTATAGAGTCAAGTGCCCGCTACAGCAACGTACTTCACAATTCGGGTCCACTAGGGTTGAAATCTAGCGCATAAATTCAAAGGGTGGACCACGATGAGCCAGTATTTCATTTTCATCCAATGTTTCGACCCAACTGGGTCTTCCTCAGGTCTGTACCTGAGGAAGACCCAGTTGGGTCGAAACATTGTATGAAAATAAAGTTTTATGAAATCCTGGCTCATCGTGGTCCACCCTTCGAATTTATGCACTGCATCTCTGGATCATAGATAGAAACTTCAGAAGCAAAAAGTGGTCGGAGGAAATCATCCCTTTGGAGAGCTGCCAGTCTTAGCCTTTGCCTGGTAAACCCAATTCTCTACAGAAAACTGCAGATGGTGGACAGTGAGACATCTGCCCCTGTAGTATCCAGCAGCTCTGAAACGATCTCATGAAGATATATCCCAGGGTGCTTCAGAAAAAGAGTAAATTCCAGGACTGTTGTAAGCTTTCTGTAGGCTCTTGTGGAAGGATGATCCTTTTTCTTCACACCACCAGTCTCCCTGAAGCGAGCTACGGTTCGAGAAACCGTGGCCGAATCTACGCCAAAGTTCACAGCAACATCCTTGCACTTCAAGCCTAGAACTTCCTTCTGCCAAACAATCCTCCACTTCAGAACTTCGCTGTAAGCGCTAGTCCTACAAGGCTCATACGACGTACCGGCCATATTCCGGGCTAAATTTGAATTTGTTGTGAAATGTGCGCATGCGCACTTAGACGGATGACGACTTCCAAAATTGCAAGTTTGGTGCAAACCGCTGTAACATTACGCAGTAATCATTAGGCGAACACGTTACTCAACGTTCGAGTGGAAATGAAATCTACAGCAGTCTAAGAGTACAACCTTTTGCTGTTAGAGTGCAGTCTAAGAGTACACTGCTCATCACGTGGACAATGACTATGAAACTTTAATCCACGTACAACATGGTACCATCCCTCACCTGCACTATTCCAGCAATGTGGGAGGAGAACGTGTCCTTGAATATCACCTCTCCTGTCCTACTGTTCCGGACATCCAACTTTCCACTCGACCACCCGGTGATCAGCTCCGGGACTCCGTCGCTGTCCAGATCAAAACTGTGCAGACATATCGGTTGATTTTTGGACTGTGATGTGTGTGTGCACATGTTGAGAATGTGTGGGCGTGTAAGCATTTTGGCGTGTATGTGCGAGTGTGTGTGCATGCATTCGTGTGTGTATGTGTGTGTGTGTGTGCATGCATGTACATGTGCACGTGTGTGTGTGTGCGTGTGTGTGTGTGTGCGTGTGTGTGCGTGTGTGTGTGTGCGTGTGTGTGTGTGTGTGTGTGTGTGTGTGCGTGCGTGTGTGTGTGTGTGTGTGTGTGTGTGTGTGTGTGTGTGTGTGTGTGTGTGTGTGTGTGTGTGTGTGTGTGTGTATGTGTGTGTGTGTCAGAGTGAACATTTGGCCTGAGAATGAGGCAAGGTGGCCTCGGCAGGAGGCAATGAGGAAAGAGGCAATGTGGCCTGGGAATGAGGCAAAGCGGCCGGGAATGAGGCAAAGCGGCCGGGAATGAGGCAATGGGGAATGTGGCAATGTGGCCGGGGAATGAGGCAATGTGGCCGGGGAATGAGGCAATGTGGCCGGGGAATGTGGCAACAAATTATGGCCTGGGAATATTGCAATGTGGTAGGAGCAAAGATACAGTTGATATATCAACCAGCCAACAGATCAGACATATCCACCTTAATCCTCCAGAATCTCTCATGTCCTCCATACACACCCACAATCCCATTGGCCAGGGCATAGCCAAACCGGTTCCCACTGATGGGACAAAGGGAGGTCACCACCTCAGCTTCTGACAGCTCTGGAGAGAGAACAAGACAACAGCGCTAGCAGTCACAACAGAGAACCAATCAGACAAATACATTGCATACACATACATAGATAGTTTCTTTCACTAGCCCTGTACACTTTTAAAGCGGTCTGGAAAAATGCTATAGCATCATTCCCAGGCCCACAACTGGTTTCGGTTGGAGGAAGAACGTGGAGGAGAGGCTTGTATCGTGAGTACACACAGTACAGAAAGGGCTCAATTAGGAATGGAGTCCATTGTCTCAGCACGAGCCATGTTTCCGTTGTGGCCGGACGAACCATGAATCCAGGGACTGTAGATTCGCGGAGGCAACGTGCCACTGTTGTGGTAAGAAGGGCCATATTAGGCACGGAGCTGAGAGCACTAGCGGCAAAAGCAATGCAAAGATTGACAGAGTTTCGTACTGAGGGGACACCCTGGGATCCCCCCCCCCCCCCCCCCCCCCCCCCCCCCCCTCCCCCCAGGAAGTTTCTCTGTTGGCTATTTTGGGTCCCAGAAGCCATTAAAAGCTAGCCTCATACACAATTTTGTCTCACAGCTAGCTTTGGAGTCGGAGGGAAGAATTTCAGACAGACGTGCCACCATGACATCACAGGGCTATAGACCCCCCTCCACAACACAGAGCCTCAAAAGAAAGACAAATGTGACGAGTGCTCATAGCATGTGACTTATTTGTTGCAATGATTTAACAGTATCAGGCAGCATCTGGAAAACGACGTAGTGCAACTGATTTCGAGTGCACTTTGCCATACCGTGATGTTCAATACAGTTGTGTTTAGTGTAGGACAATCTGAAGAACAATTACAACGTCATCCAGCGGACACTGCTATCGATCACCGCTGTAGCACAGGAGGTGTGCCAATAATCAGGCAGTTGTGATACTCATGACATTAATTGTAAAGTTTAATCAGTACAAATCAGAGTTATCAGAGTTGGCTACCGACCAAACCATAACATACCCGCAGGAAAACACGAGAGGAAGAACAGGGCTACAGTCTACCATGTTTGCATGCTGATACTTTGTGGAAGGACTATGTCACAGCAGCTAGGGTGATTAGGTCACAATCGGGACGTGCTTGCCAACCATCCCCAAGAAGCTGCTCGTTCGGGTGTACAGGTGAGAGTACATTGATCTCGCTGAACTGCTCCCCCAGACCAGTGCACATGATGCAGCGACCCCCGAGCTGGGGCCAAGGTGGACCTCCACAATTTGGGGATTCATCAAGCCCACAAAATACAAGGCATGTACTCGATGAAACGGGAGAAGTTGCAGAATTCGTCCATGGTCGGCGTGATGTACATCACGCCGCCCTTCTCCCACCTCCAAGCCATCTCACGAGTTATCACTCAGAGGTATATAGACTCCATCGCTGAATGGGTGGAAGAATTTTCCTCTGTATGGCTGCTACGGTGAAGCAGTCCCCTGAAGCTATGTCGGAGATGATTGCATACCAGTTGCTCATTATTAACGTAAACAAACAAGATGATGGCATGTATTGGAGGGTGTACGAAGATGATGGCATGTATTGGAGGGTGTACAACATTCACTATCAAAACACAGCTGCAGCAGAAAGTCGGCAGTGGTCATGACTGGACATCGATTTGCATCCCCGGTTTTTACCGGGAAGTCAAAGATCACCTGCTTTTACAGTACATGAGGCAGTACCTCATACAGCTCAGTCACAGTGGCCTCAGAGGACAAAGGATGTTTACTGGGAGGACAAAGGCTGTCTTCTCCTGCAGTACGTACATGTACATGTACTTGCAACAGCACCTCACATGGCTCAGACCACTGTGCAGTTAGGCCCCCGAGGACAAAGGATGTTTACTGGGAGGACAGAGACTATTTCCTCTGACAGTAGGCAAACGCCCATTGGGGGGGGGGGGGGGGCTCTTAAATCAGCAAGCACAAGTGGCCTGGGAATAGCTGCTCGTGGTTTAATGTCCCCAGGGATTGCTCCTATAAGACTGCCAGCAAGTTCCACCATGTTTGTGTCTCCTGTGAAGGCCAGCCAAGAGCTGTGACAAAGTGTCATTTAGTCCGCTCACACATTGCTTGTGTGACTATTAGTCACATTGCTATGCTATACGTCTGTATAATTACCCACTCTTTCTTGCTGTCTACTGTATGTACGTACTGCAGTGGCACACTGCAGTGGGAGGGTGATTTTCAGTCCATCAACTGTGCAACAAGATGAGACTTCTGCTGGCGTGAGAGACACAACACTTCAAACCGTTCAACGACAGACATCCGAGGATATTGAATGACTGAAGGTGCAATCCTCGCCTCTTAAGAGTGCTACATTGCCATGACACACGTAACTGATCGTGAGTATGCACTCGCATGTATTTGGACCCAGTCACATAAGAAGAGAAACTACATGTACATGTAAGCACTTCATTCCTTAGAACTGGTCGCTAAATAGATGTGCGTGGGGCATACAGGGTGTTCCCATGCAGTCCACCACGAGGACAGTGATTGGGATGTACTTGAAAGGCAAGATTTCATGGATGCTACCATGTGGGTGGGTGCTACCATAGTACACGTGCTTTTCATCTTCGGCAGATTGAGGGAGATTACTACTCACAAGTTCGATCTATCATACTATCTGACACCGGCCGCTGATAACCCAAGGGCCGGGCCAAGGCCCCCCTCTCTGACAACTAGAGTTTGCGTCAAAGCTTCACCCTTTCAGGAAACAGGTACAAAGTTTCTTGGGGCGAACTGGCGACAACTTGTGCCGGTGGCAGGAACGTTGGCTTATGTGGCCATCCACGGCAAGCATCCAGGGCCCCATTTCTGTCCGCTGCTGGTGTGGACCAATCAAAATTAAACACATGCTATACATGTAGCTCCCATATCAGGGCGGCAAAAACAGCTGCAGCAGTGGGTGTTGAAGACTGAACCACAGGTCGATTAGAAAGTGCCGCATATTAGGTAAACAGTAATTGCGTGCTCTTAAGCTAGCACATGCGCTTATAGCCCAACAGGTGAACACACCTGCTATACATGTAGCTTCCATATCAGGGCGGCAAAAACAGCTGCGGCAGTGGGTGTTGAAGACTGAACCATAAAGACATCAGGTTGATTAGAAAGTGCCGCATATTAGGCAAACCGTAATTGCGTGCTCTTAAGCTAGCACATGCGCTTATAGCCCAACAGGTGATTAGACCATGGAGAAGTCGTCGTCAGGGAAGAGCCTGGGAGAGCTGTTTTGTCAAGTCATGTGATGCAGTATGCCCCTGTGCGGCTACGACTCAACAAGACATCAGCCTCGTTCCCAGGTCCTTGCTTGCAGCGCAGGAAAGCAAGGAGGTTCTGGAAAGTTTCCTCACATGAGTGTGACGTAATCGGCTAATGGATACACCATGTTTTGCGTGCTGTTCAACAACCATCTACACGTTCAACACTTGGTGTGTATGACAGTCACGCTCCATTAGCTAGATACATGTTACCTGGTACCATCGCTCTTGCTGCTCTGAGCCCCAGTCTGCCCATGTTAATTTCAACCCTGACGTCACTGATGTGTTAAATGTACCACTGAACTGTACTGCAAGCAATGGAAGCTGAGCGGGGCCTGGGAACAAGGCTACTGCAGACAGGAGTAAACTACCCACTACTGGAAGTGGGAAACGAAAGATTAAGTTTCAACTTTGGGAATAAGACTAGCATCTCCCTACCTCAAACTTAGCATGGGGAATATCTTGGCAAGGGAGGAGGAGCTAGAGCGCACACCTGCACGTACCTGCAATTAGCTCATCATCCTGAAAGACTCTTATGTCGTAGTCCTCGGAGCCCACAATCAGCTCATCCTGGCTGTCCGAGTTGAAGTCACACAAGGTCAGAGAGCAAACATTGTCCCCCGTCACCTGGAGGAGGTTACATGTACAATTCACACACCAAACTCACATCACCAACACACACACACACACACACTCACACACATCTACACTCACACACATCTACACACGCACACAACTCACGGTCCAGAATTGGTCCTCCCCCTCCCAGTCAACGCCCTGGATGGAGCAATTACCCCCCACAAATGCCAGGGGCTCCCTCCTCCCTGACAGATTACCAACTACTATGGCATTTGCACCATCAGGAGCCTACAATGAAGAAGAGACACACACAACATGAATGCATGTACCCTCCAGGGGAGGTATTTTCAATGCACACTTCTGCAGAGCTCTACCACATGGGAAGTAGACGCCACAGACGGCAGTACACAACAAGAGGCAGCCAGGGATGGGCGACATACCCTGTCTACTTGTCATCAACTTCAACCTCCAAACTAAAAATGATGAGGAGCACTAACCTCCTTATAGAAGAGGTCAGAATTCTGCTCGACATCATAGGCAAGAAGATTGGTCTGCGACCCCACCAGGAGAACATCGCGGTCTAATGCTGGGTTCAGCCCCCCAGCTGCTACGGACGTGATGTGCTGACCGATGCTGAGTAGACTCACGTCCGACTCCGTGGAAGAGACACTCAGTCTACTATCACTGAAGGTGGTTGCTAGGCGACGGTGAGGTGAATGGATGAACACCTGCAAAAGGTAACAATACTTCATGGTCCCTCAATCCAATTTGGGAATGAGTCTAATATTATTACACAGCAGGAAAATGAGGCATATAAAAGTTTACTGAGATTACTTACTCATTCCCAGGCTGTCCTTAGTCTCGGTCCCAGACCCATATACGTTCTGGATGAAAGGTCTGGGAATGAGACAAGGCTGTCCTATACACAAACAAAACATTTTGAGCAACGACAAGCTGGGAGGGGCCTGGGAACAAGGCTATGTCAGACCTAGGACTTTGGTGGAGTCCGACATTCGTCAGATCACTGGAAAAAATCATAATTTTGTATTTCTTGGAGTCTAATTAGTAGTGAGACTGTGCTATATCAGATTCACAAGATAAATTGGATCTTACACAGCATTAGAACAAAGATGGTGCAGTCAGTGCTACAGTAGACTGGAGCATACTCAGTTCCACCCACTTCTTGCAAGACAAACGTCCTGCAGAGGTGTGGCTACACAAACACCTTGGCCACGTCCGACATAAATCTACAATTCAGAGTGCTTTCCTGAAACTTCATCCGCTATGTGCAGAGTTGTGCCTTCAGGTTGCAACGGCCCATAAATGCTAAGGTCAGAGCTCTAAACCAACAACTTATCTGCAACACATCTCCCACTAGTGGTCAAAGCACAATTGGAAAATCAAAGACTGACGACAACTTCACTAGCAGTGAGAAACGGTTCCACTTCTAAACGCAACTCTTGCACTAGGTCCATGCAGAGTTGAAATGTCTGCTACATGTACTGTACATACTGAGACCAAGGGATCTACGTGATTTAGAAACCCGAGAGCCCTGGGCTGTAATGTCCCGAGCACAGCGAGGGCCCTACTAAGGGCCCGAGGGTTTCCAAATTGTGTCGATCCCATTGGTCTCAGTGTCTAGAGTATAGCAACGGTAACACGCTAGCGCTTCAGTTTTCAACTAAAATAACCTAGCAATGCCGAAAATTGAAAACAGGAACCACGTAAATAACCTGCAGCAACTGTTAACAGCTACCCACGATCTAGCCTCGTTCCCAGGCCCAAGACGGGGAGGAGAAAAGGTCCACTGTTTGCACATGTGCTAAATCGCAGTGGAATTCCTCTGGCACCATGGACGTTCGATTATGTTTGTACAGTGCGGCTAGTGAGTGGCGTGCGTTACAACAGCTCTCGATCGTGCTCTCCTATGCCCTCAGGTGGCAAGATGCTCCTGAATTTAGATCTATAAAACAGCGACCTGCGAATGAAAGATGGGATGTTTTCGTGTGGCTACCGTCACACCGACCGGGTGGAGTCAGTATGCTCTTCCGTTACGAATGTCGGGTAAGTCTATTGCTGGTGGCAGTGCAATTGTGGTTGTGTCTCCCCTCATCTCGCGGATGGAGGACCAGTGCTACTGTGTAGCAAAATTGATAGCGTCACCCCGCTCGACCATGTGGCTACGGAGACATCATTTGCACCCTCCCCTTTATCAACACGTGTTACGGTTACGGATAATTAAGCACATGCGTAAACAGTGGAAACCAGGCCCTTTTCTCCTCCCTCTCTCAGGCCTGGGAACGAGGCTACCCACGATCTTACTAGTCCCAGAACCAGACCCATTTGCACAGGGAGCGAGAGGGTCTGGGCACATGCACGTCTACATTTGAGTCGTCTGAGCTGTGAAATGATGCAATCAAGGTGTGGCTAGCTACATATGCATGGTCAAAGGTCAACAGGCAAACAATCAGCACGGTCAAAGGTCAAAGGTCAATGGGCGAAAATCAGCATGGTCAAGTCAAATCATGAAAGTGCTGGTCAGAGCTTTGACTCGTGGGTGGTTGCAGCTGTGACTATAGACTCAATGGTGGTGACCTCCCCTAGGCCCGGTACTAAGAGAGCTGCTGCTGTTTTGTCCTTTGAACCTCAGTAAGGCAAGTAAACAGGAAGGGATCCCTCAGAATTGTTCACAAAGGTTTCCACAGGTGAAAAATAATTGACTGCCAAGTACCCCTAAAATGCACTCGCCAGCGCTCAGCCATAGATACTATTATCTATGGCTCAGCTCTCCGAATGGTGCGCATTAATTGGGAACCAAAACCTGCTCCACCCACCTTGCCTCCGTTTGTGGCGGCCGTGAGGCAGGGGTGCTTCCCATCGTACTTGCCGACCGTCACCAGACGCGGGAATATCTTCTGGTTCAGCTTCAAAGTGAATATAGGTACAAGCATCCTGACAGTAACAACTTGCCCCCTTCTTATCTTTGTTTACCCGCCTGGGCAATGCAGGCTCGTTCCCATTCCAGTCCAGACTGGGACGGTCGTTCATTACAGAGCAGAGATTCCGCGGGTATGGGAGTGTCGTGCAACGAAAGCAGGCGTGTGCGGACTGTTTTAGTGCAGGTATCTCGCCGAAGCTTGGGGCAAATGAGTAGACTACCCATCCCAGATACCAGCCGTCTCGGGCCTGGGAACGAGGCTACCATCGGGATCTGGCCCGACTAGCTACAGTACTGCATGCTGCGTTTACACTGACAATAAATGCAGACATTGCAGTCCACATAGCTACAGTATTAATTTTGGTGACAACAGAATAGTGTACAACTGGATGCGTTTTGGATGTAGCCTCGTTCCCAGGCCCCGCCCAGCTTTTCGTCTCTTTATTTATGAAGTTCGTACCAAATAGCTAAGATTTTAACAAATGCTGGGGTGAGAAGGCCTGGGAACGAGACTAATATGCAGTACAATTTATAGCCCCCCCCCCCCCCCCCCCCCCCCCCCCCCCCCCCCCTCCCCATGCAAGGAAGGGGAACAATTAAGGCTAAATATGCAGCTGCAGTAGTTACCACTCTACGGTAACATACGCTAATAATGGGTCTAGCTATATATAGCTTCATACAAAGCAGCAGACTACCTGCATGGATAGCTAAATAAAGTCACTACAGAATGCATATAGTTTCCAACCAAGGCCTAATAAACATGCATGTACTAAATGAGTCAACTTCAAAGTGTCTTAAATTGTTTCAGATGCCAGTTTTCAGGTGGAAGATTTGGTGGTTGGTATGGACCCCAACGACAGAGTCGAAAGTGGCGTCACACTGCATCAGAGCTCCTGACATACGCTCCCATTCCCCAATGCATGGTTTCTTGCAGCGTAATATCTGATTGCGAGTATTAATGCCAAATACTTCAGTTCGTCCCGATCCCGTGATGTATTTCAGAGTGCCTGGAATACGACGCCAGCTTCCAGCTCCATTCACAGGGATTGCGAAGATAGCATTGGAAGTGCTAACGCCGTACACATAGTCATGTCCTGCATCAAGTTGCTTCAGAGCTCCACTAACTCGTACCCAGGTCTCTCCCCAGCATGGCTTCTTGCACTTGAAGATGGCATTGGATCGGCTGACTCCCCATATGTACCCATTTCCTGAAGCTGAAACGTGCTTTAGGGCTCCCCGGATGCACTGCCAGTGACCCGTTCCATCGGCAGGACGCTTGAAAATCTGGTTAGCGTTATTCACACCCCATACCTCCTCATCACCCACATCTATTTGTTTGAGGGAACCAGTCACGCGAGTCCAGCGTCCAGTGCATGGCCTGGGGCACTTGTAAATGACGTTCTGTCGGTTGACTCCCCACATGTAGTTGACGGAAATTGACACATGCTTAAGGCTTCCCGAGATTCGTCGCCATTGAGCGTGTGTGGAGGTGATGGCAATGCACAACAGCAAAATAGCTAGGAGCTTCTGCATAGCTGGTTTGATGTCGCAACTTGGTCAATAGATAACTTTCAGAGAAGATAGACTTGCAAACAACTGTTTCCTGCTAGCAAGTACGTATCAACTGTTGCAAAAGAATATTTATGTGCAATCTTTGACGAAATGCTATTCATCTTTGGGTCGTATGGAGGTGGTAACATTCCAATTCCAGAGTTGCTATTACAGTTAACCCTTAGGTCCAGGCTTAGGATAACTAACTGGAGTACAATATATTTTGTAGAACGAAATATGTAAACGAACACAAATAGCTTTTGGGGGAGAGTGTTTAAGTTGACATAATTTGGCCAACCTACATTTACTACAATGGACACTGTAGAACTCCTACACCTAAAATCTGATGTTGCCAGCTGGGGTCACAGGTGCACCAAGTTGACCTGGTACAATAAGTAAGTGCAAGGGAGAAGATGTAAATTTGTCTCTTTCATGGGTATAGCCAAGCACTTAATTACAAAATCTAAAAACTTCATAAAACTACACTGCAGGCGCCTGACCAGGTACTAGCCTCGTTCCCAGGCGCTCGGTAATGCCTGGGAACGAGGCTATGTAGGTACTGCTTCAGAATTTCATTAGGAACACATGAAGAGCCCTGGGCATATGCATATTAAATGGAATTAAGTGCCGATACATGTAGTTCATATCTCATTCCCCTTCCATGGGCCACCGCAGTTTACGCATGTAGAATGAGGTTGTCCACTTGTCAATGAGCGCTTGGTATTAAGGTAGCTACTGGAAGAAATTGCAACGTGTCGAGTTAACTTTGCTACTTGTCATGCATGGGTACGAGGCTAACATTTGGGTAGTTACGACAAAACCGTTGTATATTGGATGCTCTGTTCTGTTTCTGTATTTCTGCCTGACAACAGATAACTTGAAACATTACTAAAACGGTGTTTTTTAATTTCATGGTTCACAGCAGCAAAAAGGAACTTAATTATTGGACTCATTCCCAGGACCCCACAAATAGCTACCTTATCCAGTACTGCAAGCTGCAGAGCTGCCAACCTCATGCAGACTGTACAAAAGGGTGAGATTTGGGGTTCATGTCCATAAAGCCAATATAAATGTGTAGTTTAGGCTAGAACCAAAACATCTGTGAGACTCCATTGAAATCTGATGTGAGACCCACAGGTAAACGGTGAGAGTTGGCAGGTCTGAAGCTGTAATGCGCGGATCGCTTCCAGAATCCATGAGTGACACTGGAAGTGATCCGCGCTGGGGTCTTTTGGGTCTGGGAATGAGACTAATATAGATGGAAGCCTGCAGCTGAGATATACATGCACATGTATGCAGGGTAGCTAATTTATAACTTGTTGGAGGAGTAGTTTTTATTCTGAAGTAAGGTGTTGAATTTTTACCTCCAAGCCCCTTCAGCCAATGGCTGATCTCCCAAGGGGAGGAGGGGTAAAGAAAGCACTTCACCAGTGAAGCAACAGGTGCATGGGATTCGAACCAGGGAGTTTTGGTCCATAGTTAACCACCTAGCTGGCCACAAGTCAACCACAGTGTGCCATGCAGTAATTAATCCGTGGCCGTGGTGAAAACCCGGACCGGACCGGACCGGGTTTTCACCACGGCCTTAATCCGTGCCCACTCAACTATTCTGGGACTCCACCCTGATTGTTTTAGTTGCAATAACTGAGTGGCCAGAGTTTAGTAGGAAGCATGATAAATAAGATTCATTGGTGTAGTACTTCACCAAGGAAACCCCATCCTGTGGTTACTATGGATACAGATTGGGCTTTGGATCGAATCACCCACATTCATTAAACTTCTTGGTGTCTCCCTCTCCCCCCCCCCCCCCCCCCGGAAGAAAAAAGGGCTGGTGCTAATGTGTTCTCAGTGCAGGAATGCTATCACTGCTTACCCATGGGATCCAAACTTTATAATTGTCAATTTGCAGCCAACATCATGCACCACAGATTCCAATGTACTACTCCTTTATCTCCGCCTTCAGCCTTGTGTAGTTTTCAGTGCAGATCGAATGGCTCGTTATTGTTGAAGCTAGTATATCTGAGTGCTGTTCACTTTTGATAATTTGTTCGTTTCGCTATTTTAGAATGAGATTTTGGAAAAATGAAGTGAATGTGGCATAAATTATATCGTGGCAGCAATCTAAATCTACTGTAATCAGCATAGAGCTGGCTAATTCACCCATCATGGGATCGACCTCTTCTACACAAGATCCATAGCCTTAGACCTAGGAAGTAGGAACAAGGTTGGTATAATTATTAGCCAACATTTGATACGACCCTGATTAGAAGGCACAACCATTTTCACTGGATTTAAATATGCATGACTGTTACATCACATTTTGGGTGGAAATTCATACCAGCCTGATCGCGTACTGCAGTTTTCATGGATCCATGCAGTCACGCCACTATAAAGTAGTAGCGAGGCTGTAGCTACAAGGTATATCTGGAGCACGAACTGTTCATACACTCATGGGAGCACATTAGCCTCATTCCCAGGTCATTCCAATGCACCCCCAGTCTTTGATGCTTGCAGTATGCGAATACAGGAAGTCTAGGAGATTAGGTCACATGCAGTAGTTAATGATAGACAGACGGTAGACACACAGGGACGGTGCCCGACAAAGGATCTCGAAGCCTGGCCTTTCTTGTAATGCCAGTACTAGGACTGGATGCTGTTCATATTAGCGCAAGATGATGCCACACACGGGCAGGTCAATGCGAAACGTGAAAAATGACGGTCGGACACCACCCCGGTGTGTCTAACATGTCTACCTGACATCCGACTGCACATGACCAAATCTCCCAGGCCTTCCCTTGTACATGTATTTGCATACTACAAGCAATCAAAGACTGGAGGTGGGAATGACCGGGGAACAGAGGCAAACATGGCATTTTTGTAAACACAATATTTCATCTACAGCGTATAAGAGCTACAGTACCACATAAGGAACTACTTACCAGTAGACTGTACAATAAACCCAAGTCTGTTCCTGACCCATTGAGCTTCTTGAGCCATTTTATGTTTGTCAAAAAACACTAAAAGTGCCTTGTATCTTTCTACAACATCAAAGTTACAGAGAGTTTGTAGTTTACGCAGATCGACTGGGCACAGGTGCATGGACTGTTCGAAGTCTTCTGATAAGTGGCCAGACCCATTCATACAACAGGAATACCAAATACAGTGATCAATGCCCAACAGGTGGGATATCTCATGTACCAGTAGTTTGCAGCTTCTTTGCAGGATGAGTCTTCTTCGTTCCTTCGTTCCTATGGTAACTGAGCTGAACAGCTGGTGCCAGAATTCTGTGGAGAACGTAAGAGTTGGGTCGTACCTGCAAAAACTGAAGGTACCGACACGGTGGTTGCCGGCAGCCATTCCCGCAACAAAGAGATCACTCGACGCTTCGTAAAGATCTGACATGGTCAGTGCCATCAGGCAGAGGGCATCGTTGGGAATGCATTGTTTCAGCTTCAAAAGTACAGAGTTCACATGGAGTTGGTAACGACCAGATTTGTCATCAAAACGAGAATCCAATCGATACTTGGCTGTTCTGTTACTTTTCCGGGTTGCCTCCTGGTGCCGGCTCTGCTCTCTTGATTCAATCGTATCCACCCAGTATACCACATCCTTGTCAATCTTGAGTGCGACCGGTGGCAAGACTTCCACCGGCAAGCGGAAAAATAGCTGAGCATACTCAGCTAGATCAGAGAAATTGGGAGTAGTAACACCGTCAAATTCTCCCAGAGGCAAAAGGTAAATCTTTCCATCTGGGTACTTCTGTGGCAGACTGCTTCCAGCTGGGATGAACGAACTCCTCATGTACTTCCGCTTTCTGTTAGACAGCCACGGGCATTCTCTCAGAAACTGTTTGTACGTTTGTCCTGTTTCATTGTACTGCGCAAGCCAATCATCAATAGACGTTGGCTGTGGAATTTGGAAGAAATTATCACCTTGGTCATACTCTCTCCTCAGCGGTCCACTCCCAACAGCCTCCAGGGATTTCTTAGGGGAGGGAGGGTGGAATCCACGAGCGTAGGGTACAGTCGTTTTACTCCCTTTGCCTGGTCGTTTGGTCTTAGGCATTTCAGGGCAAGTTATAAAAGCCGGAACGGGAAACGAAACGAAACGAAACGAAACGAAACGAAACGAAACGAAACGAAACGAAACCGGAAACCACGCCCTACAATGAACACATGCATTGTTTCTCACTGCAACAGCACTATCAATACATTAAGATTTTAACGTGTGTCTGTGTGTGAGTGACGGAAGTGGGATGTTCGTGGGGCGGGATTAGACTCTAGTGACGCGCGACCTTCGTACTTTAATTTATTTACTGAACCTCGAACTCCGCGAAGAATGTTCGAGAACATTGGGCCCGGGCATGGGCTGGAATCCAGCAAGCGGATGTATGCAATCGGGGAGCAGCAGTCGAAGCGGACGCAATCGGGCGAGCAGCAGTTGAAGCGGACGCAATCGGGCGAGCAGCAGTTGAAGCAGACGCAATCGGGGAGCAGCAGTTGAAGCGGACGCAATCGGGGAGTAGCAGCCGAAGCGGACTCGATCGGGAGCAGCAGCTGAAGCGGACGCACGCGGCGAGCAGCAGCTGAAGCGGGCGCAATCGAGAAGCAGCAGCTGGAAGCGGAGGCAAACGGGGAGCAGCAGTGGAAGCGGATGCGCTTGCCGCAATCGGGCCCGGGAGCAGCAGACGCAAGCGGCGACCAGCAGCTGAAGCGGACGCGGACGCTCTGCACAGAGAGCTGTCCGGCGCCGAATTACGCACGATAGGCGAACGAGGGTGAAGTAGCTGAGCGAGCGAAGCGAGCTCAGCTACTTGTAATAATTATTATAGCCTCGTTCCCAGGCCTTCTCACCGCCTTCCCCGCGTTAGTACTAGTACTGCAAGCGACAAACGCTGGGGTGAGAAGGCCGACTTATTCACAGCTAGCACATACTGAGACCATGGCATGCACAACCATCCTCGAGACTGCGATCTATCGGGGTCGAAGTCATGCATTAACCACATACGCGTAGTACTGACAGTCGTCGTATGCGAAACTAGCCTCGTTCCCAGGCTCCTCTCCAGTTTTTGAAGCTGGGAGGGAGCCTGGGAACGAGGCTACGAGCAAAACGCATACACATTGTTGCAGTGCCACAAAATACACAAAACCCCAAAAATGCACATCACACACTTCCAAATGTCTCAAAAAAGAAGAGCCAGTGAGTTGGTAGAAGCTTCTCCTTGATTTCCTCTGGTATTTGAACATGAAGGGGGTTAAAGTTGGGAAAGCGAGCTCTAGGACAGTTAGGGTTGGCATGGTAATGAACGTTACTCAGTGAAGAAAACTGTTGCCTACCATTTACCACATTGTAGTACAGGTGCTGCTCCTTGTGGACCAAGCAGAGATCATGAGGAGGTGGAAGACACGATTTGCCATCAGTAGCACGTGCATAACCATCTCGGCAGCCAGCACAGACTTTTATTTGTGGTGTAAGGAATTTCAATTGGAATGGCTGGTTAGATGTGACTGTAGGAGGTGGTGATGTCAGCTGAGACGGCAGCTGAGACGGCAATATCTGAAGAGGTGAACACTGGTAGTTCAAGTTGCTGATTTGACCTGTGGAAACGAATGGTGATGACTGGGACATGAGCAGGGGGGACTGCCTGACTGCTTGAGGATTGGTCACATTATGCACAGACACAGGTTGAGACACACAATGCGACAAGACAGGAATTTGAGATGCAAGAGACGTCTGCAAGGTATTACGACTTAGAGGGTCTACATAACTTTCAACCTCCGGCTTCTTGCAATCAGATGGGCCCTTCCGCTTTGGATTACCCGGCTTTTTACCAACACCTTTGGGCTGATTGTGTGTACACACAGCTGTGTAGTTTCCTGAGACCTTTGATCTTCTGTACGAGGCTAAAAACTCATCCAAGCAGTCCCTTTTTTCAGCAACTGCCAGAACATGTGAGCAAAATTTCTGTGACTTCCATGCCATACATGCCTCATCACACGCAACACTCCCGCTCTTTGTGGTTGAAACTATGTGAGGTTTACTTCCCGTTTCACTGGCAACACACATTGCATCGGACATACCAGGAGCCATACAGATGCTGCCTGTTGTAGTCAACAGTTTCTCAGCCTTCCTCCACGTCCTTTCAAGTAGCTCGGGTGAAATAGTGGTGATTCCAGACCTCTCTGGGGGAATGGAGAGACGTTTGACGACCTCACCGGGTGGGATACCTCCCTCTGCAGAAGCGACTGTATCCGTCTCCACAGGTATGCAATGCATCCCAAAGACTTTACGTAGATGCTTCTGCCGTTGTTCACAGGACATCACGAACCATTTGCTACTGCCGACATCAAGACGTTTGTAGGTTGGCTTGAACTTGTATTCGCCCATCCCATATACTGCCTTTTCCACTTCTTTTGTCTGAGCATTCACAAGGTCAAACATATTGTTTGCTAACTGGACCCAACTTGACTGGCGATAATCAGCGTATGATTTTGCAACCTTATTCATGCTTTCATTTCTATTTGTCGTATAGGCTACTGGAGGAGAGCCTAATCCAGCTGATTCACGGACTGAGGCTATCATAGACACTTTCATATCTTCAACTTCATTTTTGAGTAGCCACTGATAGAACTGAGGCTCCTGATGGGGGTGGACCGAATGCTCCAGCTCATCCCATTTTGTTTTAAGGCTTGATAATCGATCATCAAAATCAGCTGGACTCAATGCATCAAGAATCCCCATCACATAAACGGTGCCTTGTTGAGTACCAAATATATCTCTAATTATTTCTTCTCTGATCGTCTCCGGCAAGAGAAGTTCAGTTAGTTTGCGTCTTATGTTATCCTTCATGTGAATGAAGCATCGAAGATGAACTGGTTTTCCCATAAACACTGCATTCAGGGCTTTTACAATTGCTTGTTCACCATCTGTACCTACTGCGATGATACCATCAAGTTTGGGCTCCAGCTTCAATAGAGTAGAGAAGAAAAAGTAGTACGATTCATAATTCTTTTCTGTGTGCACAAACATTGGTCCAAAAAAGGTAGGCGACCTTTTCGTGGTTTTGTTGACAACATGGGAGTAGGTGAAGGTAGTTACAGTCACATAGAACTTCCCTAGATTGAATGTGGGATCTATTCCTAAAACGCATGATGCTCCAGGGTTTGTACAGAACCTGACAAGGTTGTGAAGCTGTCCATCAGTCGCCAAAACACAGCATGGACTAGAATCAAAGTTAACTGATCGTATGAACCTCCTTCCACCTGGCAAGAGGTCAACTTTGCACTGCTGTACTAACTCAAATATTGGATCAACCTTACCAATAGACTTGCTTGTAGACGGTAAAGAGTGTTGTTGGCTGTTGTATACTTGGCGCCGATTACGTGGAAGTTCACTGGCACTCGAGGCTCCTAAACTACCACCAGCTTCATCATGTAGTGTAGAAACTATAGACTTGGGTTTTCCAGATAGTTCCTTGAGCCTAGAAAGGGTACTCTTCTGTGTGCGCCTGTAGGAGCATGAATCTTTCCTTGAATTACCATGTGGAGGTACAAGCACAGGGACTTCATTTCCATCTTCAAAAAGATATTGTACAACTGCATACTGTACTGTTTGTCCACCGGAATCAATGACATAATAAATCCTTCTCTGGAACTCAGGAGTGGCTTTATGATGGTGATACAGTCGTACTAGAGTGAAAACTTTTCCTTCTGTAGATGATGGTTCACCGCTAAAAGCTACAGCATTTATGACCTCGGACGTGTTGGGATCAACATCAACACAATACTTTCTTCTAGGTTTACCTCCATGGACCCAAACGCCATTGTCGTCCGCACGAAGGTCATCGATGCAACGAACACAAGAGAGATCAACTACAAACACACTGCTGTAAGTTACAGATGTGGGCTTCCTATGGCAAATGCGATCTGCTGGTACTGTTCCAACCATGAGTGTAAACAACTGATTCACACTAAGTCCTTGTACTGGTCGAGCCAGCACAGGTACACATCGTGTTGCAGGATCATGATAGTCATCGTCATCAACGTTCGGGATCACTTGCTTTATAATCTCGCTTGGATTCTTAGGCGAAGGATCACACTTGATCTTAGGCTTTACTGGGGAGAAACTCAAATCATCACCTTCCCCACACGAACTGCTGCTGGAGCAAAGGTCTATTATCTCAGGTTGAATCTGTTGAGAGAGAAAAGACAAGCCCACAGTATATATGGGCCCACTTTTAATTGTGGAACACAGCCCACACACAGCATATACATAGCACACACACACACACAGCACACACACACACACAGCACACACACACACACAGCACACAGCACACAGCATACACATAGCACGCACACACACAGCGCACGCATACAGCGCATGCACACACACACACAGCACTCACACAAAGCATGCATGCAACACACAGCATGCAACGCACAGCGTGCAACACACACAGAACGCAACACAATAAACATACTCTGGCTTTCGAGACTGGCAGTGACTCACACAAAAGTACAATGCAGGGTAGCCAGCTAGCTACCTATACGAACAAACTTACAGGTGTACTAGAGGTGGTAGATGGTAGATAGTACTTCCTTTGGGCCTGGGAAAAAAGCCACTTTCTGGCCCTCTTCCGTTTCACGGTTGACAACAACAATTCAAGATCAGAAAGATCACTAGAGGAAGATGAAGGAAACTTCGAAAGCGACATTTTGGAGCAGAACGCACACGAGGATAGCTTAGAAGTCTGCGCATGCGCGAAGGAGGGTGTGGTTTCCGGTTTCGTTTCGTTTCGTTTCGTTTCGTTTCGTTTCGCGTTCCGGCTTTTATAACTTGCCGCATTTCAGACAGTAGAAAAGGTGGTTACTGTTTTTCCGGGGCGGGACGGACGGGGACGGTCCTCGGTCTTGGATCCGACGTCCGCCGTCCGCGTCACGTTGTCCAGCGCGCGCAGACTAATTTCTGGGATGGCTCGACGCGCTCCTCTTGCATAAAACCACAGGATTAGTATCATTTCCAGGAAGCCGGCACAATCAGCCATGCACTCGATCTAATCTTCCCCCAAAACAATACGAGTATGCTTCACAAACTGGCTTGCCTCGTTTCCAGGCCCCCGCCCAGCTTTTGTCACGCGGGTCTGGGAACGTGGTTATGTACTCATGAGAAATAAAACATTGAGGCTATATATTGCCCCATTTGTGTGGAATTCACTTCCTTGTTGTTCACATACTTATATAATTTGTTTAGATTTAAGTTGAAGCAGTGTCATTCTCCACTTGTACCGCCATAGTGTTCATTGTGTATTCGGAACATGTTTTTGTCCTGTTAGCATTGTATTATTGTTGTTGTACAGTAGCTTTTATTTCTTCTTTTGTTTTTGTTTTAGGGGAGCACCTTAGATAGGTCCATGACCTCCTGTGCAACCCTTTCCATGTTCCACTGGATAAAATCAATTTAACTAAGTATCCGGAAAAAGGTGCAATTATAATACTCAAGATGATCGAGTTTTTTTTTGTGTTTGTTTTTTGTTTTGTCATTTGGAGTATGCGAGGCGTGCACCACAGCAGAGTAGCTTTAATAAAGTTTATAGTGGCCAGGGTCTCAGATTAAGTGTTTTGTCCTCAAAAATTCTTGTGAAATCCATTTCTGTTCATAGCTAGTCAACTTTGTCTAGCAGGTGGCTGGGGGTGTGATCATTTCTGGCTGGTGTTGCAGAATGCCCAGGAGTGAAACACTATGAAGAGAACGTTAATGGGCTTGAAACATGGTACTCCATTTGAAGGCTATGATTGGATGTTGGAACTCTTATGTAGCTGCAGCAGGTTCAGTAGCATAGCTACTTACCATCAAACTGTAGAAAATAAATTTCCACCAAAAACTTTAACAGCCACAAACCAGGCGCTCATAAGCTCCTGCACAAACCTATGCATGTGAACTGATATAGCTTACAGTTTTTCATGCAGAACAGTAGCCTCCTTCCCAGGTCTTTGGTTGCAAGAACACCATGCAACTGAAAATGGTAACAGCATTCCGGGCCTGAGATCGAGGCTAGCAGAATGGCTCGTTATCAAGTGTTCCCCATCATGAGACCCCTGCATTACAGAGGAAAATTCTTAGCCTTAGGCCTGGGAATGAGGCTAGCTAGTAGTTACAGTAAAACCTCCGATAGTGGACCCTCCGAGATAGGGACACAATATAATAAACCTCTCTACAAAGGACGCTTTTCAAGGTCCCAAATAATTGGTTTGTCTATGGTTCTAATACATTTTGAACTTCCGAGAAGAGGACAACCTCTATACATAGGACAAAAGACTTGAATTTATATTGTTCCCCAAGTGTCCTTTGTTCGGAGGTTTGACTGTACACACCATGCACTTAACTGAGTGTGTATGTGATGAGAGATACCCTAGCTAGTATGTATACAAAAACACAATACTCCCCCCCCCCCCCCCCCCTACACACACACACACACACACATACACCCAAACCCACACATATACACCCACACCCACACCCACCCACCTGCACTTCCCAGCCATTACCAGTTAGCTACCACTATGCAGTTACGTACCCACTTTGTTTGATTGGGGCTGAATTTTATTACCGCTGAGAACTAGTAACAGGTGGTGGTCAGCCGAGAGCCATGACTACCGAATGCCCTTTGATGGGTGGGTGTGGTTAGAGTCATGAGCCAGTAGAGGATGGCTGCATGGGCATGTGTATGAAGTTAATTTTGGGGCTGGAAACTCCAAAGGACATTGCTGGATGTGCCATCATGGAGCTGGAAGTCGCATGATGCCATTGGTTGGTATAGGAAATGGGTGATTTGCAAAGTCCAATCTGTATCCATAGTAACAAGAGGATAGGTTTCCTTGGTGAACTACAGCCAATGAATCTTATTTATAGTTCCTGCTGAAATTTCTGGTCACTCAGTTATTGTAAAAACAATCAGGACAGGTTTAGTGCATCCCACATGCAGTAAGCATGAATTGATTAATGAATCCCACACTGAAGCTTAAGGATATATCCCTTAATTGTCACACCCGACCATTTCTAGAATTGCATGCCCATCAACTAGTATAACCACCAACTACTCCAGGGCCGAAAAGTACGGGTTAGTTTCATCCAGTGGGTTTGTTCTTAGTTTGCATCCAACATCAATATTGGGTTAATTGCTTGGTATTTTGCTTACTTCACTCAAGAGTACCTTTGAGTTGCTCTACTTATGCTACTTGCTTTAAAGGGACACTCTCTGGCAACAAGCAGGCACATTGCATTGCACATTGTAAGGGACACTTTGGTAGAGTACCGTCGACCTCGATCCAGGCCACTCTTGAACTGCACGGGATAGCACTTTAGGATGCATGCTTTCCGATTGCAACTGGGTTACGTAACCAAACTCAGCTGAAACAACACTGGTCATCTGCATGTTTGCTGTGATAACGGGAAAAGAACTGCAATGTACGTGTCAAGTAAACTTTGATACTTGCAATTGTCATCAGGCACAGAAAAAGATTGAAGCATGCAATAGGCTCAGTGATTATGTAACAACTAATAGTTTGATAGTTAGGGCCTCCATCTAAAATTCTTTCCCAGACCCAAACAACCCCAGCCTAGGCAAGAGCCAAAGAACAGAGGAGACCCATCCTACAAAGAAGCTGATATCCCATTGATATTTGGTATTCCTGTTGTTTGCGTCTGGCCACTTGTCACAGTTGATTATGCACTTGTGGGTAATCCACCTTCACACAATATTGCCTTCAGCTAGTGGTCCATGAGAAATGCAGTGGGAGGCTAGATGGTGAGACGAGTAACAGCCCTCAGTTGGATTTCCCAAAAACCACCAACCACAACATTCCTACATGAGCCTTATAGACAAATACAATAATTGTCAAAGCATTTTTGCACTAGCTAAACTGACCCAGAGTACTATTATGTCATTGTTCTGATAAGAGTTATAAGCTATACTGTTTCATAATATTTCTTGAGACTGGAGTACTGCAGCAGAAGTAGTGGGCCAATTAGGTATAACCCACTAAACCATTCATGATGTCTGATTAGTACTTACATGCACGTTTAGCCTTAATTCTTCTTGGGAGGTCCTGCTGCCAACTCCCCCTGCATGGTAACTAAGTATAGTTGCTGTGCATTTAGCAGTCCATTTGTTCAATTGTGATCCCGTAAACGGCATACCAATAGTTGCAATTCTGATGACAAAATACTATTGCCCAGAGCTGGGGACTATTCTATAGCACCATCCCCTAATTGCACAGTTGTATGCATAAAGGTCATTGTGTGGGAGTTGCAGGTTGATATGAGATGTTTACATGCTAGGGTATAGAAAGTTTAGGGTACTGACCAAGACTCTATAATCTCAACAGTATAGGGAAGGAAATGATATTGATCCGTATGTCAATTGGAGTGGAGTGGAATTACAGATTCCTCAAGGATTGTAGCAATCTGATGAGGAGGATGAATTGTATATATGAGGAGGTGGAGGATACACGGAGACAACATAGTCAGTTTCCCACCCTGACCCTTTCCCATCTCGGTGGTACTTTTACCACACCACCACTATGTACACATCGATTGGCAAGTATGTATAAACTTCTAACACAAATTGTGGGGAAGGTCCCTGTGGGACACCACAGCTAACTGTACTTCAGTCGACTTCCTATGCTTTTAGATCAAGGCCAGCCAAAGGATCATCCTAAGGCCATCAAACTGACCATGAATATCTTTAAATCGAATAATCCTTGCATTGTCTGACAATAATATTGTCCAGTGATGAGAAGGCTACCATTTGTCTCAGCTGTTGATAACATGAATGTTGATTACTCCTTTTACTGCGTTCCTTCGCATTCCAAAAAAGGCGGGATCATACTGAGGTGATTCCTTTTATGAATATTAAATTATGTAAACTTTAAACTCTGCTGATTAGTTGGGACAAAAGAGGTAATACCATGTAGTAAACTGACTATGTTGTTGAGTGTATCCGGAGCCTCCGAAATACAACTCAGTTGCTGCGTGTTATGCATGCTTGTGCACACCAGGGATATGGTAGCTGCAGTGCTCACAAGATGACGGGCTCTGCATGGCACCGTTCATGGCATTCATGTTAGCAAGGCACATGATAGTTCTGGATCTGTTTCCAGTATTGGACGGCTCCCATCGAATACTGAATTTCGAGGCTATAATTTTTTTTAATGATGATGTATATATATCCACATATCCTGTAGACGTCATGCAGAAATATTAATTTCCGCATGACGCTTTGAGAAATTAATATGCAAATTTCTCAAAGCTTTGAGAGGGATGAACCAACTCAAATTGTCTGTTTCAATATTATTGCAACTACAATATTTAATAAAATTATTGCTTTTTACAAAAAAAAACCCTTCTTGCTAACTACAACACTATTTTTGCTGACTACGAAACTACAAGAATAACTGTCTGCATGGTGACTACAAAAGGTGCTTTTTTCCACTACAGCTACATAATAGTGTTCTTTTACAATATATACGCAATTACGTTTAGCAACGCATGGGGGTATGGGGAGTCACAACAACAGCCTTTGCTTATTAAGCACTGACTAGCAGTTTATACTAACTAATAACCCTAGCCATGAAACAGCAGTTATTGTTCAATTTTACAGACGTTGGCTTCCATTTGCATTTCCACGTGAATACGACTTCTTACAGAGATTCGTGATGAGTGTCACCACGAACAGTAGCACCTCCACGCCAGTGAGAAGAGTGAACCCCAGGAACAGCCCGGTGTTGCCTCCAATGTCAGATATCAGGCTCCATACAGTGTATGAGTCCATTGTCACTCGTGTCTCCAGAACGAGAGATCCGTAGAAAATGTTCACGCCAACCCTTCCCTCCTGGTGAGTTGCGCTGCTGACTGTAACAGTATTTTCAACATTTGTACATTTTGGTGGGCAGTCACACCTCTCCCTAACTGTGTCAAACGCTTGAACCTCACAGCAAAGATCTCGTAATTCACAGCTTCTAAATTGGCTGATTGGGCTACTACTAGCAGGTGTATAGAGTCTAGTGCTCTCTTTGCATTGACACTGGTTTGCAACGGATGTCAAAAAACAATCAGTCAGGCACAAGGAAGGGGAGTAGGAAGTATAGTTCGGAAATGACAATTCTTGGTTACTGTTGTCATAATTCGTTCCCCTGCATTGATAGCCAGATGAAAATATGGTTTTATCAATTGAGACAACTTGCCTCATTGCAATGTAGGCGGAAGAATTTAGTCCCACAACAATGCCTTCTTGCTCTTGTGGCAACTCATCACGTTTGTGGATAATAACACGGAATCCATAATCCTTAGTTAAGGAAAACGACTGTTCATCTGGCGATAGCTGTAGTTGCAAGCCCTGGCGTATTCCAATTCCTCGTACAGTACGGGTTGATTGACTTGACGGTCCATTAAATGTGTAACATACACCCCCAACCGTGTTCACTGGCTCAAAATCGTTGATGCAGTCTGCACCAGCAAAAGTGCACTTTGTGATTAACACAGAAGGTTGATTTCTCGCAGTGTATGTCAAATCCCCCCAATTTGGGTTCCGGCCAGTATCAGAGATTAATGCGTTTGCAAAGGACATGCAGCCTGAAATATTTGGAGGATTTTTATTTTGAACTTCATTGAAAAGATTAATCAGATTGTAGATAACATTAGCCCCACCAGATCGTAATGTGGTTGTGTTGAGGATGCTGAGGCTGCAGATTGTCACGGATGGAAAGTCAAGCTGGTGTTCTCTAGTGAGCGTAATTGAGGTTGAAATTGGGTTACCAGCTAGCGTGATGATGTGAGTAACGGTCACATACACAAATGCTCCAATAGCTACCAGCAAAACCACTCCCCAAAATATGCGTTTTGCCCACGACTTACTTGCAAACATGTAAAGGGCTCCATGGCATGTAGAATCTTCAAAAAACTTCCTGGATGTTGATCTCTCTTCCGTGCATGGACATGCTGAGTGCTCTTCTCCCTTCTCGTCGATCTCAAACGGCTCCGGCATTTTGCGTAGTTTGGGGAAATTTCTCAACCAGTACAGATCCACAATCCGATTATGAAGAGCTAAGGTACGTACCAGGTATTTACGTTCGTTCGCGATCACCGGAAGTAATTGGTAACCCACAAATATTAAATTTACCCCCCCCCCCCCCCCCACCCAACTTGACAATACTCGTTTACTAAGCAGCGACGAAAAGCTGGGCGTGGGACTGGGTACGAGGCTAACGTCGACATGCATGTCCTCTAGCTGCGTCCTGAAGCTCCCGGGAAAGCGCTTCAAATAAGCATCCATTTGCTTCCTGGGAAAACTCATTAACTTTCGGGGGGAAAAAGCAAGCGCTCATAATATTTATACATGTAGCTATGATAGGTAGATACATGTAGATAGATAGATAGATAGTTAGTTTATTTTTACATCACACAGTACTGCAGCCAGCCAAATTTGACCGATGTGACAAGTCAAGGTGATAATTATTTGCATGGGCTAATGTCGGCATGCTACTGGAGTCGGAAATCTCTGGTTAGCTACCACAATGGATACTGAATGAAGGGACATTTCAGATCATAAAGAACGTGACAGGATTGCAAGTACTCCACATCATACTCCTCTAGCTTCTTCAGATTCTTCCCCATAACTGGGATTCAACATCTTCATCCCGTCTTACACCTGGCATGTCATCTCTAGCAGCTTCATATTGAACATCAGAAGTACCTTCCAGCGGTACTGACAGGGACATGCGTGGCTCAGGATTTACAGGATTGTCCGACTCAGTGCTGTGTGGAGTATCCAGCTTTGAGGGGGAGGTATGCATGGCCTTGTTGTCCTAGTCAGCTAGCGTAGTACTGTGGCCATGGGGTGCATCTCAACACATTGGAGAAGATAACTTCTAAACCCCACACTCGATAGTGGAGGCCGACAAGGAAGTGCCTACGTGGAGAGTAAGTGGTGTACATTAGTACTAGAGTGAATGTGTATTCGTGCACAAAATGCTTACATTGTATTGAGGAGGTGGTCCTCTTCTTGTAGCTACATCCTGCATACGTCAATGCCTAGCAATTTCCCCATGCACTCTCGCACGACCATCACTGCAAAATTGGTTATACACCTTCAGCTACTGATTTGGCTTAGCCACTCATGCACTACCTAGTTTCATTCCCAGACCCCGAATGCACATTCTGGGTCTGGGAACGAGGCTACTTACTTCCCAGTATGCTATAATTTTCCATGTTCTCAAGTACATATTTCTAATGCTAAAAAATCTACTGCACATACCCTCCCGACTTGTCCCTGGGGGAAGCTACCAGCAGAGACCACCCAATGGTCCCACCAGTCAGCGAAGGTCTCGGGAGGGTTCCGCACCCGTGACATGTGGCACATCTCCAGGTGCCAGGCCACCTGATTCTCACGCTTGAAGATAATGAGAGGAACCGAGGCACAATTACGCAACAGTATCATGCATTGATAAAGGGTGTGGCCACTGGCCGGGGAGTTACATGTAGGTGTTTGTCAGTGCTGGCTGGAATTTGCTTCCGGAAATGTTTCTGCGTCTCCATGCTCAGTACAAAGATCTTGAGTTCTGCATGGAGATGAAGAACCACTCTCTAAAAACTAGTTAATAAGTACAGTAGTATGAGCTAGCACAAATCACTCACTCACTCCCCTTACAATGTTGCTTGACCTGAATACAAGACAAGCACAGTATGCATTAATTATCACCAAACTAGCTACTTGTACCTCCTGATAGTACACCCACCCTAGCAAATAAACCCCCAGGAAAGAACATCCACCCTGAACAGGAAAGAACATCCACCCTGAACAGGAAAGAACATCCACCCTGAACAGGAAAGAACATCCACCCTGAACAGGAAAGAACATCCACCCTGAACAGGAAAGAACATCCACCCTGAACAGGAAAGAACATCCACCCGGAACAGGAAAGCACTGGAATAGCTCCTGAAGAAGTACTAAGAGGTTGGACTAGTGCATGGGCACCTATTATTGTATGCCATAGCACAGTTGTGTACTAGCTAGTCAGGGCAGTGGAACAGTTCCGGCAGACCCGGCAACCGCCGGACCAATGTTTACTGTATGGCAACTGTATGGCACCTGAAAAGCAAGCAGATGGAATCTCAGAGGAACTAAGTATAGGATTCAAATATTTCCCTGCTCCCAACAAGGGCGTGCTCTGCACACCAGCATACTATTTTTCCGTACTTCATGTAGATAACTGACTGCTCTGCATAATAGCTTAGCATAGCAGTAGCACCACAGTACAGATTCTGGGAAGCTGTGTGTGTGTGTGTGTGTGTGTGTGTGTGTGTGTGTGTGTGTGTGTGTGTGTGTGTGTGTGTGTGTGTGTGTGTGTGTGCATGCTGTGTGTGCGCGTGTGCCTGGGTGTGTGTGTGTGTGTGCGTACGTGCGTGTGTGTGTGTGTGTGTGTGTGTGCGTGTGTGTGTGTGTGTGTGTGTGTATGTGCGTGTGTGTGTGTGTGTGTGTGTGTGTGTGTGTGTGTGAGTGTGTGTGCATGTGCAGGGCCGGAGCACTCCGTTTAGAGGTGGTAGG